>BROG01000162.1:757500-1255872 GCA_030159075.1 Atrina japonica
TCAGCTGTAAATGAAGTTCCTCAAATGACGTCAAACAATGACTTACTTCATATGATGACGTCACAAAAAGATATTTCATTCAGAATAACTAAATACTTTACTGTTCTACCTTGAACTTCGCTGTTCCATCATAATGAGACTAATCACGTATAAGACAGGGATTCGATTCCATTATTTTCTTTTTCAATTTGAAAACTATGTGTAAATATAACGAATGAATGCTTGCCAGAATACAATTTGGCTGATAGATAAATATTCATGGCGCCATTCTATTTAGGTCACTCAAACAGCATCCATGTTGACAATAAATGCACTCTGACAAGCATTCATTTATTGAATAACTAAGGTTACCAACCTTACCTTGTCATTTTACTTTTGATTCCCCCCAATGAAAATTGAGGTTTTTGGTCTGTTTGCAAAATTTTGGAGTCAATAGAAAAGATAAGAGTTTCTTTGTAAACCATATACCCTATAGGAAGAGTTTGATTATGCAATATTTAGCAGAGATGTGAAACTTTAAGATCTTCATGAATGACAGAGTTCTTATTTTCTTTTTTTTTGTTTTTATTGGGTTTTTTACACATGAATAACTAAGGTTACTTCTATTATCTTACATCATTTTTTACCACAAAGTACCATCTGCTTACTTTGCTGTTCACTAGTTACTATGGTAACAATCTGACCCAATTATTGTGTGTACCAGTTGCCAAGGTTTTATCTATTTTACATAAGAGTAACTAAGGTTACTTACCATCATACCACTTCATCGTTTACCAAGGTTACATACCATCATACCACTTCATCGTTTACCAAGGTTACATACCATCATACCACTTCATCGTTTACCAAGGTTACTTACCATCATACCACTTCATCGTTTACCAAGGTTACATACCATCATACCACTTCATCGTTTACCAAGGTTACATACCATCATACCACTTCATCGTTTACCAAGGTTACATACCATCATACCACTTCATCGTTTACCAAGGTTACATACCATCATACCACTTCATCGTTTACCAAGGTTACTTACCATCATACCACTTCATTGTTTACCAAGGTTACATACCATCATACCACTTCATTGTTTACCAAGGTTACATATCATCATACCACTTCATCGTTTACCAAGGTTACTTACATCATTCCACTTCATCATTTACCAAGGTTACTTACATCATTCCACTTCATTGTTTACCAAGGTTACTTACATCATTCCACTTTATCATTTACCAAGGTTTCTTGCCATCGTACCACTTCTTCATTTACCACAGATTACCATCTGCTTACATTGCCATTTACTAATTACTATGGTTACAATTTTTACCTTATTTTTCTTTGTGCCAGTTGCAAAGGTCATGAACTTTTATATGAC
The DNA here is from genome assembly GCA_030159075.1 of Atrina japonica. Classification (NCBI taxonomy): domain Eukaryota; kingdom Metazoa; phylum Mollusca; class Bivalvia; order Pterioida; family Pinnidae; genus Atrina; species Atrina japonica. Next base: position 758,882 of record BROG01000162.1, read on the forward strand.
TGTGTATTCTCACAGTTTTCTATTTCCATGCCTCCATGATGAAATATCTGGAGACTTGCATCTCCATCCAAATTTTGACTGTTTTATTCAAATGTGTTACTATTGAAATATTACCAGGTCATATAACAATGATACCTCCCCATATCTGTTACAGCAATAATGAACAAGAGTGGAATGATTCATTTAGATTTAAATATTACCAGGTCATATAACAATGATACCTCCCCATATCTGTTACAGCAATAATGAACAAGAGTGGAATGATTCATTTAGATTTAAATATTACCAGGTCATATAACAATGATACCTCCCCCATATCTGTTACAGCAGTAATGAACAAGAGCGGAATGATTTATTTAGATTTAAATATTCCCAGGTCATATAACAATGATACCTCCCCCATATCTGTTACAGCAGTAATGAACAAGAGTGGAATGATTCATTTAGATTTAAATATTACCAGGTCATATAACAATGATACCTCCCCCATATCTGTTACAGCAGTAATGAACAAGAGTGGAATGATTCATTTAGATTTAAATATTACCAGGTCATATAACAATGATACCTCCCCCCATATCTGTGAAGGCAGTTATGAACAAGAGTGGAATGATTCATTTAGATTTAAATGCTTCTGCTTACCACTTAAAAAACTAATGCTTAGACTGCACTGCTGCCAAAGTAATACTATTTATCTAAATTATTTGAATTAATGTGCTTAATATTACTTTTACAGAGAATTAATCATTGAAAAATGCATATAATTGTAATTATTGATTTTGAGTTATTTTCAGGATTTTGGAATTTTTTTTTCTTCGAATGGGGACCATAGCTGATCTGTATTATAGTTGTAAAATTAGTTTCATGTTTTGAGAATAATATTATAAAAAGATAATTAATTATTTTACAAAACATAAATTATTATTGATATCTTTTTTTATATTTTCATATTTGTTATTATATATAATTATATAATATCAAGCAAAAACATATACATCAGAAAAAAATTAAAATATAAAATACTGGTAGTCGTAATGAAAATATGAATACCTATAGTGGTAATAAAAATATAAATACCAATTAATAGCAATGATAAACATAAATACCCACAGTGGTAATAAACATATAAATACCCACAGTGGTAATAAACATATAAATACACACAGTGGTAATAAATATATAAATACACATAGTGGTAATAAATAAACACCCACAGTGGTAATAAGCATATAAATACCCACAGTGGTAATAAAAATATGAATACCTATAGTGGTAATAAACATATAAATATCTACAGTGGTAATAAAAATATAAATATCTATAGTGGTAATACGCATATAAATACCCACATTGGTAATAAACATATAAATACCCACAGTGGTAATAAAAATATAAATACCTATAGTGGTAATAAATGTATCAAGACCCAAAGTGGTAATAAACATATAAATACCCACAGTGGTAATAAAAATATAAATACCCACATTGGTAATAAACATATAAATACCCACAGTGGTAATAAACATATAAATACCTATAGTGGTAATAAACATATAAATACCCACTGGGAATAAAAATATAAATACCAATAGTAGTAATAAACATATAAATACCCACAGTGATAGAAATATAAATACCCACATTGGTAATAAACATATAAATACCCACAGTGGTAATACAAATATAAATACCTATAGTGGTAATAAACATATAAATACCCATAGTGGTAATAAACATAAATACCCACAGTGGTAATAAACATATAAATACCCACAGTAATAGAAATATAAATACCCACAGTGGTAATAAACATATAAATACCCACAATGGTAATAAACATATAAAACCCACAGTGGTAATAAAAATATAAATACTTATAGTGGTAATAAACATATAAATACCCACAGTGGTGATAAACATATAAATACCCACAGTGATGATAAACATATAAATACCCACAGTGGTGATAAACATATAAATATCCACAGTGGTGATAAACATATAAATACCCACAGTGGTGATAAACATAGAAATACCCACAGTGGTATTAAACATATAAATACCCACAGTGGTGATAAACACAGAAATACCCACAGTGGTGATAAACATATAAATACCCACAGTAGTGATAAACATAGAAATACCCACAGCTATGATAAACATATAAATACCCACAGTGGTAGTAAACATATAAATACACATAGTGGTAATAAACATATAAATACCCACAGTGGTAATAAACATATAAATACACACAATGGTAATAAACATATAAATACACATAGTGGTAATAAACATATAAATACTTATAATTATTTCTTGATGTGTGGTAATTGCTGTCCAAACACACAATGTGATGATTATTTCCAACTCTAATGAAAACAAGACTTGACACTTGCAAGCTGGTCCCCGACTGACTACTACACACTTTAGAGCAAAGCTTAAATACAAGTGGATACCAGTTTATGACTCTTAATGTTCAAGTTATCTCCCTCTGTGATCGTAATATGAAGTAAATAGGTGACCTTCGGCTTACAGTTGTTCTCACACCTGTTTATTCACCTGGTCTGGCAATATGGTCAAGCGATTTAACATGACACTACAAGTGATTAATGGTACTGGAGAATCAGTGGCCGATGGTGATATATGTGTGTTTTGGCATTTTAGGGTTAAAAAAGGGTGTGATATATCAGGGGAGAACTATAGGCCTATTACAGGTTTATAATTTCTAGCCATCAAACACTGATAATATTTACAATAATTTTATGTTTACAATTTCTAGTCATCAAATACTATGATCATATATAACAGTATTACAGTTTTATAAGTTAGATCCATTCCTTTTCACATCTTTCCCAAGATAAATAAATTTGTTTATTGTTACCTCTATTATTTATAGATGTACCAACAGTGGTCATTCCCCAGGCATCTTACAGTATCCTAGCTGGCAATGATCTTACAATTCCATGCAGTATCTCTGGAACACCTACTGCATCAAACTATTCATGGACATTTACCTCAGCATCGACTTCTGCCTCTTTGACGATTTGGAATACCAACACAAAGTACACACTGGCTTCATTGTCCAATCCAAGTTTGACCATCTTAAACTTGGCCCCTAGTGATAATGGAACATATAGATGTGAAGCATATAATGTAGCAGGGAAGGGAACCGATTCAACTCAAGTTATAGTAACAGGATGTAGGTTAATTTTTCGTTGTTTTGATGTCATCTTACTTTAAAATGATCTTTCACAAAATTTTTAACATTTTTTTTTATTTTTATTCTGTTATTAAATGTTTAGTTCACTGAAAAAAATTCATTGAAAAAGTGATTGCATTATATTAAACATTATGTCTCCACATAAAATGTACAGGGGTGCTGTTTTTATAATGGTAACATATGATATCATGTCTGTTATTATATTGGTAGTCCATGATAACATGGCTGTTATTATAATGGTAGCCTATGATAACATATCTGTTATTCAAATGATGGCCTTTGATAACATGTCTGTTATTATAATGGTAGCCTATGATAACATTTCTATTACTATAATATTAGTCTATGATAACATGTCTGTTATTATAATGGTAGCCTATGATAACATTTCTATTACTATAATATTAGTCTATGATAACATGTCTGTTATTATAATGGTAGCCTATGATAACATGTCTGTTATTATAATTGTAGCCTTTGATAACATGTCTGTTATTATAATGGTAGCCTATGATAACATGTCTGTTATAATGGTAGCCTATGATAACATGTCTGTTATTATAATTGTAGCCTTTGATAACATGTCTGTTATTATAATGGTAGCCTATGATAACATGTCTGTTATAATGGTAGCCTATGATAACATGTCTGTTATAATGGTAGCTTATGATAACACTTCTGTTATTATAATGGTAGCCTATGATAACATTTCTATTACTATAATATTAGTCTATGATAACATGTCTGTTATTATAATGGTAGCCTATGATAACATTTCTATTACTATAATATTAGTCTATGATAGCATGTCTGTTATTATAATGGTAGCCTATGATAACATGTCTGTTATTATAATTGTAGCCTTTGATAACATGTCTGTTATTATAATGGTAGCCTATGATAACATGTCTGTTATAATGGTAGCCTATGATAACATGTCTGTTATAATGGTAGCTTATGATAACACTTCTGTTATTATAATGGTAGCCTATGATAACATGGATGTTATTATAATGGTAGCCTATGATAACATGTCTGTTATTATAATGGTAGCCTTTGATAACATGTCAGTTACAAAAATGGCAGTATATGATAACATGTCTGTTATTATAATGGTAGCCTATGATAACATGTCTGTTATTATAATTGTAGCCTTTGATAACATGTCTGTTATTATAATGGTAGCCTATGATAACATGTCTGTTACTATGATATTAGCCTTTGATAACATGTCTGTTATTATAATGGTAGCCTTTGATAACATGGCTGTTATTATAATGGTAGCCTATGATGACATGTCTGTTATTATAATGGTAGCCTATGATAACATGTCTGTTATTATAATTGTAGCCTTTGATAACATGTCTGTTATTATAATGGTAGCCTATGATAACATGTCTGTTACTATGATATTAGCCTTTGATAACATGGCTGTTATTATAATGGTAGCCTTTGATAACATGTCTGTTATTATAATGGTAGCCTATGATGACATGTCTGTTACTATGATATTAGCCTTTGATAACATGTCTGTTATTATAATGGTAGCCTTTGATAACATGGCTGTTATTATAATGGTAGCATATGATAACATTTCTGTTATTATGATAATGGTATTGCAACGTATCATAGCACTTCTGTTGTAATTATTATAATGAAACATGGGTTATTTATTTATTTTACAGCTGTTCCAGTTGTCAATATTCAAAACACTCAGTATTCAGTCCTGACAGGTGATAGTATTACTATTCCTTGCACTATATCCAGCAGTCCTTCATATACCTCTGCTTACTGGAGTTTCCAGAAGAGTAATGGTCAATCTCTGAATGTAACAAGCAGCTCTGCCAAGTATACCTTCCAAACTACATCCAGCGGAACAAGTCTTACAGTTCTAAACAGCAATGCTGCAGATGCAGGAACATATTTGTGCATTGCCTCAAATCTGATTGGACCATCCCAGGATTCTGCACTCTTGGCTGTAACTGGAAGTAAGTCAGTTTAGTCTGTTCTGATACTAGAGCTGCAAATTGACATCTTTTTAAGCCATAATTTGATACAGTGGAACCTGTCTTGAAAGACCACCCCTTCTGTCGCTATAATGTGGTCTCTCAAGACAGGTGGTCTCACAAAAGAGCTTTTATTTCAGAATTATTTAACCAAGTGGTTTTCAGAATGTGGTCTCAAAAGCAGTTGGTCTTCTATGACAGTGGTCTCTCAAGACATGTTCTACTGTACTGTAGATGCACTAATAATTTTGTGAATTTACAGTTTATAGTGAAAAGTCAATGTGTATAAGATTCTAAAATGATATTTGATCTGGATTTTTTATCTTGGACATTGATCATGACATAGTCTGCTTCTGGCTTTGACAAGATATGAATTCTTATAAATACATACATCATCCTTAAAGAGCACCCTGAGCAAAAATTGAAAATTTTAGTATTTATAGAGTTTGTCATTCTAAAACAACATCGAAAAGCTGATCAAAATCGGAGCATGCGTTTTCAAGATATTAGCAAGAAACTACAATACTCACTTTTACGGATGGCTCAAATAGCCAAAAGGAGCGGAGCTTCGTGTGACATCACAGTTAGGACTCCGGTTGCGAAGTACATCCTTCACTATCTTCAGGTGTGGACGGCAATTAATACACTTGCTAGTTTATTGAGTGAATATATCTTTCTGTACAATAATGTAGGAATAATTGTTTTTAACTGTCGCAGTCGTGATTTTTGTTTGGGAAATTTTAATTGATTGATAAAATGAGATTAAGTTGTAACCTTTTCCTTGTTAGGCAGCAATATTCTACATAAAGAAGTCTAGTTTTTTTCATTGTTTATGAATCTCTGCTTACCTCTAGTCTGTGTAAAATAGCATAATTGTCATCCATGGAGAACAAATAATTAAAATATAAACTTTGAAGAATTAAATTGTAAAAACAATTTAAATGAATTTTTATTTTTATTTTTATAAACTGATATCCTAGTAATAGGCCTAAACTGTATGTCAATTTGAAAAGACAACTGTCGTAAATATCACATTGTGCTTTTGGCAGAGCAAAAAATGTACATATGTAATGGGAATTGAGAGCAACATCTACTGTATTGAAAATAAAAATTTAACGAATATCATCATATGCTACCATTATAATAACAGACATGTTATCATAGGCTACCATTAAAATAACGGACATGTTATAATAGGCTACCATTATAATAACAGACATGTTATCATAGGCTACCATTATAATAACAGACATGTTATCATAGGCTACCATTATAATAACAGACATGTTATAATAGGCTACCATTATAATAACAGACATGTTATCTTAGGCTACCATTAAAATAACAGACATGTTATAATAGGCTACCATTATAATAACAGACATGTTATCATAGGCTACCATTATAATAACATACATGTTATCATAGGCTACCATTAAAATAACAGACATGTTATAATAGGCTACCATTATAATAACAGACATGTTATCATAGGCTACCATTATAATAACAGACATGTTATCATAGGCTACCATTATAATAACAGACATAATATCATAGGCTACCATTAAAATAACAGACATGTTATCATAGGTTACCATTATAATAACAGAAGTGTTATCATAGGCTACCATTATAATAACAGACATGTTATCTTAGGCTACTATTATAATAACAGACATGTTATCATAGGCTACCATTATAATAACAGACATGTTATCTTAGGCTACTATTGTAATAACAGACATGTTATCATAGGCTACCATTATAATAACAGACATGTTATCTTAGGCTACTATTATAATAACAGACATGTTATCATAGGCTACCATTATAATAACAGACATGTTATAATAGGATACCATTATAATAACAGAAATGTTATCATAGGCTACCATTATAATATGATTCTAATAAACAACAATTATATAAAAAATTATATAAGTCACTCTTAAAATACCATATGGAAACCTAATGTTATAAATTAAATTTAATATATTAGTCATCTTATTATATAAAAATCAAGTTAAAATGCAGTATTTATACACATAAATTGTATTTTACAAAATCATCAATTGAAATTTACTCGAAAAAAAATCACATCACCCAATCATCTTTAGAAATTTCAAATTTTAGTTGGGTCCCGAATAAAAGCTGCATTATACATTCACACTCCAATTTTTTGCAAACAAACACACAGAGGTGTAATTCTTTATTCATTTTAGTCTATCTAATATGTTTTATATGACTCTAATGATATATAGTATTTTATTAGTCAAAACAAAATTAACATAGATATGCATACATTTATTTATCAATAAAAACTCACAATTTTCATCACCATATCTACTGTGATCATTCAACCTATCATCAGTTAGTATTTATTTATTCATTGATTTATTTATCATTTTATTAATTTATCGATGTACATGAATGATAAAATATAGACTACTTTGAAATTCATTCAGACATCATGTACGGTAGTCGGAAGGGATTAAGTTATCTCTGACGACAAACCCACCCGCGGAGAATCCCGGCGCTGTTACATGACATGGCAATATACCGGAAGGTGTGAAGTAAGCGGGTGTTATAAGGATTGAAAGTAGCATACATCACAGGCGGCCATTCTTTTTTGTTTATAAAACATGAGAACGTACAAAAGAAAAACTTTAGGGATAAAAACTCAAAATAAAGCGTGATACTCTAAATCTAGCATAACTAAGCCATCCGTCGGTAAATGTGACACATTGAAAAAGCCAAATTCATGTTCGTTGTGTGACTGCATTTGAATAAATGATTTCATATTTTTTTTAAAGTGTCAGAATAATGATTTATTTGGAAAATTTTGTGATTTTTAACAGCGATGAATATGACTCACATTCCCATCCACTTTGAATTTCTGGCATGTCAGTAGTCATTCTAAGGTCATTCCGTGATGTCACAATGTAACTCATAAGTTTGCTGGAAGTGAAATCAGTTCTTAATTAATTTTTCGAAAACAGGTAAAATCGCTGACTTTGATGGTCAGTAACTTGAGAACGGGCCTACCGATTGATGAGTGATAGAAGTTTTATAAATACAGAAATTTTCATTTCTCACTCAGGGTGCTCTTTAATTGTTCAAAAGTCATAAACAAGAAAATTGAACAGAAATTATTTCCGATAGGAAGTTGAATATGTCTCAACAGTTATTTCCCTTTATTATCTTCATTGTAATTCTGCTTTGCAGAACCCTTGTTTTCACCTGTAGATAAACAAAGAGACATAGCTGAGGTTCATTCATTGTCATAAAACCACAGTCCAGAAGTGCTATTCTCTTTCCTACCGGTGGTCTTATGTGACCAGAATCTCTCATAGCAAATGTATATTTATAAGGAATAGATGTTGTCCAGTCATAGTGGTTGTGATATGCAATGGAAGTTATCGCATAATCTATTGATCCAATACAATTCTTAAATTTTTTAAAAGCCTCGGTCTGATTGGTTGACCAATGCAAGCACCGTTTATGTGAGTTGGCATACATTTAAAAATATGTATGAGAGATTTCGGTCACATGAGACCACAGATAGGAAAGAGCATAGCGATACTGGACTGTGGTTTTACGACAATGAGGTTCCTTCTGGACCTCTCAATATCAAATATGAAAATTTTGCAGCTAAGGTGGCAGCTGGTTTCATAAACTTTATTTCAAACCATATTTCAATTTTGGTAAATATTACATGTACCAAAAATTTAGTTTGTCAGATGGCATCATGCATGAACATGTCACTGTTTTTTAGTCCAAATATTATAAGTGCAAAAACATTCAGGCATTAGTTTGTATAAAACTCCTTTTTTAATTTGTGTGGTATAATCTGAAGGATTACACATATTTTGTGTGATAGAATCAGAGATATTGGGAGCATTTCTTTGTATAAATTTTGAATATTACAGATTTAGGGGTGATTATGCATTTTTGTTAAATGCCAATCACTACCCAGTTGACAAACTTTGGTGTTCACAGGGGGCATGCAACACTTTTTCTTTTTACATTTTACAGGCATATTTAATAGTTACACTTATCATATTTATAAGAGTGCTATCATTATATAAAAAAAAATCATAAAATCATGTACCATTATAGATAAACCCACTGTTACAATAGCTGAAGCTACATGGTTCGTAGAAATACTAAAGAATGTCACCCTAGGCTGCTCTGTAACAGCACTTCCTAATGCAACATCAGTCCAGTGGAATAAAACTGTCAATGGTGTTTCAACTCAGTTAGATATTGCTGGAAAATACTTTAAAATATTCTGGTGGTAGCTTAGCCAGTCCATCTCTAACCATTATAAAAGCCCAAGAAACAGATGAGGGCGAGTATTTTTGCATTGCAAAAAATGCTGTAGGGGAAGGCAGTAAAGCAACATTTTTAAATGTGACGGGTGGTGAGTATTCGGTGTTGTCACTTGTCGTTGTTGAGGTGTGCTGTTTACTGTTTGTAACAATAGATAGGGAGTAATCATTAATTTGTTTTACTTTGGTCCATCAAATGTGCACACCAGGTACTTGCCAGTGTATACTGTAGTCTCTTTGTTCGTTTACATGGCGTTTTATGCCACCATCAACAATTCTTCAGTCATATAGTGGTGGCCTGTTTTTATTGGTGGAGGAGAGAACTTAACATGCTTAAATCACACTTCATCTGGGGAGAAACCAAAACCTTTTGCAAGTTAACTAGAAAACTTTCTGGCAAAATCAGCTTAGGCTTCAGTGGGGCTTAAACCCACTATGACTAGGGATGAGAGACATCATGATTTAAAGTGTAATGCTCTAACCACTGGGCCACAGAGGCCCCAACACTGACTAGAGGTGAGAGACATCATGGTTTAAAGTGTAATGCTCTAACCACTGGGCCACAGAGGCCCCAACACTGAATAGAGATGAGAGACATCATGGTTTAAAGTGTAATGCTCTAACCACTGGGCCACAGAGGCCCCAACACTGAATAGAGATGAGAGACATCATGGTTTAAAGTGTAATGCTCTAACCACTGGGCCACAGAGGCCCCAACACTGAATAGAGATGAGAGACATCATAGTTTTAAAGTGTAATGCTCTAACCACTGGGCCACAGAGGCCCAAACACTGAATAGAGATGAGAGACATCATGGTTTAAATTGTAATGCTCTAACCACTGGGCCACAGAGGCCCCAACACTGAATAGAGATGAGGGACATCATGGTTTAAAGTGTAATGCTCTAACCACTGGGCCATAGAGGCCCCAACACTGACTAGAGGTGAGAGCCTTCATGGTTTAAAACGTGATGCTTTTGTCACTCGACCACAGAGGCCCCAACACTGACTAGAAGTGAGAGACTTCATGATTTAAAACATGATGCTCTAGTCACTTGACCACAGAGACTTCATGGTTTAAAACGTGATGCTCTATCCACTCAGTCACAGAGGCCCCAACACTGACTAGAGGTGAGAGACTTCATGGTTTAAAGTGTAATGCTCTAACCACTGGGCCACAGAGGCCCCAACACTGAATAGAGATGAGAGACATCATGGTTTAAAGTGTAATGCTCTAACCACTGGGCCACAGAGGCCCCAACACTGAATAGAGATGAGAGACATCATGGTTTAAAGTGTAATGCTCTAACCACTGGGCCACAGAGGCCCCAACACTGAATAGAGATGAGAGACATCATGGTTTAAAGTGTGATACTCTAACCACTCAGCCACAGAGGCCCCAACACTGACTAGAGGTGAGAGACTTCATGGTTTAAAGTGTGATGCTCTAACCACTCAGCCACAGAGGCCCCAACACTGACTAGAGGTGAGAGACATCATGGTTTAAAGTGTGATGCTCTAACCACTCGACCACAGAGGCCCCAACACTGACTAGAGGTGAGAGACTTCATGGTTTAAAACGTGATGCTCTATCCACTCAGTCACAGAGGCCCCAACACTGACTAGAGGTGAGAGATTTCATGGTTTAAAGTGTGATGCTCTAACCACTCAGCCACAGAGGCACCAACACTGACTAGAGGTGAGAGACTTCATGGTTTAAAGTGTGATGCTCTAACCACTCGGCCACAGAGGCCCCAACACTGACTAGAGGTGAGAGCCTTCATGGTTTAAAGTGTGATGCTCTTACCACTCAGCCACAGAGGCACCAACACTGACTAGAGGTGAGAGACTTCATGGTTTAAAACATGATGCTGTAACCACTCAGTCGCCTTAAATCTTGCCACAATAACTGACCACTGCAAATTATGGTCAAGATATCCAAAGAGCTGCAGCCCTTTTCACAAAAAATCTTAAGATTATTCATAAGATAAAATCTTACAAGTATCGTAAGATAAATCTTAACTCATTTTCACAGAAGCTATCATAAGATTTAATTTTCTCTTAAGATTTAATTGTAAGATAAAATCTTCAGTTTTTCTCTTACGATTAAAGTAAGCATAGCAACAACGTTTCACTTTCAATTCGCATGTGCATACAATATTTCCGGTAAGGCGTCACATGCATTTTAGTTGATGTATTTGTACTGAATATAATCCAGAAAAGACAAATATTTTGGTGTAAATGAACCTCAATCAAGTTTGAATAAAGATTAAAAAGTTTCACAAAGCTCTACTTACATTTTACTCAAGCCTTTTGAAATTACACAATACTAGTGTATTTGTTTGTATTTTACATGTATTATGTTATGTAGATCTATACGGCATCAGTAAATTAATGTTTGTAGGCTATGTTTTTGTGTATTAACATTTTAAATTCTATTTCATAATTTAAATGTGTGTTTTGTGTAGGCTTCACATTTGTTTTTTAGATATTCATACTGTCATGTGCTCACTTTTAAATTTTAAATTTATCATTCAACTTTATTAAATCTATCAATTTAAAATTGTTTACAATATAAACAGTACTTTCCTTGTGAAATACTTGGTAGTAAATTATTTATACGATGTTGTGTGTTTATATTTTTAGATCTAATTGTATTTCGTTTAAAATTTGTTTTTTTACATTTATTTTACATATCCATTTAGATAAACAATTATACTAAATTGTTATGGAATACAAGCCTCAGTGAACATGTTTTAGATTTTAAATTTGTGGATAAAATTGTGAAGCAATGATTCGTTTGAGACTATGGGGACACGCACCTTTGAAAAAAATAAATCTGGAAATTCCTAGACACGATCTAACAGCATGTTCAGTGTTCCATTGTTAATCTCAAAGGGATTATTTTCACAGCAAACAGGCCTATACTGCTAGGGTATCCTTCCCTGGAAATGGTGTAGTTTTACAAGCCCTGTGAGGTCGTTTTGAAGCTTTTAGACACTAAATTATGACCTGTTTATCCTTCAAAAGTATCACATTGCATTAGTGGATATAGAAAATTTGTAAAAATGGTGCCGATGGTGACATGGTATCATTACTTTTTAAAAACTGTCATGTGCAACTTTTATATAATGCATATCTCACCAGAGCTAAACCAAAAATTTAAAGGGGGAGACACAAGTCTTGAAATTGTTGCTAAACAGAGGTAGTAGCGAAAATTCTGTGTTTTTTTTAAAATAGAAATTGAATGTTTTACACCTATTTTGCCAACTATAGGGATAGCATTTCGTAAGGAAATTGGGGATCATGCTTTCAGAAAAAAATGAAATTTAAAGTCCATAGACGCCTTTTTCTACATTCAGACATGACAATAGGGCCAATGCCTGATAATCCGTTAATAAATCAAATTGATTATCTTTCTCAAAAGAAGATAACTGATTCAGCAAAAAAAGTTCAATGTATATTAAAATCGGAGCAGAAATTCGACCTAGCAGTCTCAAGGATTTTTTAATTTTTTAACTAAGCTTTGAGAGCCCTACCGCCCCTCTAAATCCACCGATGTAATTTAAATATTTTCTGGTAATGATGATAGATCTAGTAAACTCGACTTCATTTGAAACACCCCTAATTTTCAGCTTGGATCAACCTGTTACATGACGTCAGAGTGCGTGACTTTAAGAACGCTAGGGTTTGGTACAGATGTAAACAATAGTAGCAGGGCTAGCAACTTTAATTTTCTTGACTAAATCTATCATTATAGATCTATTAAAGGATTACAAAATGTATGCATATGTTATCTTATTATGCCAACGATATAGGCCTAGATTCCTATTCTAGATCTAAATCATTGCTATATTTCTGATTCACGGATTATGTGACGAGGACAGTACAGTATGGTAGCCCAGATCTTCTGTAGTTTCAACACAACATAATCGATCTAGTCCTAGATTTATTAACCGTCTAATTACAAAATCCCCTCTGGATATGGGGAGGAATCGCATGATATTTTTCTGTACGGCTTTCTATTAAATCTCTTGTTGCGTCTGCTACGTTCACTATGCAGGGCCTCGGAAAAAGGCAGCGAGCAAACAGCTGGTCAATATTTAGTGACTCGTAGATCTATCTATACTCAGATTCTATTGTGAAAAATACGTTCTCTGCGAATAGCTATTCTGTTAATTATATCAAACAACATATTAAATTCATCTTTTTTTTCTATGGAGACACTTAGGATTATATTGATTAAATCTTAAGAGTAAATATTTCTCTTAAGTGTGGGTGATAGCTCTCTTAAAGTTACGACAAATTTTTATCTTAAGATTTACTTAAGATTTTTCATGAAAACTGTACCAATCTTAATTTTACTCTTAAGAGTAAAAGTTATCTTAAGATTTTTTGTGAAAAGGGCTGCTGGTATTTATAAGAGAAAACTGAACATTATTTTAATAATTTGATGGACCAAAGTAAAACATATGGAAGTACACTTACAATCATTGGAATCCATATATGGTGTCAGTTTTCTAAACTTGCATGGTTTTGGGGCTTTTCAATGCTGTTGTACCCATTGTGTTTGTGGCTGTTGTGCTGCCATTGTTTACATGTTTGGAATTTACAGGTAATACTGCACGCTTGCTTGTATCTATTAATCATTTTCTATTCAACTTCCTTACACATGTTATGTCTTAATGGGATGGTTCACCCTTTTGACAAGTTTTGTTTAAAATAAAAATTATGTTTCCCTGAATAAATTCTGAAAATATTATATTTTTATCTCACCTGTACTGATTTTGACATCTTTCCAGACTTAATTATTTTCATTCATTTTTAAGTCTCCTCCATGCTCAAGGAGTGATATAATAATTTGTAAATTGAGATTCTAATATTTTTAAGATACCAACACAGTTCAGATGAGTGAGTCTAACAAGTTTTATTCTCAACAGACTTTCACAAAACTTCATATGATTGTAAGTTTTGGATGTGCAATCATAAAAAGGTGGCGTCTATGGCAAACCCTGATCGGTTGAAATTTCAACATTCTCCGATTTTGATCAAATTTAGAATTTATCGGTAGCAAAAGGGATTGTGATTTCGATGATATGGGTTTCATTGCTGTCTGTGGCAAACTTAGGCTTCTGATTGGTAGAAATTTAAAAGAATTTATGGGTATCGAGGGATTGTGATTTCAATGATATGGGTTTCATTGCTGTCTTTGTCTTCAGATTGGTCGAAATTTTAACATTGTCAGATTTTGATGAAATTTGGAATATAATGGGTATCAAGGGATTGTGTCTTCCATGATATGGTTTTCATAGCAAACTGAGGCTTCTGATTGTTCAAAAGTTCAACATTGTCAGATTTTGATGAATTTGCAATTATTTCTCAACAGAATTTCACAAAACTTATTTCATTCCAGTATACAGGTATAATACAATATTTCCATTGAGAGGGGATTAGTATAATTTGTGATGCCTTGTTTAAACCTTCGACTCGGGTTGGGATATCATACATGTAACATGTGTAAATATGTTAATTTACAATTGTCAGATATTCTAAATTTGAGTTTTATTTCATCCTTGAAGTTTACCCTCATTTCCTTGAATAGCCATGTGTCATCTCATAGGTCAAATGATTTCAGGACATCAAGGGGATTAAAAGATGTAGGTACCAAAATCGCAACATTTTAGAGTGGTGGTGTTTACATAAATACAGTAAAACTTACTCTAGCGACCACTTGTGTATAAAGACCTCCTGGTCACAAAGACTGTTTTTCGTTGTCCCCAGTAGTATCATTTGTGCACAAATCAACCTCTGTATAAAGACCACCTCTCCATAAAGACTGATTTTGTTGTGTCCGTAAGAGGGTCTTTTTATACAAGTTTCACACTAATGATTTTAAGATATACTTCTCTACTGAATTAATTTATTTATTGTAAATGAAAAAAAGTATTACAGAATGCGGTTTTTTCGCTGGGTGGCTATTCAGGAACAGTGTAATGTACATCATGAAAACAGCACTCTCTATCATGAAGTGAGATATCTCCAGAGCAGCTTAAATTTGAATTTTAAAAGTTGATTTGTAATAACTTTCTGGTCCGATTGAAAATAATTTTTCAGTTTTGTGATCAGGGAGAAAATCTCTTTCAAATAAATGCAACTTGTGTTTAGGGTGAACCATGCCTTTAACAGAGAATTGTGAACACATTAGCTCAGTGACATTTATTCATATTTTTTTCTTTTTACTCAAGTGCAGTTTCTATCAGTTTTTAGGTGTCCTCTTGAACACATTACATTTGTGTTTATAACATTATTTGATAATAAATATATGATTATGAAATAAAAAATTATTTACAATTTTTTTATTCATCATTCATGCTTCAGAATCTAACACAATCAATGAGATATATATGTATACATTTTAACAACTAATATCAGAACCAGTAAATACATTGTATTGGATTGGGTCAAAGGTCATGAAATGATGTATTACACTACTGAATTATCTCCCTTATTTTTATGTATTGGGGAGTGGGGGGAATGTGTGGATTTTTTCCCACTTTCAATCAATTGGAAATTGGTGCCTTGGAAATGCCAGCAATGAGAATGTGTGTAAATATATATATATATATATATATATAATATATATATATATATATATATATATATATATATATATATATATATATATATATATATATATATGTGTGTGTTTAAATATGTTATTTATGTTTTTGTTTGCTTTTTATGTTCTTAAATATTTGAATAACAAAAAAAAAACCTTTTATTTTCATGCTAAATCTAACATGATTAATTTAGGTACTTGTTCTTGGATTTACAGATGATCTTTCATCAAAATTTATAAAATTTTATTTATTCCTTTCTTTATCATAGAGAATTTCAATTTTTTTGTAAGGGATTTTCCATCCCATTGTAGGGAGTGAAAACAAGGCCTTGTTCCCAATGCCAAAAATGCATTTTTGCAGTTTGAAGTCAAACTTATTTCCTAATTGAAGTCAAATGACAATGAATTTGAAGATATTCTTGTATTTTCAAACATTTGTGTATTTTTTCCCCATTTCAATAAAATTTTGCTAAAATTCCTATTCAAAGGCCCAGACCACATTCCCAAAAGTGTGTGGAAAACCCGTGATTGTATTTTTGTTTTAGAATAGTGTCCACAATTAAGATACATGGGGGTGGATAGGTTGCTATCAGTAACTTTACAAAGCCCATACATAAAAAAAAAATACAAAAACCACACATGTTTCTATTTTTTGTTGAGTCCTTTTGCTACAACCATCAACTGACGATACAGAAACATTTGTGTAGTTTTGAATTTATTACATTCCCTTTATTTAAAGTCACATTCTTGGGAAGTTATTGTAATATTTGGCATTTTCAAATTTTCATTTTCCAAAATATTGTAATATTAATGGAATTATTGACAAAATTCCATTTGAAAGCTAAAAGTTTCCTTTGGTGAAAGATGTGCATCCCCTATAAGGAAAACCTTACTTCACTTCATATATGATTGGCTTACAATCTAAAGAGTAATAAGTGTTTTCCTTATATGGGATGTCACATACTTTGACTGCTTTACCGTCAGCCAATCAGCATGCATATCAGATTTTCTGACAAATACATAATGGAGTCAGGATGATATGTACATGAAAGTGAGTACACGGAATTCACATTTCAGTAAGTTGCAATTATGTTATGACACAACTTGATGCTGACAGATTTAAGAAAATAATAGATTGGATAAACAACTTTCTGTATCCAACTGCAGTGCAATTACGACGTTACATATTGCATGGACATATTGAACTGTATGATATGTTTCGGCTGAAATAAGATTTTAATCCAACAAATACATTCTGCCAAAGAGCACCTTTAATCATATTCATGTCAACAATTTTACAGGTGTACCAGTATTGAGTATTCCACAGAGTAGCTACAGCGTTACCAAAACCCTAAATGTAACCATTCCATGTTCCTTGATTACATCTACTCCACCACTTCAGTCTGTCCGATGGGAATTTAAACCAGATTTTACAGGGGCAGTCACTAATATTACGATTGGTGGTCAATTCAGTGGTGCAACAACGGCTGGTCCGAGTCTTACGATAGCATTTGCAAATGTAAATAATCAGGGCAGCTACCGATGTGTTGGAATAAATACTGTTGGAGAGGGGAAAAGTGGTTTCACAAATTTGACAGTTACAGGAAGTAAGTCATTGTAAATCATTCGTTTTTGTGTTTGATCTTGTGTCCAAATGTTCAATCAAGTTGTAATTATTGCATGTACATATAATATATATAAAGCTTTTTTATCATATATCATTTACCTTTGTATTATCCCTGTACAGTCAAACTTTTTTATAAAGACCACTCAGGGGAACAGGCAAAAGTAATCGGTTAAAAGAGGTTTATTTATTATAAAATTGTATACAAAGGTTATGTTTGAGTGACTTTTATAGGCGGGTATCCTGTATACACAGGTGGCTTTTAATGCAAGTTTGACTGTCTATAGAAATGTTCAGATTGTAAATTGTTAGTGGTCTATCTGTTTGTCTAATTGTAACAATTTGGTTTCCATCAAAGATTCCCAAACTTTAACCAAATTTCTCTTTGGTATGTTACTTTATATATATAAGACCTAGGATGAAGTCAGTTACCGCCAGTATTGGCAATATTTGTGTTATGAGTTATGGGACTTTTAAATCTGCATGAATGATCAAGTTCTCAGGGGCATAGTGTCTCAGATTTTCATGCTTTAAGTAAATTCTTTAGTTTATCCTTACCCTATTCGACCCATTAAGCACCAGGGGTGCTAAGAAAATCAGAAAAAAGGGGTGGGCGCTTAATGGGACCAATTAATAGTCAAATTAACATAAAACAGTTAATTTTTTATAAGACACAGTGGTGTAGTTGTTGTAGTTATTATCGAGGACACCTATAAACATAATTCTGTTGTTGGGGGCTACAGATAAACTATAGAATATAGAGGTTGTGATATTGTTTCAGTTTCAAGTTTACCCTCATTGTAGAGACTGTGTTATTGCTACAGTTTCAAGGTTAAGATCATTATAGACGTTAAGTTATTGTTACAATTGCAAGGTTGAGGCCATTATGTAGACTGTATTATTGTTACGATATCAAGGTTGAGGTCATTATAGAGGCTGTGTTATTGTTACAATATCAAGGTTGAGGTCATTGTAGAGGCTGTGTTATTGTTACGATATCAAGATTGAGGCCATTATGTAGACTGTATTATTGTTACGATATCAAGGTTTAGGTCATTATAGAGGTTGTGTTATTGTTACGATATCAAGGTTGAGGTAATTGTAGAGGCTGTGTTATTGTTACGATATCAAGGTTGAGGCCATTATGTAGACTGTATTATTGTTACGATATCAAGGTTTAGGTCATTATAGAGGTTGTGTTATTGTTACGATATCAAGGTTGAGGTTTAGAGGCTGTGTTATTGTTACGATATCATTGAGGTATTGAGGTTGTGTTATTGTTACGATATCAAGGTTGAGGTCATTGTACAGGCAGTGTTATTGTTACAATTGCAAGGTTGAGGTCATTGTAGAGGCTGTGTTATTGTTACAATATCAAGGTTTAGGTCATTATAGAGGCTGTGTTATTGTTACGATATCAAGGTTGAGGTCATTGTACAGGCAGTGTTATTGTTACAATTGCAAGGTTGAGGCCATTATGTAGACTGTATTATTGTTACGATATCAAGGTTTAGGTCATTATAGAGGCTGTGTTATTGTTACGATATCAAGGTTGAGGTCATTGTAGAGGTTGTGTTATTGTTACGATATCAAGGTTGAGGTCATTGTAGAGGCTGTATTATTGTTATGATATCAAGGTTGAGGTCATTGTAGAGGTTGTGTTATTGTTACAATATCAAGGTTGAGGTCATTGTAGAGGCTGTATTATTGTTACGATATCAAGGTTGAGGTCATTGTAGAGGCTGTGTTATTGTTACAATTGCAAGGTTGAGGTCATTGTAGAGGCTGTATTATTGTTACGATTTCAAGGTTGAGGTCATAGAGGTTGATTGTGCAAGGTTGAGGTATTGTAGAGGCTGTGTTATTGTTATTGATATCAAGGTTGTCATAGGACAGACACCACCAAATATTTTCCCATAGAGGCCTCTGCTAATTATTGTCACTGTCACCTCCCATGTTTATTATATCTGGGACAAGGTTGAGATCAATATTTTTGTCATCAAAAGAGGTTGCCTGCATTTTTACTTATTTTCATTGTTTAGAACTCGTAATTGCGCAGGTATCTATTCATATTGTTTCAAGGCGTCAAACCTATAATTTCCAAAGTTACCAATTTGCATCTTTTTTATCACCTTTATTTCACTTGTAGAGGCAAAACTAATTTTTACAAATGACCAATCAGCTCGCTGAGGTCATTTTACCCTCCGCACAACTTTGGGCTGTATTATTGTCTGCGCCCATGTTGCAAGCCGGTGTTGAGGTCATTATAGAGGCTGTGCTATTGTTACAGTTTCAAGGTTGAGGTCATTGTAGAGGCTGTATTATTGTCACAATATCAAGGTTAAGGTCATTGTAGAGGTTGTGTTATTGTTACGATATCAAGGTTAAGGTCATTGTAGAGACTAATTATTGTTACAATTGCAAGGTTCAGGTCATTGTAGAGGCTGTGTTATTGTTACAATTGCAAGGTTGAGGTTATTATAGAGGCTATATTATTGTTACAATATCAAGATTGAGGTTATTATATAGGCTGTATTGTTGCAATTTCAAGGTTAAGATCATTGTAGAGGATGTGTTATTGTTTCAATTTCAGGGTTGAGGTCATTATAAAGGTTTGTTATTGTTACAATTTCAAGGTTATCATCAATGTAGAGGCCATGTTATTGCTACAGTTTCAAAGATAGGTCATTTTAAAGGTTGTATTATTGTTACAGTTTTTAGGTTGAGGTAATTGTAGAGGCTGTGTTATTGTTAAAATGTCAATGTGAAGATCATTATAGAGGCTGTGTTTTTATTGTATTTTTAAAGGTTAAGGGCAATGTAGATGCTGTTCATTTGTTACTCTGTCAAGGTAAAGGTCATTGTAGAGACTTTGGTATTGTTATTATTTCATAGTTGAGGTCATTGTAGAGGCTGTATTCTTACATTTTCAAGGTAAAGATCATTGTAGAAGCTGTGTTATTGTTAGTTTCAAGGTTAAAGTCATTATAGATGTTGTTATTGTTATGGTTTCAAGGTTGAGGTCATTATAGAGGCTGTGTTATTGTTACAGTTTCAAGGTTAAGGTAATTGTAGAGACTATTATTGTTACAATTTCATGGTTAAAATCATTGTAGAAGCTGTGCTATTGTTAAATTTTCAAGGTTAAGATTATTGTTGAAAGCTGCATCATTGTTACAATTTGAAGGTTAAGGTCATTTTATAGGCTGTGTTATTGTTACAATTTTATGGTTAAGCTCATTGTAGAGGTTGTGTTATTGTTACAATTTCAAGGTTAAGCTCATTGTAGAGGCTGTGTTATTGTTATAATTTCAAGGTTAAGCTCATTGTAGAGGTTGTGTTATTGTTACAATTTCAAGGTAAAGCTCATTGTAGAGGCTGTGTTATTGTTACAATTTCAAGGTAAAGCTCATTGTAGAGGCTGTGTTATTGTTACAATTTCAAGGTTAAGCTCATTGTAGAGGTTGTGTTATTGTTACAATTTCAAGGTTATGGTCATTGTAGAGGTTGTGTTATTGTTACAATTTGAAGGTTAAGGTCATTTTATAGGCTGTGTTATTGTTACAATTTTATGGTTAAGCTCATTGTAGAGGTTGTGTTATTGTTACAATTTCAAGGTTAAGCTCATTGTAGAGGCTGTGTTATTGTTACAATTTCAAGGTTAAGCTCATTGTAGAGGTTGTGTTATTGTTACAATTTTATGGTTAAGCTCATTGTAGAGGTTGTGTTATTGTTACAATTTCAAGGTTAAGCTCATTGTAGAGGTTGTGTTATTGTTACAATTTCAAGGTTATGGTCATTGTAGAGGCTGTGTTATTGTTACAATTTCAAGGTTAAGGTCATTGTAGAGGTTGTGTTTATTGTTACAATTTTGACAGGACATTAAACAATACCTCAATCATCATTATCAGTTATTATGTCAAATAAGATTATTTTTTAAAATGTCAAACTGATTTTTAATAGGTGTACCATCTTCACCAAGCCTGTCAACAGCTCTGGTCAATGTAATCAAGGGAAATAATACACAAGTAGTATGCACGTCAACTGGAAATCCACCACCAACCATTGCATGGAGTTTTAATGGCCAGATCATTGCACAAGGCCAAACTTTGTCACTGAACAATGTACAGAAATCAGATCGTGGAACATATACTTGTACTGCAACCAACGTTGTAGGTTCAGTGCAAAGTACACTCACAGTCAATGTTCAGTGTAAGTCTATTAAGCTAAATATCTTACTGACTATGATTTAATTTGTTCATGTCCTGTGAGATTGAAGATGTATTGTTTTTAGCTCACCTGGCCTAAAAGGCTATGTGAGCTTTTGCCATCACTTGGCGTCCGTCGTCGTCGGTGTCGTCGTCGTCGGTGTCGTCGTCGTCCGTCCGTCGTTAAAGATCAACTCCTCAGAAACCGCTGGGCCATTTGCAACCAAACTTTGTCACAACAGTCCTTGGGTGGTCTACTTTAAAAATTGTGTCCGGCATGTCCGCACCTAATCCAAGATGGCCGCCAGTGGGGATCATAGATTAACATTGGACCCTATGGGAAAATATATTCAAAGATATTTTTCTCTGAAACTACTGAGCCAATTAGAACCAAACTTGGTCATAGTAGTCCTTAGATGGTACCTTCTGAAACTGGTTTTTTTAAATCTGCACCTAATCCAAGATGGCCGCCAGCGGGGAACATAGGTTAACATTGGACCCTATGGGAACAATATCAAAGATCTTTTTCTCTAAAACCCTTTAGCCAATGGGAACCAAACTTGGCCACAATAGTTTTTGGATTGCCCCCTACAACATTATGGTTTTTGAGGGCCACATCAAATCCAAGATGGCCGCCAGCGGAGAACATATTTTAACATTGGACCTTATGGGAAAATACGTTCAAAGATATTTTTCTCTGAAACTACTGAGCCAATTGGAACCAAACTTGGTTATAGTAGTCCTTAGATGGTACCTTCTGAAACTGGTGTTCTTTTAAGTCTGCACCTGATCCAAGATGGCTGCCAACGGGGAACATAGGTTAACATTGGACCCTATGGGAACAATTTCAAAGATCTTTTTCTCTAAAACCCTTTAGCCAATGGAAACCAAACTTGGCCACAATAGTCTTTGGATGGCCCCCTTCAACATTGGGGTTTTTGAGTGCTACACCGAATCCAAGATGGCCGCCAGTGTAAAACATATTTTAACATTGGACCTTAGGGGAAAATACGTTCAAAGATATTTTTCTCTGAAACTACTGAGCCAATTGGAACCAAACTTGGTTATAGTAGTCCTTAGATGGTACCTTCTGAAACTGGTGTTCTTTTAAGTCTGCACCTGATCCAAGATGGCCGCCAACGGGGAACATAGGTTAACATTGGACCCTATGGGAACAATTTCAAAGATCTTTTTCTTTAAAACCCCTAAGCCAATTGGAACCAAACTTGACCGACAACAGTCTTTGGGTGGCCCCCTACAACATTGGTGTTTTTGAGGGCCGCACAAAATCCAAGATGGCCGTCAGTGGAGAAGATATTTTAACATTGGACCCTATGGGAATTGGTTCAAATTTAATTTACATATAAACAAAAATGATTTAGTTAATTTAACAGTTGCTGTACAAAAGTATGAATGCCCCTCAGTATGATAGTGGTATGACAGTGTTATAATATCCTGTATGGGTTTTTAAGAGATACCAGAGTGTCTAGATTTGATGTTGGTCAATTGGATTTATTTATTTATCTGAATCTGACAAGTAAAGGTATAATAATGCATATTGAAACAAATTCAGTTTTTCTTTGAAGTAGTTAACAAAATAGAATTAAAGAAACATGATGAGGCAATTATGTTAAAATGTATGGCATCAAACTTAAACAAAAGTTTGTTAATGGGAATTCATAATTCCTCAAGTTCACATCAATATATATAATAGAAAGACAGTGTCGGGATTGCAGGTATTATTTTGTCAATTTCTGTCTATATATTACCTCCCTTTATCATATTTTTTTTCCACTTCCTGTCAGTGTTTTTTTGCTGGTAAGACTAAAAAGGTTGGATTTTAACTTGCCTGGAGTGAAGGGAAAAAGTTTTCTTCCACCTGTGCCTGATGTTGCATCTAGTGATTAAGGAAATAAGGGGTCAAAATAGGCTAATTTACGTCTTGCATATATGGTTGCAGAAGTTTCAATTTTTGTCTGATTTGGATGTGGTTTCTTTCATTGAAATGGGTCGACAGATTTGGTCTAGCATTTACTATTTCGCTAAACTTGGTCCAAAAAGGGCCTTGGTCCTTTTAAATTGAGAAATTATGGAAATTACAAAAATGCATTATCTGGGGTGTTCTATTTATTTCTTTATACTTGCAACAGATAAATTATATTGCAACATTAAAGACAGTATTTCAAACATTGTTTACATAATAAATAAAAAGGGCCTATTTTAAATATTTATCTTAGAAAGATTTATTGTAGATTAACAGCACTGCTGGATTGGGGAAATTTGTCATGTTTTTGGGAAAATATAGGTATATTTCCCAATTCCCATCGGGACTGGGTCCTATTAACGGAGCCAAATTTGATAGAAATAAAAAAACACTTATGTGTCAAGTTCAGGAGTCAGGACCGCAGTTATCGTGAAAGGGTCTATTTTGTTCCTCTACAAGAATGCCTAGGCTGTGTAGCTTAGGATACATACCAAATATCATTGACCTACCATGAATAGTACCCGAGAAACACACCTAATCCAACATGTGTGGACCTAATAGATGTCTCGCCTGTCAGCACACGGATTGCCGAGTAATGATGAAAAAAAAGACAAAGGAAATGATGTAGTGTACTTCAAAATAATTTTCTGGTCTTAAAATTTTCAAAATGACGACTGTTGCCATGGAAACAGAAAAAAGCCTGTAAATTAAATGTGACTTAAATTGTATATTTTTCATTGACACTAATAATATGCCGGTTTTGGGGACATTTGTAACACTCAAGTGTTACAGTTATATATATTTGGTATATAGGTTGGTCTTGCCTAATACATGACAGTCTTGCATGGGACTTTTTGTCCTTGACCAGTTTTTGGATAAGGTAAATTTCTTGGGTCTTATACATGAAAAGTCGATGATACTTGGTATGTATTGTCTCAAAATTTTGAAATATGGTTTAGTTTTGAAAGGAAATATTGAAATTTTGTGATAGAAATAAATATTGTGTATTAAATTTCAAGCATTTATTTAAACATTAGACAATCTGTTGATTTTCATTCTGCAACAACTCTACCTAGGTGAGCTATACAGGCTCCTGGGAGCCTCTAGTTTGTTCATTTGCTTTGTCTGCAAGTTATACAGACTTGTAAGTACTTGTAAGTACAGCTTTCATTTGGGACACCACTGAAATGTTCACCCTGGTATTATTTGCAGATAAAGCAATTTACAGATGTGTAATGTATGGGAACATTTTATATAAACCTTATGTATAGTACAATATCAGTAAAACAAAATTGACATCCTAACTGAATGTAAATGGGCAGTCATGGGGCTTTGAATTATGACATTAATGACAAATCTGACACCCACCTACCTATGTTTAGCAACTACTTAAAATCTGGAACAGACCACACCCACCAACATCTTATAAACATTTTACCAGATACAATGTATATAAATTATGAAAAGTAGCTGATTATGATAGATTTTTAGGTCAAAGGTCAACAGTCTGCAATATGTATACAGTTCACCATCGATATACTGCCACCTTTTGCATGTTTTGTTTTCTTAATTTTGACGGTATAATGGTATTGGCGTTATTAAAAGGTTTACTATTTTTGAGTTGCACTCATTTTCATGTCTTTAATCCCTGCTGTATATCATATCCTGTTTACAACTCACTACCGTAAATTGGGGTATTTTGTCTTTTGGATTTTGGACAATTCGGCCACCCTATTAAAATGGCCAAATTTAAACTGTCCATTAAATATGTACATATTTGTTGATCAGAAGATTGAGATCTGTTACTAGTTTAAACCCGGAAACATTTCTAATGTTAACATTCATCATTTTTGTTATACATGTACGCCTCCTGCTAAGGCAGGTGTATATTGGCATCACCCTGTCCATCCATCTGTTCGTTCGGCCATTCATACATCAATATTTAGCTTGTCCGGATTTTTTTAAGCAAAGTACTTCACAAATTTTATTGAAACTTTATACGGTTGTTCCTTGCAACAAGTTCTCAAGAGGAGTTGAATTTCAAGGTCGTAGTATGCAAATGTAGGTCACTGTTACTATTTTCAGAAATCTTATACAACTTTACACCAACATTTAGCTTGTTCAGAGCTTTTCCAGCTAATGGATCTTAGTGAAACTTTATAAAGTTGTTCCTTGCCACTAGTTCTCAGGACAAGTTGAATTTCAAGGTTGTTGGTTGTGAATTTTTAGAAATATTATGTAACTTTGCTCGTCCAATGCTTTCTGAGTAATTTAATAAATGAATTTTGTTAAAACTTCATACAGTTGTTCCTTGCAGCATGTTCTTGAGACAAATCCATAATTCAATGTCATTGTTTGTGAATGCAGGTCATCATTACTATTTTTAGAAATCACAACTTTATACACCATGTAGGTTTTAGAATGCAGGCTGTCTATCATCCAATTACACTACAGTTTCCACTACCACAAATGCTCACAATCTCAGAAACTTATCTGCATTGTTTTTTATTGAACAGTAATTCATTGCTTGTGGCAATCACTTTTCTTAAATACATCAAGTCCTTACCAGATCTCAGTCACCAATGAACGTTCTTCCATTTCAGCCTTCACAAACAATCATTTCATTATGCATCTCCATGTATACTCTTATACCTGTATATTACAATCAGGTACTAATCTTGAAGCAACTAATATTCCTCTTTCATACCCCAATAGTGCCTTCTTACTGTTTATTGCTTCCTTCTTATATACTGCATCACTTTTCATCGCAGGCATATTATGTACCATACCTGGTACTCTTGTTTAAAATAAATCTTTGACAAGCTGGTTATACAAAAGCTTCAGGGTTATATATCCCATCTACACATAATTATTTCTTGACATGTGATAATTTCTTTGTAAACACACAATGTCATGTTGATTTTTTTCATCTCTCACGGAAGCGTGACACTCGTAAGCTTCTCCCCATCTGGCCACTACACTTTGTTCATACAACTGAATACCAGTTTATGACAATGTTCGAGTTATCTCCCTTCACAGTTATGATATGAAGTAAAAAAGTGACTATCGGCTAACAATTTTATTCACACCTGTTTATTCACCTGGTCTGGCAGTACAGTCGAGAGATTTAACGTGTATAAATGACCATTTGTACCAGAGAATCAGTGGTGGATGGTGGTATATGGGTTTAGGTATTCTAACGGGAATTATATGGAAGGAAATTTGTGTTTCAAGAAATAGAGGCATTATGCAGTTTTTTGCATTATAATGGGGGCAGTACATCAAGGGTGAACTGTATAAGAACAAGGAAAGTGTGTTCAATTTTAAAACATATCTTTATGATTTATCATTTCAGATGCCCCTATCAATGCCAACACACAAACAAGTTATACTGTGATAGCTGGTCAAGGTGTCACACTAACCTGCAATACAGATGCTAATCCTCCTAGTACCTATAGATGGACTAATCCAGGAGGTGTGCTGATCGCATCAACTCAAAATGTCACTGTGTCTACCACTGATACTGGTGGTTTTGGTACCTACACATGCACAGCAACAAATTCATTGGGCAGTTTAAATGTGGACTTTGTTGTGACTAAAAGTAGTAAGTGAACTACTCTCATTCAAATTATTATCTAATTCATTGTCATCTGAACTGAAGGTTCTGGTCACCTGTTATCTGGCATCTGTTCATCTGTCAGTCTGTCCGTTAACTTTTCACATTTTCAACATCTTCTAAAAAAGCCTAAGGGGATTTTGATGAAACTTTACAGGAAGCAAGTGCTCAAGGTCCTCTAAAAAAAATTTTTTTTTTTTTTTTTCACATCGGCTCAGGGGTTTCCCCCAGAATTGCTTCATGTTTTGAAATACTAATTTCATCTAATGTTCTACATAGATGTTTGATTCATGTTTGCTAATTTCAAAAATTCTGAAAATAAATTTTTGACGTTTTTTGAGACTTTTTCAACTTCATTCATTTTTTTTAGGATTTCTCCCCTTTTATTTACTATGGTGCATTCATTTAATGTTTTTTGACTGTGATTAGTAGAGAAATGCTTTCTTAAATGAATTATGCTGAAATCTTATATATTTTTTATTTTTTATGAATTTTTTAAAACTGTTGATAAAAGGGAAGGGGGGGTTTCCCACTGTCAACTTGTCTGTCAAAACCACTGCAGGGAATTTAATGAATCTTTACATAAATCAAATACTCAAGGTCCACTTCTAAGTTTGTGTTTTTTCACCAAATCAGATGAACGGCTGGACAACCAATTGAGTGATATACATAAAAGGTATACAGGCTGTCATTTGATAAAAATATATATATACCAAGATTAGACCTAAACTTTGATAAAAAAAAATTAAAAAGATATATCGCCCTAGAAATTCTTAACATGTATTGCCTGGATTTCATGAAATATGCCAACAATAATTCCGTAGACATTGCTAAATAAGAACAACCATTATTTCACACCTGTTCTCCCAAAGTGAAAAAATGGACAGATGACATGTAGTTAACTCATACTCTTTACACATTGGCAAAGCATAAACATTCTGCTTTAATTTTAAATCAAAGACTTCAATAAAGATGTATAATAAATATATTTTAACAGTGTCTGTTTTAAAGTCATTATTTCAGTATCCATAAAATGATGTCACTTTGAACGTAAATATAAATAAAATCCTATCAGCAATCTGCATTCTTTCGTTGTGTTGTTTACATACATGTAGCATCACATATTCTGGTGAACTCAGTAGAGTAAGCAGTCTGGTTACCAAACACTTGACCAAAGACAGGGTACCCCTTGTCATATATTTACAAAGATGTGACATCAAATAAACATTATAAGAGACATCACTGTGAAACATTGCTATCAAATTATTTGAAATGGGTGGGAGTGGTCCTGTAAAATGAGCTGAGTGTTCGAATATACGGTTTCAAGTTGACCTAAGTCTGAATTGTCCTTGATTTGTTATTTTGGAAGTGAGGACATTCATATCATAACAAGTTATCTAAGCTCTGTTTGTAATTTTACAATATTCTCATTGGGAATTTGCATTAATCTTTGATATTCTCATGTTTAAACTGATTATATACATGCTTGCGACTGTATATTACCTGGCAAAATGTTTGCAAATGAAAAGGGGCTAGGATCCATAGGGGCCCCAAAAGGGCCTAAAAAGGACTAAAAATTATTTTTATTTATTAAAAGTAGTCTTTTGAACCAATGATCAGATGACTTTCAAATTTTGTATGCATGATTTTAAAGACAATATCTACAAAGTTTGCCAAAAAAAGAAATCTTTCTAGAAACAAGCCACTAGGATGGCGCTTCAGTAATGCAGGGCACAATTGTATTACAAATTTTTTAATAACTCAAAACTGATCAACTTTTTGTATACAAAGATACACAAGGAAGTTGTTAGGAATTATCTAAGGATCATTTTGACAAAATTTTAAGGTCATGGGATCAAAGGTCAAGGTCACAGACACCTAAATAAATGGAAAATATAAGGTTTTTTATGACCCTGACCTGAAAGGTCTGCCAGGGGCATACAGTGTTTGGATCATCTGTCTTTCTGCGTGTTTGTCTGTCCATAATTCCGCCTTGCTTACATTTAAAGTGTAATATTTCAAATTTGGATTGTGATACAGTAACCATACTTCATCTAAGGGTCGCTCACACTTCACTGACATCACATGTAGGGTGGGGTGAAAATGTAGGACATTGCAATATTTAAAGTATATGTATTATTTACCAGCATAGAAATTTATTGGGACCAGGGACATTTGTGTTTCACAAGCACATCTTGTTTTGTAAAATTTTCTACATTTTTACTACTTCTCTAGAACCATTGGACTAATTTGATCCAAACTTGACAGAAAGTATAATCATGTAAAGCCACATAAAGTTTGTGGATGGAAAGAGGCTAGGACTAAACATGACTGCCATGGCTAAATATAGAATGAATAAGTCAGCCGTCAAAGACGGGTAGTATTATGTTTTCATGGGTGTAACAGTTATTAGATCCCTATACATTTTGTAAAAATTACTTGAGAAAACCAGGTTTGGCACTTTTTTACCTTGTCATTCACATTCAGTATTAAACAATAAAAAGAAGAATTTAGTACATATATCAGCTGCACTTCGAAGTCTTCAGATGATTAAGAGGAGCTAAATGAATCACAAGTTTTGTGTCTTTATTCTTATGAATTAAATGACCATAGTTACTTTTTCCCAAATTTAGCCCATTGCCACTTCAAATTCCCAATTGGCAGGGTACAGGACCCTGTCCCATAAAGGGTCTATTAACCCAGGGGTGAATAATGTGACATGAATGGGCCTCTTGTTTTCTATCATTTTTTTCACCAGAGTGACCTTTTCTGATCCATTCATTCAGTTGTCCTGCAGATCTTGGGTAAACTTTTGAATATTTTCAACTTCTCGGGAACTATTTATTTTACATTTCAAGGATTTTCAAAAATTGATTTGGGTCTTTGTTACAATACCCATTCCCAATGTAGAATATTGGAAGTTGGCCATATTTTGTCAATTTTCTGCTTTAAAATTCCCACTCTTCTTATCCAAAAGTCTTTTTACTTACATTAAGTTTTGTCTTGTCAGAGTTTTATAATGCTGAAAATAATACTAGATATTTTCAGGGACAAAAAAAGAATGGAGTCAGTGAAGTAAAGGTTAGATCATATCCACCGTGTATTGCATTATATAGTAAACCAGATGGAGTCAGTTTACTATATAAATAAGGGGTATGGTCTAACCTGCATCGCTCATCTAACCATGTACTATGAAAAATAGTAAATAGCGCAGCTCAAAATTGATTGAAAAAGACTATGAGACATGAGCTAACTGGTTATAAATCCATAAAAAGCTTAGCAATTTGTATTTCTTTTTGATAAAATCATCATAAACTATGCAATTCATGAATAAAAATTACCAATTTCACAGACCCTGGTGACATGGTCCCATTTCGAAATAGGTAAGAAACTCCTGTATTTAGAAAATATAGGGAAATTGCTGTTATCATACATATACACATGTGTTAAAGATGTGTGCATGGTCATAATCTGCAGTTTGGTCCCAACAAAAATATTACTATAACTTACAGTAAATGTGACTTTAAGGGTGAAAAGGTTAATACATTGGTCAAAGGTCATGTTGATAAGGCAAAAGCCATGTTGATGATATAATGTAATGAAAGTGTTAGTTGAAAATCTTGTTCTCTTTAAGTTAACAAGAACAGAGAATTACCAGCAATTATTTTAATACTGTCCATTATAATTTGTTACAGCAACTGGTGGCAGTATTGGAGCATCAACAGTTGCATCAGGAGGTCTTTCATCTGGAGAAATAGCAGCTGTTGTGTTGGCCATTTTACTTCTGGTGATCCTGATAATTGTGATATGCTTCTGTTGTTTCAGTCATGGTAAGTTTTACCAGATTTTGTACTCATTTGATGTTTTATACAGGTGTACATACACTAGCAAACTTTTGCAATCACAATTTAATTTAGGTACCCGCTGGCATGTAATAATGTACAGATTATGAGTAGGACATTGGTCTCAATATGAATTGCAAAAGATCAAGGTCAAATAAAATAAAAGGCAAAAGTATGAAGAGAGTGCCATTATTTTTTTATGAACTTACAACTGACATTCCTTGTATGTAGGTGTTTGTGGAGTGATATGTGGTAAGAAGGAGAGTAAGGCTGCAGTGGAACCGGTCAAAGAGAAAGAAGTAATCAAAGAGAAAGAATTTGTCATACCTAGATTCCATGAAGAATCCATCAAGGGCAAAAGGTATTTATGTATTTTGTGTCAGAATAATATCATTTACTTCTATCAGTTAGCTTCTACTTACATTATTATTTTTAATAGAAAGCTGATAGTTGTTCTTTAATTTATATTTGTACAAGTCTAGACTAACCCAATTTATCCAAATAGTCCTTACATGTATATTTCGCTCACATCAGTTATACATATATGCCTTAATGCATATTGAATCAGAATACCTCAACCAGAAATAATTTTTATATTGCCAGATTGTGATGTCTTAGTGATTTACGTCAGAATTTGGAGATGTTAGTCTACTTTAGAGCATAGTTTTCAAATATTTGGTAAATGAAAGTTGGGATTTATCATAACGCAAATGATTCAGTCATTAAATTCCACTCACTAAGATAACTGCTCTTTGAATGAAAAAAATATTATAATTACTTTCAATAATCTGAAACACATTGTTTATATAAATCTTGTTTACATTCAACATTTGAAACAGAAAACGAACCTACAGAGAATCACATTGCATGTTTCTGACCCTTTCTCTTTAGAAATGTGATAGATAAGTTATTTTACCCTTTCTCTAAAAGATGAGATAGATAAGTTACTTTGCCCTTTCTCTAGAAGAGATGGGATAGATAAGTTACTTTACCCTTTCACTAGAAGAGATGAGATATGTAACTTTACCCAGGTTACTTTACCTTTTCTGTAGAAGAGATGTGAAAGATAAGTTAATTTACCCTTTCTCTAGAGGAGATGAGACAGATAAGTTACTTTACCTTTTCTCTAGAAGAGATGGGATAGATAAGTTACTTTACCCTTTCTCTAGAAGAGATGAGATAGATAAGTTACATTACCCTTTCTCTAGAAGAGATGAGATAGATAAGTTACTTTACCCTTTCTCTAGAGGAGATGAGATAGATAAGTTACTTTACCCTTTCTATAGAGGAGATGTGATAGATAAGTTACTTTACCCTTTCTCTAGAGGAGATGAGATAGAGAAGTTTCTTTACCTTTTCTGTAGATGAGATGTGATAGATAAGTTACTTTACCCTTTCTCTAGAGGAGATGTTATAGATAAGTTACTTTACCTTTTCTCTAGAAGAGATGAGATCGATAAGTTACTATACCCTTTCTCTAGAAGAGATGAGATATGTAACTTTACCCAATTTACTTTACCTTTTCTGTAGATGAGATGTGATAGATAAGGTACTTTACCCTTTCTCCTTGAGAGATGAGATAGATCCATAGATGAGACATAATTTACCCTTTCTCTAAAAGAAATGTTTAAAGATAGACATGCTTTTTTGCTTTGCCTTTTTCTATATCAGGCTTTTTAGACATTGCTCTCACCATATATTTTTTCCAGCATTTATAGATAGAGAATATTTCTTCAGACAAGAGCCCTTGATAGGTACATATTGTGGCCTTTCCATTGTGTGACCAGTGGTCATGAATAAATAGATTATGTGAAATTCTTTTTATATAACTAGAGAAAAGACACACTTCTTAAAGGAATGGGGAAAGGTTTAAACTTTGAACTTTATGAGTTTTACTAGGCTGAATTAATCCTTTTGCAGCACAAAAGCCATGGAAACTTATCGACACAAGGAACCTATACCATATAGGGTGGAAAATAGACCAGGCTCATTTAAATCTTATCCCTATGCAAATGGTGTTTATCGGTAAGACCATTGTGTCTGTTTCTGCTTGTGTGGTTTTTGTTTAATGAGCTCAGTTGTATGGGAGTCCATAAAGAGTAGCTGAGGATAGTAATTTATTGTTAACACTGCATGGTACTTTGTATTTGTTTGTGTGTTGGAATGTATATATATATATATGTATATATATATATATTTGTTAGCTCACCTGAGTTACTCAGTTCTTCTCTACTCCTGCACATATTAAAGGAAAACTGAATGCATGGTTAGAAAGAGCATGAGTCCCTCTATCAAAATTGTAAAATTCATAACCCAGAGTGTATGGGTTCAGTGTGGCTAAATTTGTTTTATAGTGAAAATAGCCAAATCTTAAAAAATCTTCTTCTCAACTCCTACATATCTTAAAGGGAAAACTGAATGCATGATTACAAAGAGCATGAAGCTGTCTGCCAAAATTGTAAAATTGTCCCTATGGCGGGGCTAAATTTAGTATAGCAGAAATAGCCAAGTAATTACAATGTACTTATAAACCAAATATTTTCTTTGGTAACATGATGTAATGGGCTCATTGCCCATATAAGACTTTATCCCCAGGATCATTCCCTGCCCCACTCATATCAGAAATCTTCCGTTATCTCAAAATCCCCAACCCTAAGCCATGTATTTTCTTATTCCTCATGACAAGACAATTTAATGGTGATATTTTAGGGATCTTCAGGGTTATTCCCCACCCACCTATTTCAGAAATTATCAATCATCTCAAAAACCGTTGAGGTCCCCACCCCTATACCACATATTTATTTATTCCTCATGACAAGAGAAAGTTTTATGGTGATATTTTGGGGTCCCCAGGGTCATTCCCATCCCGTTATTTCAGAAGTATTTAATTATAAAAACCCTTTGAGACCACCCACCCCTCCTCATTATTCCTCATGACAAGAAAATTTTAATAGCAATATTTTAGGGGTCCCCAGGGTCATCTCCATGCCTTTATTACAGAATATTCAATTGTTAAAAAAATAGTTCAGACCCCCACCCCTAAACTATATATTTTTATTACCCATGACAAGACGAGTTGTATTGCAGTATTTTTGGGATCCCCAGGGTCATTCCCCACCCTGTTATTTCAGAAATCTTCAATTATCTAAAAAACCATTGAGATCCCCACCCCTAAATCATATATTTTCTTATTACCCATAACAAGACAAGTTTCAGGATGAAATTCCTGGGTCTCCCTAGGCCATTCCTCACCCCCTTATTTTAGAAATTTTAAATCATCTGAAAAATAAATTTGAACCTTACCACTAAACATATGTTTTTGTGCTCCTCATGACTAGACAAGTTTATAGTACAATTTTCAGATGTTATGGTAAAACTAAAGTTTCTCTGATTGCCTAGATGGACTGGGTTACATGAAGAGATGTGGATGGTTTGGGAGACTTTTTTAACAGGCTGCTGTTGTTATTATTATTCCTTGTTAGAAAAGGCATTACAGTGTTCCCACTGCTTTTTTGTACCCCATGGGTAGAAAAAATTGAGGTACAAGGATACAAACCAGGGGTACACATACATAAAATTAAATATTTGATTGTGAAATTCATGGCAGGGCCAAAATGGTCATATTGTGGGAATAAACATAATCGTAAAAAAAATCTTCTTCACTTTTGTACATTATGAAGAAATATTGAATGCATGATTAGACAGAGCAAAAAGCTTTACCATAATTGTGAAATTTGTGAACATTTTGGTCGATAAGGTACAAAAAGTGACTGCAGGTTTTTATATTTGAATACTGAATGATAATTAAAATTCAATATATCAAAAATCTATTATGAAATACATAATTCACTTCTGACACAATGATTTCTAAAGAAAAAAATGTGCATACTCAGGTGACCGTTTGAGGTCCATTGGCCTCTTGTTTGTGTGTGTGGGGGGTGTATTATATAAATGTACATATATTAATGTGCATGGAGGGTGTATATATGTATATACATTATTACATATATTTGTGTATCATAAATATAATGTGAAGGTGTATTTATACATATTTGTTTATGTGGGTGCTTTAGTGTATATGTAGTGGAACCTGGGTATTAAGACCACCTAACTGACTCACTCAAAGTGGTCTGATTAGTGAGGTGGTCTCTTATGTGAAGGTCTTAACTTATTCAATATACATTTAAAATATTCACAAGTGACTAAATATTTGTGGTCTTAAATGTGAGATGGTCTACTAAGCGAGGTGGTCATTCTGCCAGGTTCCACTTCAAGATTGTCCTTTTTATCTTAGATCATGTTACAATGATTTCTATTCGGGGATCTGGAATGATTTGACACAAATACTGTATTACACATGTACCTTCCTTCTTTCTACTACCAACACCCAATGTATCATATAACTTTTTCAAAAGAACACTTTCACATCAAACAAATGACCAAAGTCATTGATTTAATGTTAGAATTGATCTCCAGATATTAATGATACTTGAGAAGAATGATTGCATGGTTACTGACCTATTTCTAGTGCTTTTGTATATGGATATTTTCAGTAGAGAATGCATAGAATAGCAACTTTGTATACATGTACATGGCCATTATAAAAAAATGTTGGTGTGCTGTGTCCAGAGTCAGGTGTTTAAAGACAGTTGGATGGTAGACAATTTCATTGTTTAATCAGAAGGCATTTCATTTCCATTTTTCTTTTTATAAAAATCATCTTGTTTCAGTTCCAAAGGTTTTAGATCTTTCATTTCTGAGGTGTTTAATACATTTCATTTCCAAAGTCTGTAATATAATTCATCTCCAATCTATTTACCTTGCAAGATCACATAGCATTAAATACATTTATCATAGCTTAGGTACAAAACATGTAAGCAAGTAATTCACAGGTTTATGTTCCACTGCCACCTGTTTTTGTTCATGATTAAATAAGGTGTACTAAGCTTGTTACACACTGGTAAATAAGGGGCAATGGATATTACATGGTTAATGTAAGAGGTGCCAATAGATATTACATGATTAATGTAAGTTGTAACAATAAAAGTTACATAGTGAATGTAAGAGATAGCAATAGATATTACATGGCTAATGTAAGAGGTAACAATAGATGTTACATGGCTAATGTAAGGGGTGGCAATAGATGTTACATGGCTAATGTAAGAGGTAACAATAGATGTTACATGGCTAATGTAAGAGGTAACAATAGATGTTACATGGCTAATGTAAAAGGTAACAATAGATGTTACATGGCTAATGTAAGAGGTAACAATAGATGTTACATGGCTAATGTAAGAGGTAACAATAGATGTTACATGGCTATTGTAAGAGGTAACAATAGATGTTACATGGCTAATGTAAGGGGTGGCAATAGATATTACATGCCTATTGTAAGAGGTAGCAATATATAGTACATGGCTAATTAAGTGGTATCAATAGATATTACATGGCTAATGCAAGAAGTAGTAATAGATATAACATGGCTAATGTAAGAGGTAGCAATAGATGTTACATGGCTAATGTAAGAGGTGGCACTAGATGTAATATGGCTAATGTAAGAGGTATTAATATATGGTACATGGCTAATTATGTTTTCAATAGATATTACATGGCTAATGTAAGAAGTAGCAATAGATGTAACATGGCTAATGTAAGAGGTATCAATAGATATTACATGCCTAATGTAAGAGGTGGCAATAGATGTTACATGGCTAATGTAAGAAGTAGCAATAGATGTTACATGGCTAATGTAAGAAGTAGCAATAGATGTAACATGGCTATTGTAAGAGGTATTAATAGATATTACATGCCTGATGTAAGAGGTGGCAATAGATGTAACATGGCTAATGTAAGAGGTAGCAATAGATGTTACATGGCTAATGTAAGAGGTGGCAATAGATATTACATGACTAATGTAAGAGGTAGCATGTAATCTAAGTAATAATATATAACTTGTAATTAATAGATATTTGGACATCAAATAGGTTTTCCATAAGGAATGTAAAGGATTTTTTCCTGCAGAAATGAATAGCTATTCTTTCAAAAATGAAATATGTCAATTTTATTAGAGACTTCTCTGAGAAATCTGAGAGGAAATGAAAAATGGCTTTTAACAAAAAAAATTGTCAGAATAGTTTTTTGAGGCCTGAGTTGTTGAACATTGAACAAATATATATATATATCTATATATTTGTTGTGATTTGCTTGCTTACTGTGTAAATGTGGTCTGTCAGTAACATAACAATACACATTTTTATTACATATGATGCTCTTTATGTATTTATAAGAATGTTTCTTTATTACTTATCATGCAAGTGATCATATGGAAAAAATATTTCATGGACAGAAAGTTCCATTTGGTTACTCAGGGGCACTAAGTCCTGTACCTGAAACTGATTTTGTAGTATTAGATTATTATTTATATTCAATGCCTAATTGATATTATTCATTTAATTGTTGACAAATGCCCCAATTATCATGCATATGATTTGATTTGTCCCCTAAAACATATGAATTTAATATTACATATTTAAACTTATACAGTATAGTGCCATAAGTTTATGAACAAAAGTCATTTTTCCATTGCTTTCTATGTAAAGTTGTCTTTTTGGAAAATATTCTCTTGTGGTATGTTTTTTGACCAATTCTTTTAAATTGCATTAACTTAAAGCTTAAACCTATATACATGTACTTACTGATTATTCTGTGATGCTAAACTTTCCAGATGTAACATATTTTCTGTATATTGACATATCCTTCTTGGTAAGCCACTTTATTCAGATAAAACATGATACAGGAATCAGAATAATTATTCTGATATATTACATGCAAATCAATGAACTTGTAATGTAGTACATATATCATTTTTATGTTTGACAAATTACTTTAAAGATGATAACACTATATTGGCACTTGTGTATTCCATCTTTTACTCATGCATCACTTTCATACTTTCAGACAACCGTCAGCAGTATCCAGGAAGGACGTAGATGTTAAGGTCAATCATTACAGGTATGTAATGCTGTTTTCCTGGAAATTCAGTTTTTTCTTTGAATCCTTTTTTGCCCAGATTGGGAGGCAAATACCAGTCTATGAATTAACAGTGTCTGGCTACCCACCTGTCTGTCTGTCTGCTGGCCTGTCTGTCTGCCTGGGTTAACTGTTTAGCTGTTGGCTTTAGCTCTGTTGTGACTTTTGAAATACAAGGCATCGTAATACCGCGTTTTCAATATCCGGAACGGTCAGAATGTACAGCGTACTGATCATGTGACTTTGAGAAAATTTAGGGCATTTTGGTCGCAGTAAATGCAAATTAACCTTGGAGGGTATAGGAAAACAATATAAATCAAAAAGCAAATACAATGTATGTGGTGCCATGTTGTAAATCGGATTCCAGAGAGAAAATAAGCCAGATAAATATCTTTGGATGGAGGACAATTTATTTAAACAAATTTCCCAATAAAAATATGAACCTGCAACTGAAACTTATTTATCTATATGATACAACATCAATGACACTGATGTGAAGAGGCAGCCTGGCTCAGTTGGTAGCGCACTCCGCTCTTTATCGTGAGGTTACGAGTTCGAGTCCAGCCGGCGACAAGTTGGTTTCCTGTCCTTCGGATGAGACTGTATAACCGAGATCCAGTGTCACAGTAGGTGTCAGCACATTAAAGAACCCTCACTGCTCAATGGCTGTAAGTGATGAGCATAGGCCAAAATTTGAAGCCCTTCACCGGCATTTGGTGACATTTCCATATGAGTGAAAGATTCTTGAGTGGAACGTTAAACAACAATAAATTAAAAAAACTGATGTTAACTTTGAGTCAAATCAGGAGTATACAACAAGCCAACAACTCTAAGATACAGGAAATTGTTTATGAGTTAAAATATTAATTGTAGGACCTTTTGTATTAATCTGAACTTTGTCATTTATCAACTAATATGAGGACTACTGTAGGTAGGTGCCTGCCATTTTGTCTAAATTATATGCCTTAAATTTTGTCATGTGGTGATGAATGTCACAAGACAGAAAGTGGTCTCTCGTAGGATATCGGAAATGATGTAATCAACCACCTTTACAGGACACACACCACCAAATATTTCCCCATAGGCCACAATGCTACAAAACCTCAGATCAAGGTCACTCACATATATGTTTATTAAATCTGGGTCAAATTAGTGCCATGTGCTGAAAGATCAATATTTTTGATAACAAAATACACAATCAAAAGTAAAGTTTGCTGTTGCATTTCTACTTCAAATTTTCACTTGTTTACAACTCGTAGTATTCTGCACCAAAGGAAAATATCTATTCTCATTTGACCTCTCCCTTTTAATTTTCAACAGTCAACCCTATAATTTGCAAAGTACTACTAATATTCATGTATCATTTTGATCACCTTAATTTCACTTATTAATGGCAAAACTATGTTTTTCATTTAATGACCAATCAGATTGCCATGCTCATTTTACCCTGCACATAACTTTGGGTGTTCAAAATGTCTGTGTCCATGTTGTAAACAAAGCAGGTTTTTTTCCTATAAGTTTCTTGTAAGATTTTCGTTGACTCAGATTTGACGGCAACTTGAACAAAATGTTTTTACTTTGGCAATCACTATCAATTATACTGATAATTAAAATTTAGTTTCAAAGAAGAGCTGGTGTCGGAAAAAGAAACGGAGTAATGTCAGGCTTATCCTTTAGTTTAGTTCTAATATTGCTCACATAGATAAACAAACAAGAATTCTTCTTGTGACTTTCCTGCCTCCATTCAATTGTCCTCGCACCAATATATCTAATAAGTATCACTATGACAGTCAGGCAGTAAGAGTCGGGGAGTATGCTTGGTTCTGATTGTACCCGTCAATCAGGAATTGTGCTTAAATGTAGCAGACAAGAAATGTGTTTTGTAGAAATTATATAACTCTGTTGGTTACAATTGTCAAGAATTGTGATTGGTTGTAATTGTAGCAGTTTAGTGTGTTTACCATAGTCCTGCTTAAGGGAGTCAATTGTGATTGGTTGTAATTGTAGCAGTTTAGTGTGTTTACCATAGTTCTGCTTAAGGGAGTCAATTGTGATTGGTTGTAATTGTAGCGGTTTAGTGTGTTTACCATAGTCCTGCTTAAGGGAGTCAATTGTGATTGGTTGTTATTGTAGCAGTTTAGTGTGTTTACCATAGTCCTGCTTAAGGGAGTCAATTGTGATTGGTTGTAATTGTAGCAGTTTAGTGTGTTTACCATAGTTCTGCTTAAGGGAGTCAATTGTGATTGGTTGTAATTGTAGCAGTTTAGTGTGTTTACCATAGTTCTGCTTAAGGGAGTCAATTCTGATTGGTTGTAATTGTAGCAGTTTAGTGTGTTTACCATAGTTCTGCTTAAGGGAGTCAATTGTGATTGGTTGTAATTGTAGCAGTTTAGTGTGTTTACCATAGTTCTGCTTAAGGGAGTCAGTTGTGATTGGTTGTAATTGTAGCAGTTTAGTGTGTTTACCATAGTTCTGCTTAAGGGAGTCAATTGTGATTGGTTGTAATTGTAGCAGTTTAGTGTGTTTACCATAGTTCTGCTTAAGGGAGTCAATTGTGATTGGTTGTAATTGTAGCAGTTTAGTGTGTTTACCATAGTCCTGCTTAAGGGAGTCAATTGTGATTGGTTGTAATTGTAGCAGTTTAGTGTGTTTACCATAGTTCTGCTTAAGGGAGTCAATTGTGATTGGTTGTAATTGTAGCAGTTTAGTGTGTTTACCATAGTCCTGCTTAAGGGAGTCAATTGTGATTGGTTGTAATTGTAGCAGTTTAGTGTGTTTACCATAGTCCTGCTTAAGGGAGTCAATTGTGATTGGTTGTAATTGTAGCAGTTTAGTGTGTTTACCATAGTCCTGCTTAAGGGAGTCAGTTGTGATTGTTGTAATTGTAGCAGTTTAGTGTGTTTACCATAGTTCTGCTTAAGGGAGTCAGTTGTGATTGGTTGTTATTGTAGCAGTTTAGTGTGTTTACCATAGACCTGCTTAAGGGAGTCAATTGTGATTGGTTGTAATTGTAGCAGTTTAGTGTGTTTACCATAGTCCTGCTTAAGGGAGTCAATTGTGATTGGTTGTGATTGTAGCAGTTTAGTGTGTTTACCATAGTTCTGCTTAAGGGAGTCAATTGTGATTGGTTGTTATTGTAGCAGTTTAGTGTGTTTACCATAGTTCTGCTTAAGGGAGTCAATTGTGATTGGTTGTAATTGTAGCAGTTAAGTGTGTTTACCATAGTCCTGCTTAAGGGAGTCAATTGTGATTGGTTGTTATTGTAGCAGTTTAGTGTGTTTACCATAGTTCTGCTTAAGGGAGTCAATTGTGATTGGTTGTTATTGTAGCAGTTTAGTGTGTTTACCATAGTTCTGCTTAAGGGAGTCAATTGTGATTGGTTGTTATTGTAGCAGTTTAGTGTGTTTACCATAGTTCTGCTTAAGGGAGTCAATTGTGATTGGTTGTTATTGTAGCAGTTTAGTGTGTTTACCATAGTTCTGCTTAAGGGAGTCAATTGTGATTGGTTGTAATTGTAGCAGTTTTAGTGTGTTTACCATAGTTCTGCTTAAGGGAGTCAATTGTGATTGGTTGTTATTGTAGCAGTTTTAGTGTGTTTACCATAGTTCTGCTTAAGGGAGTCAATTGTGATTGGTTGTTATTGTAGCAGTTTAGTGTGTTTACCATAGTTCTGCTTAAGGGAGTCAATTGTGATTGGTTGTTATTGTAGCAGTTTTAGTGTGTTTACCATAGTTCTGCTTAAGGGAGTCAATTGTGATTGGTTGTTATTGTAGCAGTTTAGTGTGTTTACCATAGTTCTGCTTAAGGGAGTCAATTGTGATTGGTTGTTATTGTAGCAGTTTAGTGTGTTTACCATAGTTCTGCTTAAGGGAGTCAATTGTGATTGGTTGTAATTGTAGCAGTTTAGTGTGTTTACCATAGTCCTGCTTAAGGGAGTCAATTGTGATTGGTTGTAA
This sequence comes from Atrina japonica, assembly GCA_030159075.1. Taxonomy (NCBI): domain Eukaryota; kingdom Metazoa; phylum Mollusca; class Bivalvia; order Pterioida; family Pinnidae; genus Atrina; species Atrina japonica. Next base: position 801,322 of record BROG01000162.1, read on the forward strand.
TTGTAGCAGTTTAGTGTGTTTACCATAGTTCTGCTTAAGGGAGTCAATTGTGATTGGTTGTAATTGTAGCAGTTTAGTGTGTTTACCATAGACCTACTTAAGGGAGTCAGTTGTGATTGGTTGTTATTGTGGCAGTTTAGTGTGTTTATCAAAGTCATATACAGTAAAACCTGCTATAGAGGCCACCTCTGTAAAAGGATTACCTGTTGATAAGGCCAGTTTTTTTTTCAAGTCCCTTAACTGCATATTTCAACCAAATTGAACCTGTGTATAAGGGTCACCTGCACATAAAGGTCAATATTTTCTGGTCCCTTTGGTGACCCCTATATACAGGTTTCACTGTATATGACAGTCAAGAACTGATTAGTCATATCTAAGGCAGTTTAGTCATATTTATGGCAGTTTAGTCATATCTAAGGCAGTTTAGTCATATTTATGGCAGTCAAGAACTGATTAGTCATATCTAAGGCAGTTTAGTCATATTTATGGCAGTCAAGAACTGATTAGTCATATCTAAGGCAGTTTAGTCATATTTATGGCAGTCAAGAACTGCAGTTATAATTAAGGCAGTTTAGTGTGTTAAGTCATACACAGTCAAGAACTCTGATTGGTCGTGTGTGTGTGTGTGTGTGTGTGTGTGTGTATGTGCCTGTGTATAAAAGTAAATCATCTATCTGTGTAATATTATTAGTTGACTGACTTTTCCTCTGCTTTTATTGGTCAATATATTTAACACTTAAGTGGGAGTATTTCTTTGCTAGTTATAAGTAAATTTTTGTGTAAGTGATTTGTGGATAAATACCTTTGTGATACCTTCATTTTACCATTGCAGAAATGAAAATGACTACGAAATCATCAGATATGAGAATGTTGCTCCTGCTGCTACAACACTAGGAACCATTGTGTATGTTTTTATTTTCTTATGTTAAATCACTGTTATATCAAAGACAGAACCACTTGCGGTGGTTTAGTGGTATGGCCTTCAACTTGCAAGTGGCAGTCCCATGGTTTGATTCCCAGTACTTTGTCATACCAAAGACTTTTAGAAAATGATAGTGAGCGATACTTTGCCAAACACTGGGCACATGAAGTGAAAATCTTGAGGTCTTTCAGATGAGACTTAATACCAAGGTCAGGCCTGACACATAAAAATGCTCTTACTGCATGGGCATCAGTCAATAGCACAGGTCAAAATCTGTGGAGCTTCACCTAAAGCTGGTGATATCTCAATATAAATGAAAAATGTAAAACAACAAACAAACAAAACATCAATGGTCAATTACAAGTGCTATTTCACTGAATTTTATAGAATCCTATTTTATTTCTGATCTTATCATAACATACTTACATTTGCTAAAAAGAAATCACATATTGCATTATTAAAAAAACCCTCATCCTCATTAATCATCAGATGTGAGTTAAAAAAAGAGCTGAAGCAAGTATCTGGGTATGTGTATCAGATGGGACCCAATAGTTTCACTTGGTCTATCCATCAATAATTGTTGTTAGTACTCTCAGAGCTAAATTTCATAATGGATTTCAACTAAATTGATTTGACAGATATATATGGCCAATACCTTGATCTAGTTCCTAAATGAGCACTATCAAATAATTTTTGTAAGAGTTACTGCCCTTGACTTTTCCCCCCATTATTTTCTTGTTTATGTGGGGCCCCTTGAACTAGTTGTTCCTATCAACTTCTGCTTAGTACTCTCAATTCTATTGATTTAATCTAATTGATGTGAAACGTATATGTGGGCAATACCTTGGTCAAGGTTGATCTGCTCTAATGGATAATTTTTGTGGAGAAACATCCCTTGTTTTATATATGGAGATTATTATAACAGTAACTTGATCATAAGAGCCAAATCATGTCCAGTTGACAGGGGCAGATCATCAGATCAAATGAGACTCTGGCTCTGAGGATCAACTTACTGTTATAACGATTTATATATTAATACAAAATAAACTAATCAATTAGATATGGATGTGTCAACTGTATTGATATTCACAACAAGTCAAATACGGATCAAAGCTCAGAATATTGATAGGTATATAATAAAAGATTTTCTCATACGTAATTATATCATTCCCTGTACATATATTACAGATCTGTACCAGAGGAGCATCGTGAACCTCGTCCACATCGACTTCCTCAGATGAACTACACTTACGAAGAGGAAGAACGTAGGAGGAAACACAGGAGGAAGAAGAAGAAGAGGAGGAAGCACCAGAAGAGGGAATCAGAGGATGTGGTCAGTCTTGAACTTTTTGCACTTAATATTTTTGTCACTTATCATATACCACTTTGTAGAACCCTTTTTCTATCATAATTATCCCATGAGGGGTATTTTGGTAGGTGTAAATTTTAGAGGTTTTAGCACTATATAACTTTTTTTATTATAATGAAATTGACAACAAAATGTTTAGAAAATCTTTGTGTATGTTGAATTCCTCGAGAGTCACAGTAACTTTATTCCTGTCTGTATTTGATATACATTTAACTCCTTTGCTGCCGTTAGGTTGTCGAAACAGTGAGGCGACCTAGCCCTGTTCGCTACGTAGAAGAGGAAGTCATCGGAGAAGTGGTATGAGGACATATACGCTCAGCTTTCCTGTACCCACTCTGCCATTTTTATTACCTACAAAACATTCTTTCCTATTCCATCCTTTTAATGCCTGCACCTTATCTGATGTTCACCCCACTTGTCTGATTCCCATCCATTCCCTTTCCACAGTTTAAAGCCTGTCCCACATACCATACTAAATTAGTGCCACACAGTCTAATTCAGTCTTATAATACTTGTTTTATCTGATCAATATATGTACATGTATATTCAATGCTTATCCCATTTTCTTACCTAACATATCTGTTACTTAATTTTGTCATCTTTCACATTCTCATTTTATCTTACACATTGCCCACCCCACCAATATTATGTCTGTCCCACCACTATGAGGCTTGTCACACCCATATTATGATTGTTCCAATTGTATGAAACCTGTTCCAAACATATTACACCTTTCCCTACCTTGATGACACCTGTCCCACCCAAATGACACCTGTCCCTACCCCATGACACCTTTCACACCCATATGACACCTGTCCCTACCCCATGACACCTTTCACACCCATATGACACCTGTCCCTATCCCATACACTTGTCTCACCCATGACACCTGTCCCACCCATATGGCACCTGTCCCACTCATATGACACTTGTCTCACCCATACATAATAACACCTTTCCCTATCCCAATTGTCCATGACACTTGTCCCTCCCATATGACATATTTCCCAGATCAGTAATGCTTACCAGTAACCTGTCATAAGCCTGTGCTACCTGCCTCATATTTGTAATGCTTCTTTCACCTTTCATGTCCTTGCCTGTCTCACCTGTACCTTCATATAAAATGTTTATCACATCCTCTATTTTTTCATCCATTCTTTTCTATGTATCTCCCATATATCTTACAACAACTTTAGAAGCACCAGTAGTATACTACATAATTTTGCACCTTATTAGATATGTACACTAGTTACTTATGACTTCTATATCAGGAGTTATATAAAACTTTCTCATTCAGTTAAACATGTGTATGCTTGTCCTACACATGTCCACCTATTCCAGCACCTTTATCATGTATATAGCACAATGCCTGTTACAGCTTTCATGAACTGTCTATTTCAATATATTATGTCCATATAAAAATAAACACAGTGTTGAACATTTAATTAAGTTTATTGATTCATTCATTAATTTGCTCTTAATTGCTTTATGATTTGTCACTATATGTTTATTATATACTATGCTGAGCTGTATTTATTTTAATTCGACTGTGCATTGATTTAATTATATTTTACCATCAGATCATTTAAAGCTTTGGTATATAGTAATTTATATATTGTTGTATTACTTAGTTATTGAGGTACTTTGAACTACTAGACAAGACTTGTTTTTACATAATCCCAGAGCCTCAAAACAGAATAAATATCACTCCATTTTCCAGTACTGGGTCATACCAAAAGCTGAAATAAAAGACAGAAAAAATGTTAGTGAGAGTGAAAGTCACATGTCTTTTGGATGAAACTTTATATTGAGGTTCCGTGTCACGACAGGTGTGGTTTATAAAAGAAGCCCCACTGCATTGTCATAAGTCCCTAGCACAGGTCAAATTTTGTGTCTTCACCTAAAGCTGGTGACATTTCTACAAAGATGATATAAAACAAGAAATCAACAATCAAATAATTTACTTATTTAATAAAGATGAACAATTTTGTTTATAAATACATTTTTCTTGCCATACCTTGTTGGTGTAGGATCTTGTTTTTTCAGCAGATTTGTTTCAGCACCTTTATAAGTTCAGATGTTATATTTTAGTAAATTGTTATTTAAAGGTACGACCATCTCCCCCAGTCTGTTATGTAGATGATGCCGGAGAGGATGTGGTAATTACATGATTTTATATTAGATGACACCACTTCCTCTTCTTTTTGACCATTCTCATCTTTTAAAAACCAGTCTCACAAAATTTGTTAGTTTATCTGCTGTTGAAAAATTCTGATCTTTTGGCACTAACCATAAATCTGCACCTCGCTTTTGTTTTTATTTCTACTTTTGATTCAATTTAATTTCCTTCAACTAGAGAAATGATGTACAGAGAAATTGTTTAAGAATATAGATACAATATTAGATTTCAAAGTTTCTCTCTCTCTCTTTTCATTTGATCGTAAATTTTTATTATCACATTTAATTTGATAGCATTTGCTAAAACACCATCAAAATAAACTTTAATAATTTCTTTGAAATGTTTTTTTTTTTTTTTTTATATTTCACTCTCTCTGTTCCCTGGTGATATGCACAATATTTAAAGCTTGTAAAAGTATGAATAGGAACACTGAAATGAACAATATCTTTATTTATTTGATATAAAGTACAGTAAAACCTGTATATAGGGGCCACCCAAGGGACCAGAGAATATTGACCTTATGTGCAGGTGACCCTTATACACAGGTTCAATTTAGTTAAAGCATGCAGTCAAGGGACTTTTCTAAACTGGCCTTTATAGACAGGTGATCCTTATATAGAGGTGGCCGCTATAGCAGGTTTTACTGTACATGTATTTATAGGGCATTAGCTGTGTTTACCAAAAAAAACTATTTCAATTTTTTTTCTACTTTTACCACTTGTACTGGTACATAAGTAGTAAAAAGGAAACAACAAATTTGAAGAAAAAAAAATGTTTAATATGTTTAAAAAAAATTGAATCATTTTGTTTAATAAAAGTTTCCATGTAAAAGTTAACAATATCAAATAGCTGTCTGTAGAACAATCTGATGCTAACCAATAGCTGTGAACATTTTAGAGAATGCTTTCCAAATTTATGGAAATTTAATGAAAATTTAGAAGAACAAAGCTCTGATCATTAACATTTTGAGAACATTATGAGATTTTTCTTGAACTTTGAAACCCAGGAAAATTTCAAATTAGTACTTATTTTTATACTGCAGAAGTTTCCTTTATTTTGTATCTTTGTCATTCTTCATATTTCTTTCCTTATTTTTTTTTTAGTTATTGTGTTATTATTCACTAAGATTTATTAGTCATTATTTGGTTTTACCTGAAAGCTATTCTTTTATCTGATTGGTCCCCAGACCTCTGTAACTCACAATTTGCTCTTCTGTCACATTCCTCAGTGCAATTTTGTCCCCTTTTTAGGTCACCTGGCCCAAAAGGCCAAGTGAGCTATTGCCATAAGCCAAAGGTCCGTCGTCTGCCTGTTGACTTTTGCATTTAAACATCTTCTTCTCAAGAACCAGAGGGCCAATTATAACCAAACTTGGCATATAGCATCCCCATGTGAAGCCGCATAAAGTTTGCGAATGAAAAAGGGATAGGACCAATAGGGGCCCTAAAAGGGACCAAAAAGGACCAAAACTTGGTACATCTTTAAAAAAATCTTCTTCTCATGAACCAATGATCAGATAAGTTCCAAATTTTGTATGTATGATTTTAAGGTCAATATCTACAAAGTTTGCAAATGAAAATGAAATCTGTCCATAAACGAACCACTAGTAGCACATTTCAGTAACACAGGGTATGTTTGTATTACAAATTGTTTAATAACTCAAACTGATTGACATATACATGTATATGAGAAAGTTGTTAAGAATTATCTGAGGATCATTTTGACAAAATTTCAAGGTCATGGAGTCAAAGGTCAAGGTCACAGGCACCTAAATAAATGGAAGATATAAGTTTATTTTGTAAACTTTTCAACATTTTTGACTACTTCTCCAGAACCATTCAACCAGTTTGAACCAAAATTGACAGGAAGTATAACTATGTAAAGCTGCGTAAAGTTTGCAGATGAAAAGGGGCTAGGACCAAACATGACTGCCATGGCTAAATATAGAATGAATGAGTCAGAAGATATTTTTGATTTAATACATGTATCTCCAAAATTATTAAAGCTAGAGAAAAAATCTTTACCTTAAAATGAGCGGCTTTAAAAAATGTACAAGTATTTCATTTTGGTGGAGATTGTTGGGTGAGTTATTTTTCCTTTTTAGTGAATTTTTCATGTTTTTGGATGTTTTTCGACATTATCTTGAAAAGTATAATAGCTAGAGTAAAAGTGAAAGAAGCAAAAATGTTCAGCATGCAAAGATCTACAAAAAAGTCCCCAGAGGTCCGAAATTGTCAGGTCACCCCTTATGGGAGTTATTTCCCTTTTATGTAGATTTTTCATGTTTTTGACAGTTTTATCCTATTATCTGGAAAAGTATAATAGCTAGAGTAAAAGTGGAAAAAGCAAAAATGTTCAGCACACAAAGATCTACAAAACAGTCAATATGGCCGAAATTGTCAGTTTGCCTCTTATGGGAGTTATTTCCCTTTTAAGTAGATTTTTCATGTTTTTGGATGTTTTTTGACATTATCTTGAAAAGTATAACAGATAGAGAGAAAGTGAAACAAACAAAAATGCTCAGCAGGCAAAGATCTACAAAAAGTCAAGAGGTCCAAAATTGTTAGGTTGCCCCTTTTGGGAGTTATTTCCCCTTTTAGTGGATTTCTCATCTTTTTGAGAGTTTTGTCCTATTTTCTTGAAAAGAATAATAGATAGAAAGAGGAAGAAGCAAAAATGTTCAGTGCGCAAAGATCTACGAAAAAGTCAACAGGAATTAAATTGTCAGGTTGATCCTTATGGGGGTTATTTCCCCTTTTAAGTGGATATTTTCATGTTTTGTGCTGTTTTTCCCTATTGTTCAGTGATCACCACCATGCTTTTGGTTGCTTTTCAGTATATTGTCAGTAAAATACATTTCACTCAGGTGATTTTTAAGGTCCAATGAGCCTAGTGGTTTTTCATGTTTATTAGCCATTTTATCTTTTACACATTTTTTATGTTTTCTGTAATGTTGACCAATTTTGCCAGGTGAGCAACTTAAGGCCCTTGGGCCTCTTGTTTATTACATCTCTTGACTAAAATGCACTTTACCAGTACATCTGCCATATTGGTATTTCAGTATGTGTCTGCCATTCAATTAACTTACTTTTATTTTGCTTTCCTTTTATATTAAAAAGCAAAAAAGCATTTGACTCTCTATAAGAGTAGGAGTGTGAGGCAGTAGCCCCCATAACTTTGTCACAAAATTTATGATGAATAGCATTGTTACTTCTATATATGTACTTCTAAAGTGTAATATTGTCCCTGTCTCTTAATATCATTTATTCACTTTATTGATTTATTTTTTATTCTCATAGATTTTTTTTCTTTTTTATTCACAAAATTATTTATCAATATTATGTCAAAATGCAACTGATTGTTATTCAAGTTTTACATATGCAGATAATCAAATTATTTTATGGTGACTTTCAACCTAATTCTGTCAACATGATACTCCTCTTTTCAACAAGCAACCAAGTCATGTCAACATACAAATCCTGTATGTCAACAAGCAGCCTACATGTAGATATGTCAACATGCAAATCCCTTTTGTTAACAAGCAAACAATTCATGTCAACATACAAATCCTGTATGTCAACAAGCAGCCTACATGTAGTTATGTCAACATGCAAATCCCTTTTGTTAACAAGCAAACAAGTCATATCAACATACAAATCCTGTATGTCAACAAGCAGCCTACATGTAGTTATGTCAACATGCAATCCCTTTTGTTAACAAGCAAACAAGTCATGTCAACATACAAATCCTGTATGTCAACAAGCAGCCTACATGTAGTTATGTCAACATGCAATCCCTTTTGTTAACAAGCAAACAAGTCATATCAACATACAAATCCTGTATGTCAACAAGCAGCCTACATGTAGTTATGTCAACATGCAATCCCTTTTGTTAACAAGCAAACAAGTCATGTCAACATACAAATCCTGTATGTCAACAAGCAGCCTACATGTAGTTATGTCAACATGCAAATCCCTTTTGTTAACAAGCAGTTTAGTCATGTCAGCATGAAACTCCCTTTTGTCAACATGCAGCCAAATCATGTCAACATCCAAGTCCATGTCAACATCTAAACAAGTCATGTCAACATGCAAATCCATGTCAGTAAGCAAAAGCAACCAAGTAATGTCAACACAAATCTTCTATATGTTGACATTCATTGAAATGTCAACATGCAACTTCTTAATACCAACAAGTTCTCATCATGTTGATATTCCATTTTATCATACCAACACATGCAACATTCAACTTGTGTCAACAGTTAAGTTGATTGGATAATTCTATTTTGAGTTCATGATTGTAGATCATTGCCTGCCTTTGCATGTCATTATAGCTGTAAATTGCTGTGTTTTGTTTTAAACATATTTTATTGAGTTTTCAAACGGATTAGATGCAGGTTCTCACAAGTTAGGTCCTGACTTCTCCATATCAACAATATATAACAAATGAATTAGTTATACGTGACGTACAGATATATACATATACAAAAGAAAAGTCAAAGGAATAAAATCGAATATCAGAATCTGGGACAGTATCACAATTGTTTGTTATAGATTAAGGTTGAAACTGAGAAAGGTTTGTTCTGTTGTTGAGTGTAGCAGTAGGATCCCAAGGCAGCATCAAATTGTTTTGTGGGTTTGATGAATGTTTGTTTAGACCTGACTATAGAGTATATTTCATTACCCCACAAGAGAGTGTCCAGATTGAAGTTAATTTCTAATTCATTCAGAGTGTTAAACAATATTTCATGCTGATTTGAGTAATATAAAGAAGTGGAAAAGTAATGAAATAAATCTTCTTTATTGTCGTTACATGAAGAGTACGGAGACAGGATGATTCCCACTCTAAATAGATCTGACCGAAGACCACCACATTTATGTCTAATCCAGCAATGAACAATGGATAAATATTGGTTACCTGTATACAAATACTCTGGTGTCTGGAGCTATTACTGGATTTTGTGTCATTATCAAGATTATTCCATAGATTGTTTAAAGAATCTAAGATAAAGACAACAGGGTGGTGTTTGGTAGTTGTTAGGGCTTGTGCAATTCTCTGTCAGTGTTGTTACGTGTTGCCGGAAGTAATGTCTGAAGATAGTTTTAGGAACTTCTTGATTATTAATTTTATAAAAAGTTGTCAATTTCAGTTTCTCTCTTCTTTCCTTCTACGGTACCCATTCAATTTCATGGTAAAGGGCTTCGCGCGATGCAATAGATGTTTAACATGAAATAATTCTTGCGGCTTCTAGTTTAATTTTTCCAGGGTATCAGACAGGTGATCTGAGTAGCTGTCCCATACTGATGGAGCCTATATTCTAACCCAGGTCTGATAAATAATCTATATACAGTGTTAAGTGTACATTTGCTTACTTTGTATTTCAATTGTTTTAAAGCAGATATTTGACACAATTTAGATTTTTAATATTTGTGTTCAGCCCACTTACAATTACTACTATGAAGAACACCAAGGTGGCGATGAGACTCTACAGATTTAATTCTGTTATCATTACATACCATATTTGGTTTAGACTGAACATTTCTAGTAGAGAAAAGAAAGACTTCTGTTTTTTGTGTAGTATTGAATTCCTTTAGCCACTGGTCAGACCAGTTTTGAAGATGCTGCAAGTTATGATTTAGTTCTCTTTCAATTTTGTTTTAAGTCTGATGATGTTTTGTACCATTTGGAATCGTCAGCAAGTAATCTCACAAAGCTTTCCATTTGATCTGCAAGATCATATATATAGAAAAGAAACAGTATGGGCCCCGAGGACAGAACCCTGGGGAACAACTGCAAAAACCAGTTTCAATTCTGATTCACTATTTCCATAAATAACAGATTGTTGTCTATTACTTAAGTAATTTGAAAACCAGAAAAGTAAGGTCCTGCTGATGCTGTACTGGTGAAATTTGAACAGGGTTCGCACAGACCTTGAAAAGTGCTTGAATTTAGAGTTAGTCCTTGAGAAGTGGTATGCCTAGCAAAGTTAAAAACATACTTGAACACATCTCGCTGTAACTCCGGTTTGTTTTGACAAATTCTTACAAACTATTTACACCATGTTTGGTTACATGAAGATTTGGCACCTTTTGATTTTTATTATTTTGACTTTTGACATTATGAAGTAATGAGACTTAATTTATTTGTTAAAATTCAATAAAAATTTGATATGCCTGACAATAGATCAAATTTGTTAGGAACATGTAGTTCCTTTTACCTAGATGGGTTAAGTAGTTCCTTTTCCTTAGACTAGTTAAGTAGTTCCTTTTCCTTAGACTAGTTAAGGAGTTCCTTTTACTTAGACTGGTTAAGGAGTTCATTTTACCAGTAGACTGGTTAAGGAGTTACATTTACCTAGACTGGTTAAGGAGTTCATTTTACCAGTAGACTGGTTAAGGAGTTACATTTACCTAGACTGGTTAAGGAGTTCATTTTACCAGTAGACTGGTTAAGGAGTTCATTTTACCAGTAGACTGGTTAAGGAGTTCATTTTACCAGTAGACTGGTTAAGGAGTTCATTTTACCAGTAGACTGGTTAAGGAGTTCATTTTACCAGTAGACTGGTTAAGGAGTTCATTTAACCAGTAGACTGGTTAAGGAGTTCATTTTACCAGTAGACTGGTTAAGGAGTTCATTTTACCAGTAGACTGGTTAAGGAGTCATGTTCCTTAATAAAAGATAAAGGTCCTTAATGTCACAGGTTATTATGGCTTGAAGACAAGCATATCATGCACCATTAGCCCAGTTTCTTATTTTTAAATCAAAAGATGAGTACAAATCAGATAATGTACAAATAAACAAGACAATTGAAATTCAGAAAGATGAAAATAAATAAGTATTTGTAAAGGTACAAGTATACAAGAAAAGATCACTTGTTTGCTGTGGTGAAACTTGTCTTGAAGATAAACCTCTTACATGGATAGACCTGTCTTGATGATAAACCTCTTACATGGATAGACCTGTCTTGAAGATAAACCTCTTACATGGATAGACCTGTCTTGAAGATAAACCTTTTACATGTTTCAACAACATTAGATGGGTAACAAAGCATCTTTCAACGTAATATTTCTGTGACCTTTTATAGTATCAAAATGATCTCTTTTTCAACAAAGATTTATAATACCCGGTATTAATTTTTATCATGAAAGTTTAAATATAAAATATATTGTTTAGGTTGTAGAAAGAGTAATAAGAAGGAATCCAAGTCCATCAAGAATTTATCGACCAGAACCAGAACAGCCAGTGGTATTTACAATGTCATATGAACTATGCGTACATTGTGTTTACTAACAGTCTTGCTTAAAACTACATACATATAAACCTTGATATCAAGCTAAATTCATATTCATATATTGACTTTCACAACTTTATGTATCAACCTGTACACTGTTATATATCGACCTATACACTGTCATATATTGACTTTCACCTCTACATGTAAATGAAATGACCTATACACTCAAATGTATTTATCACAGTTACTATGACAAGTGCATGTACAAATCTAGTCATAAAATTTTATCCTATATAGATGTATATATATGTATGTATAGATGTATATATGCATGTGTGTTAAAAAAAGTATAGAATATCACATATTTCTATTGATATTGTACCAAGAAAGAAATTGTGAAGTTATTACACTTTTCTTAGCATACAGTATTTATCGCAATACCAAGAAAACCAATATCAAAAATATATACTTATATATATGTGTGTGTGTCTGTGTGTGTAAACGGTATTCTACGGGGCTGGTAATGTAATTGCTTTGTCTTCATTAACCAAGATTGCATGTATTTGGTCTGTTTAATTTCTTTGATTGATTTATATATATATATATATATATATACATATATAAAGTTTTATTTTAAGCATGTTTTATATGTTGTATACTCACATGATTCATCCTTGACCATTTAGATCAATTTTTAACTGTGACCACATGCAGTGGATAGCCTTTGACCTGATACAGGTTTATACCAAAGAAATTTAAAAGTTGAAGGTCATTTATTGTAGTGTTTGTGTACATGGCTGAGTACCTATTTTGTTTGGATGAAAATTAAAAATTTAAACTTTCTCATGATAAATGACTGATTGCAGTTGTTTAGTGTTAGACTGTTTGACTCAGAATCAGGAAAATATTTGAAAGTTTTCAGACAAGCCTTTAGACCAAGGTCTCATGTCATGGCAGAAGTAAGAACCCTTGGCATCAGTCCATAGCACAGGTCAAAATTTGTAACACTTTACCTATAGCTGGTAATAATTTTATATAATTAAAAGATATATAGGTGCACTATAAAACTGGTCTGTCAATACAAATAAATGAATGACAAAACATTTCCTAGGTCTTCATTTATTTGTAATTTGTACATGTAATTTCTGTTTCTATCCTTTATGACAAGTGGGCACTATGATCTCATAGTTTTGGGAAGCAGTAGTACCTGAATGACAATGAGGGCAATATTGTACTTCCTAAAGCTGCATTATGATTACATAGTAGTTGTATCCACTTAAACAGACATTAATAGATTTACTGTATCACATGACATAACCCAAGGTACATGTACAGTATGCTATTTGCTTGTCCTTGAGTTACCACTCTCTACAGTACATTAAGTCTTTCCGTTGTTGTTCTTGAGTTACCACTCTCTACAGTACATTAAGTCTTTCCGTTGTTGTTCTTGAGTTACCACTCTCTACAGTACATTAAGTCTTTCCGTTGTTGTCCTTGAGTTACCACTCTCTACAGTACATTAAGTCTTTCCGTTGTTGTTCTTGAGTTACCACTCTCTACAGTACATTAAGTCTTTCCGTTGTTGTTCTTGAGTTACCACTCTCTACAGTACGTTAAGTCTTTCCGTTGTTGTTCTTGAGTTACCACTCTCTACAGTACATTAAGTCTTTCCGTTGCTTGTCCTTGAGTTACCACTCTCTACAGTACATTAAGTCTTTCCGTTGCTTGTCCTTGAGTTACCACTCTCTACTGTACGTTAAGTCTTTCCGTTGTTGTTCTTGAGTTACCACTCTCTACAGTACGTTAAGTCTTTCCGTTTCTTGTTCTTGAGTTACCACTCTCTACAGTACATTAAGTCTTTCCGTTGTTGTTCTTGAGTTACCACTCTCTACTGTACATTAAGTCTTTCCGTTGTTGTTCTTGAGTTACCACTCTCTACAGTACGTTAAGTCTTTCCGTTGTTGTCCTTGAGTTACCACTCTCTACAGTACGTTAAGTCTTTCCGTTGCTTGTTCTTGAGTTACCACTCTCTACAGTACATTAAGTCTTTCCGTTGTTGTTCTTGAGTTACCACTCTCTACAGTACGTTAAGTCTTTCCGTTGTTGTCCTTGAGTTACCACTCTCTACAGTACGTTAAGTCTTTCCGTTGCTTGTTCTTGAGTTACCACTCTCTACAGTACGTTAAGTCTTTCCGTTGTTGTCCTTGAGTTACCACTCTCTACAGTACGTTAAGTCTTTCCGTTGCTTGTTCTTGAGGTACCACTCTCTACAGTACGTTAAGTCTTTCCGTTGTTGTCCTTGAGTTACCACTCTCTACAGTACGTTAAGTCTTTCCGTTGTTGTCCTTGAGTTACCACTCTCTACAGTACATTAAGTCTTTCCGTTGTTGTTCTTGAGTTACCACTCTCTACAGTACGTTAAGTCTTTCCGTTGCTTGTTCTTGAGTTACCACTCTCTACAGTACATTAAGTCTTTCCGTTGTTGTTCTTGAGTTACCACTCTCTACAGTACATTAAGTCTTTCCGTTGTTGTTCTTGAGTTACCACTCTCTACAGTACATTAAGTCTTTCCGTTGTTGTTCTTGAGTTACCACTCTCTACAGTACGTTAAGTCTTTCCGTTGTTGTTCTTGAGGTACCACTCTCTACAGTACATTAAGTCTTTCCGTTGTTGTTCTTGTCTTGAGTTACCACTCTCTACAGTACATTAAGTCTTTCCGTTGTTGTTCTTGAGTTACCACTCTCTACAGTACATTAAGTCTTTCCGTTGTTGTTCTTGAGTTACCACTCTCTACAGTACATTAAGTCTTTCCGTTGTTGTTCTTGAGTTACCACTCTCTACAGTACAGTACATTAAGTCTTTCCGTTGTTGTTCTTGAGTTACCACTCTCTACAGTACATTAAGTCTTTCCGTTGTTGTTCTTGAGTTACCACTCTCTACAGTACATTAAGTCTTTCCGTTGTTGTTCTTGAGTTACCACTCTCTACAGTACGTTAAGTCTTTCCGTTGTTGTTCTTGAGTTACCACTCTCTACAGTATGTTAAGTCTTTCCGTTGTTGTTCTTGAGGTACCACTCTCTACAGTACATTAAGTCTTTCCGTTGCTTGTCTTTGAGGTACCACTCTCTACAGTACGTTAAGTCTTTCCGTTGTTGTTCTTGAGTTACCACTCTCTACAGTACATTAAGTCTTTCCGTTGCTTGTCTTTGAGGTACCACTCTCTACAGTACGTTAAGTCTTTCCGTTGCTTGTCTTTGAGGTACCACTCTCTACAGTACGTTAAGTCTTTCCGTTGTTGTTCTTGAGTTACCACTCTCTACAGTACATTAAGTCTTTCCGTTGCTTGTCCTTGAGTTACCACTCTCTACTGTACATTAAGTCTTTCCGTTTATGGATAAAGTAGTCAGAAATTGTCAGAATAGTAGTGCGGCCACTATTGTCTTTAACAGTAGTAGTGACGTCATACAATGACTTTGGTTTACAGTCAGTCGGCATTGGCATGTTTTCAATGCTGATTTCATGATTAATTCACACTTCATTCAAGTTAAACGTCATCAGAATTCCAAGTGAAAGATTTCGCAAAATTTCATGATTAAAAGTTTATGATAATCCAATATATGGACTAATGTGAAGAAAACCTGGCTTTGTACATCCTTCTTGATAGATATTATATAATTAATACAATTTATATACAATATTTTGAATCAAATGATGATTTGTATTTCAGCTTATGTATTTAAAACACAAATAACATTTTTTTCTGAAATTATCATGGTCTGATTTTTTTTATAAAATACATATTTTTTATATTATGATGTGTTTGAATATAATTATTTCTGTATTATTAAAATGAGTTCTTTCTGAAATATTAATTGGGGTCTATACTATTCATATCTTTCCATAATTATCTATTCATATACCAGAAAGATCCATTTAAGAGTTCTTAATGTTATTTAATTTGTACATACATGTAGTTAGAATGATCTGATCTTCACTTCCAATAATTTCAGATAATTGAGACTGTCAGAAGGTCCCATAGTGCCAGCCCCAATCCTGGAAGACGTCATATTTACCAAGATGAGGGAGAAGAGGTGGTAAGAAATATTATTTTCCATACTGGTCGCTTACAATGGTTTTGTGGTAAACTTTGATTCCAGCCGGATGTCCTAGGTTCAATTTTTAGTACCTGGGCAAACCCAAGTCATACTGTCGCTCAGTGTATCAAAATTAGGGTTTTGTTTTAAATGTGGTAAAATCACAACTTCCTAATGATAATAATAACTTTTTATAAAGATTAACATTTTACTGTATTTTGAGTAGAGGTAGAAACATGTTGAATTTTTGTGCAAGATGACACAAAAGCTTTTGGTGTAGGCTCAGTCCAGTAAACAGAAATCAGAAAGTAACAAATTGATAGTGGGAGATGTTGGAGATCAGTTTGTAGACAGAAATGGTATCAGTATTACTACAGTAGCTACATACCTCGGCACCCATGAAAGGAATCGAGGTTGTCCTCTAAAATTACTTACAGATAGGGTTTAGAAATCTGTGTCATTGCATAACTAATTAGATTCACTCGGCAAAATAACCTCATAAAACGCTAAATATTTGTCAGATAATATTTTTTTTTCTCAACATGAAAATATTATTTCACTGTTTTTTACATCAAATAACACTAGTTTTCAATGGTGAAAAATCATATTATTTTGAGAGACAACATACCTTCAAAGCAGGTACTGACTCAACATAAGCAGGGAATTTAAAGTGATATAAACTGCCACAATGATGATTTTTGTCCCATGACATATAGACGAGTATATGATAAAATGTATATTCAAATACATTATCAAACACGTGAAATGTTGTAAAAGATCTTCTTTTCAAAGTTATTTGTTTTATCAAAATTTAAGTTTTCCAGTACATTAAAAAATATGCCTGTATTTCCGTATGCAATGACCTTTCAGATAAACTCTTTCACCATATTAAATGTGCTTCGTAATTAAGTCAGGGGAATTTCGGTCCTTTACGTGCTCGGTCTTTCAGCAATGTCGGCCTTGACACAATTTGACGATTTTTATGTTTTTTATATTTACTTTTAAAATACAGGACCTGATTTTTAATGGAAATACATGCATTGTGTAAATTATGTGCTTTTTAACACTATTTTAAATACCGGAAGCAATTCCGATGAATATATCAATAAAAATATCAGGTCACTGAAAGAATTTTTTCCAATCATTAAAGTTACCCTGAAATGAATGCTGACATTGGCAAAATCAAAACAATATAACTGTGAAAACTACGCGTACCTCATGTTTTACAATCATGCCGCCATGTCCAGTTATGTTGGGCAGTTTATATGTGTCAAGAATGATAAAACCAAGAATGCGATTGGACGAGTTAAAAATGGGTCGAGATCACCTGATATACCTGGCACATGTACAATATCAGAGACAAATGTTTTGAAATGACGGAAAAGACCAACTTTGTCTGATTCAGGTATGAAATGATGATGTACTAAAATAAACGCAACAGGTAATAAGAATAGAATATATATTAACTGCAAATAGCATATGCTTATTGGACACTCGGTAATCTTCGTGAAAATTACCGAAAGTTAATTTGCAATGCTCTGAGTAAAGGCGGACAACAAAAACTGATATTATGGGTTACGTTTGGCATGATTGATGCAATTATAAGCATGCATTTGTTGTTCTAACCACCAGATGGTCTCTTTAGGATATATATGAGATAAAATATTACATAAAATGTAAAATGTTTCTCCTACGACAGCTCATATCGCTTTAACCCCTGTTACAATTGCATCAGTCTGGAACCATAGAACAAATCAAAATTTGAGGCATTACACCTTTAGCTTGTGACATATCAACTGTTTCTGCCATAGCTCTTTTCTTTTCACATAGTGATGGATCCACAGAATCACCTTGTGTAGGTGGAATTCAGATCCAGAAGGCAAACAAGGGGGTATGGGAATTGTTTACTGATTCTCCCAAAGTAAAGAAATTAAAGTTGAAGCCATTTAATTGGCTGATTTTGGGACTTAATTTTAGCAGTTTTAATGCATTAACAGTAAGATAAAGAAAAAAAGTAAAAATATTATTTAAATAAATGAAAAGCCATATTTTTCAATCAATGACTCACAATTCATATGCACAGCACTTTGTTCAAGTTTGCTCTTTGCTTTACAGATAATAACCGAGAGATCCTTAAGCAGAAGCCCAAGTCGCCGTAGACGTGAAGAGCGTTACGTTACTGAAGAACGTATTGTAAATGGTGATGTCATACACGATCCAGATGATATGGATCTCAGAGCTTACGATGGAGTCGTAGTCAGGGAACCCAGGCTAAGTCGTCATGGTAGTGGACGATACCATGTAGAGAGTGAAAGAAGACAACACAGAAACCGCAGTAGGAAATATGATGATGATGATGATGATTATGGCCCTGAAGTAGTTCAAGGAAGAGAGTATATTCTTGACAAATAATTCCACAAAATACAAGCAGCATTTCTGAAATTTAAAATTAATTTACCTCCATAAGAAATGTATTACAGTAAAGCATTTCTGTTTTAAGTGGTAAATTAGTTATGATCAGATGTTGGAAAAATTATACAGAAAAATAAAAAAAAAAGATATCATTATCAAATATCATTTTGTCAAGAAGGTTTTGCTCAGGTTCAGGTAAAAGTGATATTTTAGTTACAGAGAATTTGACATAATATATTTTACTTCCTACAATACAGAATATGTGAAGTGCATGGAAGTTGTAGGTATTTGTACCACCAAAGATATTGAAACCAAAGGGTAGACAGTCACACGTCTAACTGTGATATGACCAAGTAATATTTCTTTTTTGAAGAGTTTTTTTATGTTTTTTGTATGTGTCTTTGTAATTGTCTTCAACGAAAGCATAATAGATTTTATATAAAACACTTCTCACAATATTTGTAAATATTTTGAAATTTTTTAACCTATTACTCAAACATTCTTTTTTTTATACCGTCCAACATGTGATTTTTGTGTATTTATGGATGGTGGAGTTTTGTAAACAACAGTTTTTGTTGTCTCCTATTTGCCGATGATAAATATATATGGTCATTGCTTTCGTTCTTTCACTAAAATGTTTTTATCATAAATAAAAATTGTTATCAAGCTCAGATGAATAATGTGTAGACACTACAGAACAATGACTAGACACTACAGAATAATGTGTAGACCCTCAAAACAATGAGTAGACACTACAGAATAATGTGTAGACACTACAGAAAAATGTATAGACCCTACAGAACAATGACTAGACACTGCAGAATAATGTATAGACCCTACAGAACAATGACTAGACACTACAGAATAATGTATAGACCCTACAGAACAATGACTAGACACTACAGAATAATGTATAGACCCTACAGAACAATGACTAGACACTACAGAATAATGTATAGACCCTACAGAACAATGACTAGACACTACAGAATAATGTATAGACCCCTACAGAACAATGACTAGACACTACAGAATAATGTATAGACCCTACAGAACAATGACTAGACACTACAGAATAATGTATAGACCCTACAGAACAATGACAAGACACTACAGAATAATGTATAGACCCTACAGAACAATGACTAGACACTACAGAATAATGTATAGACCCTACAGAACAATGACAAGACACTACAGAACAATGTATAGACCCTACAGAACAATGACTAGACACTACAGAATAATGTATAGACCCTACATAACAATGACTAGACACTACAGAATAATGTGTAGACACTACAGAATAGTGTATAGACCCTACATAACAATGACTCCACACTACAGAACAATGAATAGACACTACAGAATAATGTGTAGACCCTACAGAACAATGTATAGACACTACAGAAAAATGTATAGACCCTACAGAACAATGACTAGACACTACAGAATAATGTGTAGACCCTACAGAATAGTGTATAGACCCTACAGAACAATGTATAGACCCGACAGAACAATGACTCCACACTACAGAACAATGACTAGACACTACAGAATAATGTGTAGACCCTACAGAACAATGTCTAGACACTACAGAATAATGTGTAGACACTAAAGAGCAATTTGTAGACACTATAGAACAATGATGAGACACTACAGAATAATTTGTAGACACTGCAGAGAATATTGTGTAGACATTACAGAACAATGAGTAAACACTACAGTATAATGTATAGACACAACAGAACAATGTGTAGACACTACAGAACAATGACTAGATACTTGATAATAATTTGTAGACACTACAGAGAATAATGTATAGACACTACAGAGCTGTATAAACACTACAATGACTACTACAAACTACAGAATGTGTAGACACTACAGAGCTGTATAAACACTATAATGACTACTACAGAGCTGTACAATGACTACTACAGACTACAGAATGTGTAGACATGGCAAAATAATAACACTCTTAAATGATAGGTAATCATACATACACACACAAACACACTAGGGTGTAAAATTAGGGAACGTGATCAGAATCAATCAAAGTAGAATATATCAACATTATGTAGTTTTCTGTTAGAATTTTTCTGCATTTTGTTTGTTTTTTTATATTTGTGCAAGTAACAACGCCATCATCCAATAATTTTTTCTCTAAAATAAATCACTTCATATTTGATGGCATTCCAATAAACATAACAAAATGTTAACTTTTGTAAAATATATTGGCAAAATATCACCATTGAAACAGAGTTTTATTTGCCTTTTTAACATGTCTGTATCCTTATGTGTGATTTTCTCATTATATGTTTTAACTTTTAATTGGAATATCATGTTCTTTTCAAGAGGAATCTCAATTTTGAATGGATGTTTAATTTGTGTAAAAGTTGATACAAATAGTCATCTACTATATAGTTCAAAACTTGAATATAACAGTGAGAATTTGTAATCAGATTTCTTGGTTCTTTGTAAACCATGTTTAACAACTGTGATATGTATTATATGATTATCTACATGTAGAATATACATATCAACTCTTTAGTTGTTTAATTCATTATTTACCGTATTCACCCCATTAAACACCCTGTCCGTATAAGTGCCCCTCCCCCTTTAGTGCACATGATTGAGAATCTTTGCTAGCTGGTTGATAAGGACCTGAAAAACTGCTAGTAATAGTCTATCTGTAGATCCCAGCAACAGAAAAATGTTGATATAAGTGTCCTCGATAATAACTACAATAACTTTACTACTGTGCCTTATAAAAAAAATCAACTGCCTATTAATTGGTCCCATTAATCGCCCACCCCTTTTTCCTGATTTTTGTAGCCCCCTGGGTACTTGATCATGGGTCGAATATGAGTATGTGTAATTAAATTCTTGTATTTACTTAAACTTCAATTAACATCATATCTGAAGTTATAAATATATTTTGTACATAGTTTTTTTTTAAGAAGTATTCATGACATTGATTTGGATGTACACATATTGTAATTATTGTTTAAATTAGCTTTGCCTGTGATAATGGGAGTGTATTTGTATCTAACAAGGATAAGGTGCTACTTATTAAGCACAAGTTTTAGTGTTTTCATTTTGTTTAAATATCACTTTTAACCTTTACCATATATATCATAATGATTCTCAAAATTTTTCTGTTGTAGATTTGTTTATATAAGTTTAACTCCAGAAAGCAAACTTAAAACATTTTCATTACTCATGACCTTACCTTTTTATAGAACTAGAAAAATGACACAAACTGTAGGCATAACTCGACCAGCCAGGTTAAAAATTAACTTTTTTTTTTTTGGCATCAGATTTCAAATTATTTGTTATCATAAAGTATAAGTCTTCTACTTGGTTAAAATATGTACAAAAAGATCACATAATATCTAAAATCTAAAAAAAAAATTTCAAAAATGAGTAGCTCTCCGATTTGAATTTATCAGATATTCCTATAATTGGTAGTATATATTGCTTTGAAGTATTTCTCTCTTTTATACACTTTTATTTATTATTTCTAAGTATTTTTGTAATGAAAAAAAAAAAGGAAGTAATGTAGATCACGTTCTAGTCCATGTATATTGTTTTTGTATCTGTATATATTTGTATCATAATAAATGCTCGTAGAACCTAATATACCTGTTATCTTATTTACGGTGTATGACAGTATGTTGGGTAATTATGTATCTGTGATGTCTCAACACAAATAATATATGCATATCATCAGACCTCTTCTTTAACTGCACAAGGAAAATAGCCTGAATTCGAAAAGTTACTTGAATTTCTACAAGAGGATTGGATCTGAGATTTGATAGCGAACAGTAATTTTCTTTTTCAAATGGCCGGAATTAGAAGTTAAAAATTGTAAAGTTGGACCAGAATAAATTGACATATGTATATAAACAAAAAAAAGTTGAAAGTCAGTCATAACAGGGGGCAGGTTAGTTTTTAGCTAAACATTTTGAGTATTGGTCAGTTTGTTCAATGACAAATTCATACCCAAATATGAAAAGTCATCTCGTACCCAAAACAGGTTAACTCTTACCAAAGAAAATTAATCTGAAAAATGAACTTGTACCCCAATCAGAGAAGTCAACTTTTACCCAAGACACATCAAGTCTTGCATATTTCATTGAACCTCTTGTTTAACTGTAGTGAAGAATAGCCTGAAATAGAAACAAAGTTACTGGGACTTCTCCTAGCTTAGAGCGATATTATCTGTCTCATTCATGATTTTTGTCCCATGATATAGAGACCAGAATATGATAAAGTGTGTTCAAATACATTACCTAACATTACCTTCCTGCACCTTATTAAATCCAGCTGTATTTCAACATGCAATGACCTTTCAAATAAACTCTTTCATCAAATCAAATGTGCTTCATAATTTAGTCGGGGGATCTCGGTCTATCAACAATTTCGGCCCTTGACACAATTGGCATATGTTAGTCAGCCTATTTTTATGTGTTTTATATTTACTTTTAAAATACAAAATGTGATTTTTATTGAAAAGTATTTATAGTGCAATATGTGCCTTTCAAAGCTATTACAAATACCTGAAGCAAATCGGAACCTGCACATCCATGTTGCTATCCAGTTGAGTAAAGCCATTATCGCAGCATGATCTGAATGCTATTGTAGACATTATAATAACAAACATACAAATGATGTAACATGAACATATCAGTGATGTAAAATGAACATATCAGTGATGTAACACCAACATACCAGTGAGAGTTCATTAACGTGCTGACACTTACTATGACACAGGACCTCGCTTTCTACTATCTCATCCGAAGAACAGGAAACCAGCCTGCCACCAGCTGTACTCAAATTCACCACCTCACAATCAAGAGTCGAGCACGCTACTGATTGATCCAGGTCAGCTCAACATACCAGTGATGTAACACCCACATAACAATGATGTAACATGAACATACCAATGATGTAACAGGAATATACCAGTGACGTAACACCAACATGCGAGTGATGTAACATGAACATTCCACTGATGTAACACCCACATACCAGTGATGTAACACCAACATACCAGTGATGTAACATGAACATTCCAGTGATGTAAAATGAACATACCAGTGATGTAACACCAACATACCAGTGATGTAACATGAACATTCCACTGATGTAACACCCACATACCAGTGATGTAACATGAACATTCCAGTGATGTAACATGAACATACCAGTGATGTAACACCAACATACCAGTGATGTAACACCCAAATAACAATGATGTAACATCAATATAACAGTGATGTAACATGAACATACCAGTGATGTAACACCAACATACCAGTGATGTAACACCAACATAACAATGATGTAACACCAACATACCAGTGATGTAACACCAACATACCAGTGATGTAACACCAACATAACAATGATGTAACACCAACATACCAGTGATGTAACACCAACATACCAGTGATGTAACACCAACATAACAATGATGTAACACCAACATACCAGTGATGTACAACCCAAATAACAATGATGTAACATCAATATACCAGTGATGTAACATGAACATACCAGTGATGTAACACCAACATACCAGTGATGTAACATGAATACACCAGTGATGTAACATGAACATACCAGTGATGTAACAAGCAACATACCAGTGATGTAATGCCAACATAATAATAATGTAACTTGACCATACCAGTGATTTAACATGTACAGGCAATGATGTAACACCCAACATACCAGTGTTGTAAAAGGAATATACCTGTGATGTACCACCATCATACCAGGGATGTAACACCAACATGCTAATGATGTAATAACCACATAACAATGATAATGCATGAGCATACCAATGATGTAACACCAACATGCCAAGGATATTACATGGACATATCAAGAATGTAGCATGAACATACCAGTGATGTAACACCAACATACAAGTGATGTAACACCCACATAACAATGATGTAACACCAACATACCAGTGATGTAACAAACATAAAAGTGATGTAACATTAAAATACCAGTGATGTAACACCAACATACAAGTGATGTAACACCCACATAGCAATGATGTAACACCAATATACCACTGGTGTAACACTAATATAATAATGATTTAACATGAACATACCAATGATGTAACGCGAACATGCCAATGGTATTACATGAAAAAACCAACAATTTAACATGAATATACCAGTGATGTAACATGAACATACCAGTGTTGTAACAGGAATATACCAGTGATGTAACACCAACATGCCAATGGTGTTACACCAACATGCTAATGATGTAATAACCACATAACAATGATAATGCATGAGCATACCAATGATGTAACACCAACATGCCAAGAATATTACATGGACATACCAAGACTGTAGCCAGTGATGTAACACCAACATACCAGTGATGTAACACCCACATAACAATGATGTAACACCAATATACCACTGGTGTAACACTAATATAATAATGATTTAACATGAACATATCAATGATGTAACGCCAACATGCCAATGGTATTACATGAAAAAACCAACAATTTAGCATGAATGTACCAGTGATGTAACATGAACATACCAGTGTTGTAACAGGAATATACCAGTGATGTAACACCAACATATCAGGGATGTAACACCAACATGCCAATGGTGTTACACCAACATGCTAATGATGTAATATCCACATAACAATGATAATGCATGAGCATACCAATAATGTAACACCAACATGCCAGGGATATTACATGGACATACCAAGAATGTAGCATGAACATACCAGTGATGTAACACCAACATACCAGTGATGTAACAAACATAAAAGTGATGTAACATTAAAATACCAGTGATGTAACACCAACATACCAGTAATGTAACAAGCATTCCAGTGATATAACACCAACATAAAAGTTATGCAACAGGAAAATACCAGTGATGTAACATAAACATACCAGTGACGTAACACCAATATACCACTGGTGTAACACTAATATAATGATGTAACATTAACATACCAATGATGTAACACCAACATGCCAATGGTATTACATGAACAAACCAAGAATTTAGCATGAACATACCAGTGATGTAACAGGAATATACTAGTAATGTTACAGGAATATACCAGCGATGTAACACCAACATACCAGTGATTTAACACCAACATACCAGTGATGTAAAAACATACCAGTGATGTTTCAGGAATATACCAGTGATGTAACTCCAGCCTACCTGTGATGTAACACCAACATACCAATTATTTAACATGAACAAAGCATCTGAATCATTCTTTAAAAAAAATTAACATTATAAATATGTGTACAAATCGGTGACTTTTGTTGAATGATTGAATAAAAGGTCAGTGAGTTTCGACATTCAAAGTGTACATCTGTGATTTGTACAGATTGTTACTGTATATTAGGCACCCTCTTACTATTTATCAGGCGAGCCAGCCTGGCTCAGTCAGTTGTGCGCTCGACTCTGGATTGTGAGGTCGTGAGTTTGAGTCCCGCCGGCAGCAGGTTGGTTTCCTGTCTTTTGGATGAGACAGTAAAAACTGGAGGTCCCGTGTCACAGTAGGTGTCGGCACGTTAAAGAACACTCACTGCTCAATGGCCGTAAGTGCCGAGCATAGGCCAAAATTTGAAGCCCTTCACCGGCATTTGGTGACGTCTCCATATGAGTGAAATATTCTTGAGTGGGACGTTAAACAACAACAAACAAACAAACTATTTATTAGACATTTTGTAATAACAGAAAACCAATTTCATGATATCAAAGCAGTGCACTAAAACCCCACCATACCCCAGCTGGAGATACTTTGTCGCCAAATGTAGATTGGTATTTGAGGATAGGCCTACTTAATCGCCAATTGTTGTTTGGTATTTGGAGATACTTTATCGCCAGTTGAAGTTTGGTATTTGGAGATACTTAATTGCCAGTTGTTGTTTGGTATTTGGAAATACTTAATCGCCAGTTGTTTTTTGATGTTGTGGTTGTGGTTGGTTTTTTTTTATATTTGGATGATAATTCATCTCTGGATATAATTGTTTTATGTTGATCGGTATTCTGGTAATACGTTATCGCTAGCTGTAGTTGTTGTTTGGTATTTAGGTCGCAATTTATAGTTGGTTGGTGTTGTTCTTTGGTATTTGAAGATACTTTATCTCTTCAAATACCAAAGCAGCAACAACAACCACCGATAAAGTATCTTCAGACAAAGCAACAAAGGTTGTTGTTTTTGCTTTGGTATTTGAAGATAGTTTATCGCGGGTAGTTGCTGTTGTTTTGGTATCTGAAAATACTTTATCGGTGGTTGTTGTTGTTATTTTGGTATCTGAAGATACTTTATCGTTGGTTGTTGTTTTGGTATCTGAAGATACTTTATCACTGGTTGTTGTTGTTTTAGTATCTGAAGATACTTTATCGCTGGTTGTTGTTGTTTTGGTATGTGAAGATACTTTATTTCTGATTGTTGTTGTTGTTTTGGTATCTGAAGATATTTTATCGCTGGTTGTTGTTGTAGTTTTGGTATCTGAAGATACTTTATCACTGGTTGTTGTTGTTTTGGTATCTGAAGATACTTTATCGCTGGTTGTTGTTGTTTTGGTATCTGAAGATACTTTATCACTGGTTGTTGTTGTTTTGGTATCTGAAGATACTTTATCGCTGGTTGTTGTTGTTTTTTTGGTATCTAAAGATACTTTATCGCTGGTTGTTGTTGTTGTTTTGGTATCTGAAGATACTTTATCACTCGTTGTTGTTGTTTTGGTATCTGAAGATACTTTATCGCTGGTTGTTGTTGTTTTGGTATCTGAAGATACTTTATCACTGGTTGTTGTTGTTTTGGTATCTGAAAATACTTTATCGCTGGTTGTTGTTGTTTTGGTATCTGAAGATACTTTGTCGTTGGTTGTTGTTGTTTTAGTATCTGAAGATACTTTATCTCTGATTGTTGTTGTTGTTTTGGTATCTGAAGATATTTTATCTCTGATTGTTGTTCTTTTTGGTATCTGAAGATACTTTATCTCTGATTGTTGTTGTTGCTTTGGTATTTGAAGATACTTTATCGCTGGTTGTTGTTGTTTTTTGGTATCTAAAGATACTTTATTTCTGATTGTTGTTGTTGTTGTTTGGTATTTGGAGATATTTTATCGCCAGTTGAAGTTTGGTATTTGGAGATACTTAATTGCCAGTTGTTGTTTGGTATTTGGAAATACTTAATCGCCAGTTGTTGTAGTTTGGTACTTTGATGTTGTGGTTGTGGTTGTTTTTTTTTTATATTTGGATGATAATTCATCTCTGGATATAATTGTTTATGTTGATTGGTATTCTGGTAATACGTTATCGCTAGCTGTAGTTGTTGTTTGGTATTTAGGTCGAAATTTATAGTTGGTTGGTGTTGTTCTTTGGTATTTGAAGATACTTTATCTCTTCAAATACCAAAGCAGCAACAACAACCACCGATAAAGTATCTTCAGATACCAAAGCAACAAAGGTTGTTGTTTTTGCTTTGGTATTTGAAGATAGTTTATCGCGGGTAGTTGCTGTTGTTTTGGTATATGAAAATACTTTATCGCTGGTTGGTGTTGTTGTTTTGGTATCTGAAGATACTTTATCGTTGGTTGTTGTTGTTGTTTTGGTATCTGAAGATACTTTATTTCTGATTGTTGTTGTTGTTTTGGTATCTGAAGATACTTTATCGCTGGTTGTTTTGTTGTTTTGGTATCTGAAGATACTTTATCACTAATTATTGTTGTTTTGGTATCTGAAGATACTTTATCGCTGGTTGTTGTTGTTGTTTTGGTATCTGAAGATACTTTGTCGTTGGTTGTTGTTGTTGTTTAAGTATCTGATGATACTTTATCACTGGTTGTTGTTGTTGTTTTGGTATCTAAAGATACGTTATCTCTGATTGGTGTTGTTGTTTTGGTATCTGAAGATATTTTATCTCTGATTGTTGTTCTTTTTGGTATCTGAAGATACTTTATCTCTGATTGTTGTTGTTGTTTTGGTATCTGAAGATACTTTATAGCTGGTTGTTGTTGCGTTGGTATTTGAAGATACTTTATCGCTGGTTGTTGTTGTTTTTTTTGGTATCTAAAGATACTTTATTTCTGATTGTTGTTGTTGTTTGGTATTTGGAGATACTTTATCGCCAGTTGAAGTTTCGTATTTGGAGATACTTAATTGCCAGTTGTTGTTTGGTATTTGGAAATACTTAATCGCCAGTTGTTGTAGTTTAGTACTTTGATGTTGTTGTTGTAGTTGTTTTTTTTTATATTTGGATGATAATTCATCTCTGGATATAATTGTTTTATGTTGATTGGTATTCTGGTAATACGTTATCGCTAGCTGTAGTTGTTGTTTTGTATTTAGGTCGACATTTATAGTTGGTTGGTGTTGTTCTTTGGTATTTGAAGATACTTTATCTCTTTCAAATACCAAAGCAGCAACAAACAACCACGATAAAGTATCTTCAGATACCAAAGCAACAAAGGTTGTTGTTTTTGCTTTGGTATTTGAAGATAGTTTATCGCGGGTAGTTGCTGTTGTTTTGGTATCTGAAAATACTTTATCGCTGGTTGGTGTTGTTGTTTTGGTATCTGAAGATACTTTATCGTTGGTTGTTGTTGTTGTTTTGGTATCTGAAGATACTTTATTTCTGATTGTTGTTGTTATTTTGGTATCTGAAGATACTTTATCGCTGGTTGTTGTTGTTATTTTGGTATCTGAAGATACTTTATCACTAATTGTTGTTGTTTTGGTATCTGAAGATACTTTATCGCTGGTTGTTCTTGTTGTTTTGGTATCTGAAGATACTTTGTCGTTGGTTGTTGTTGTTGTTTAAGTATCTGAAGATACTTTATCACTGGTTGTTGTTGTTGTTTTGGTATCTGAAGATACTTTATCTCTGATTGGGTGTTGTTGTTTTGGTATCTGAAGATATTTTATCTCTGATTGTTGTTCTTTTTGGTATCTGAAGATACTTTATCTCTGATTGTTGTTGTTGTTTTGGTATCTGAAGATACTTTATAGCTGGTTGTTGTTGCTTTGGTATTTGAAGATACTTTATCGCTGGTTGTTGTTGTTTTTTTGGTATCTAAAGATACTTTATTTCTGATTGTTGTTGTTGTTTGGTATTTGGAGATACTTTATTGCCAGTTGAAGTTTGGTATTTGGAGATACTTAATTGCCAGTTGTTGTTTGGTATTTGGAAATACTTAATCGCCAGTTGTTGTAGTTTAGTACTTTGATGTTGTTGTTGTAGTTGTTTTTTTTATATTTGGATGATAATTCATCTCTGGATATAATTGTTTTATGTTGATTGGTATTCTGGTAATACGTTATCGCTAGCTGTAGTTGTTGTTTTGTATTTAGGTCGAAATTTATAGTTGGTTGGTGTTGTTCTTTGGTATTTGAAGATACTTTATCTCTTCAAATACCAAAGCAGCAACAACAACCACCGATAAAGTATCTTCAGATACCAAAGCAACAAAGGTTGTTGTTTTTGCTTTGGTATTTGAAGATAGTTTATCGCGGGTAATTGCATGTTGTTTTGGTATCTGAAAATAGTTAATCGTTGGTTGTTGTTTTTGTTTTGGTATCTGAAGATACTTTATCGTTGGTTGTTGTTGTTGTTGTTTTGGTATCTGAAGATACTTTATCACTGGTTGTTGTTGTTTTTGTATCTAAAAATACTTTATCGCTGGTTGTTGTTGTTTTTTGGTATCTAAAGATACTTTATTTCTGATTCTTGTTGTTGTTTTGGTATCTGAAGATCCTTTATCGCTGGTTGTGTTGTTGTTGTTTTGGTATCTGAAGATAGTTTATCACTGGTTGTTGTTGTTTTGGTATCTGCAGATACTTTATCGCTGGTTGTTGTTGTTTTGGTATATGATGATACTTTGTCGTTGGTTGTTGTTGTTGTTTTAGTATCTGAAGATACTTATCGCTGGTTGTTGTTGTTGTTTTGGTATCTGAAGATACTTTATCTCTGATTGGTGTTGTTGTTTTGGTATCTGAAGATATTTTATCTCTGATTGTTGTTGTTGTTTTGGTATCTGAAGATATTTTATCTCTGATTGTTGTTACTTTTGGTATCTGAAGATACTTTATCTCTGATTGTTGTTGTTGTTTTGGTATCTGAAGATACTTTATAGCTGGTTGTTGTTGCTTTGGTATTTGAAGATACTTTATCGCTGGTTGTTGTTGTTTTTTGGTATCTAAAGATACTTTATTTCTGATTGTTGTTGTTGTTTGGTATTTGGAGATATTTTATCGCCTGTTGAAGTTTGGTATTTGGAGATACTTAATTGCCAGTTGTTGTTTGGTATTTGGAAATACTTAATCGCCAGTTGTTGTAGTTTGGTACTTTAATGTTGTGGTTGTGGTTGTTTTTTTATATTTGGATGATAATTCATCTCTGGATATAATTGTTTTATGTTGATTGGTATTCTGGTAATACGTTATCGCTAGCTGTAGTTGTTGTTTTGTATTTAGGTCGCAATTTATAGTTGGTTGGTGTTGTTCTTTGGTATTTGAAGATACTTTATCTCTTCAAATACCAAAGCAGCAACAACAACCACCGATAAAGTATCTTCAGATACCAAAGCAACAAAGGTTGTTGTTTTTGCTTTGGTATTTGAAGATAGTTTATCGCGGGTAGTTGCTGTTGTTTTGGTATCTGAAAATACTTTATCGGTGGTTCTTGTTGTTATTTTGGTATCTGAAGATACTTTATCGTTGGTTGTTGTTGTTGTTTTGTATCTGAAGATACTTTATCACTGGTTCTTGTTGTTTTGGTATCTGAAGATACTTTATCGCTGGTTGTTGTTGTTTTTTGGTATCTAAAGATACTTTATTTCTGATTGTTGTATCTGAAGATACTTTATCGCTGGTTGTTGTTGTTGTTTTGGTATCTGAAGATACTTTGTCGTTGGTTGTTGTTGTTGTTTAAGTATCTGAAGATACTTTATCGCTGGTTGTTGTTGTTGTTTTGGTATCTGAAGATACTTTATCTCTGATTGGTGTTGTTGTTTTGGTATCTGAAGATATTTTATCTCTGATTGTTGTTCTTTTTGGTATCTGAAGATACTTTATCTCTGATTGTTGTTGTTGTTTTGGTATCTGAAGATACTTTATAGCTGGATGTTGTTGCTTTGGTATTTGAAGATACTTTATCGCTGGTTGTTGTTGGTTTTTTGGTATCTAAAGATACTTTATTTCTGATTGTTGTTGTTGTTTGGTATTTGGAGATATTTTATCGCCAGTTGAAGTTTGGTATTTGGAGATACTTAATTGCCAGTTGTTGTTTGGTATTTGGAAATACTTAATCGCCAGTTGTTGTAGTTTAGTACTTTGATGTTGTTGTTGTAGTTGTTTTTTTATATTTGGATGATAATTCATCTCTGGATATAATTGTTTTATGTTGATTGGTATTCTGGTAATACGTTATCGCTAGCTGTAGTTGTTGTTTTGTATTTAGGTCGAAATTTATAGTTGGTTGGTGTTGTTCTTTGGTATTTGAAGATACTTTATCTCTTCAAATACCAAAGCAGCAACAACAACCACCGATAAAGTATCTTCAGATACCAAAGAAACAAAGGTTGTTGTTTTTGCTTTGGTATTTGAAGATAGTTTATCGCGGGTAGTTGCTGTTGTTTTGGTATCTGAAAATAGTTAATCGTTGGTTGTTGTTTTTTGTTTTGATATCTGAAGATACTTTATCGTTGGTTGTTGTTGTTGTTTTGGTATCTGAAGATACTTTATCACTGGTTGTTGTTGTTTTTGTATCTAAAAATACTTTATCGCTGGTTGTTGTTGTTTTTTGGTATGTAAAGATACTTTATTTCTGATTGTTGTTGTTGTTTTGGTATCTGAAGATACTTTATCTCTGGTTGTGTTGGTGTTGTTTTGGTATCTGAAGATAGTTTATCACTGGTTGTTGTTGTTTTGGTATCTGCAGATACATTATCGCTGGTTGTTGTTGTTTTAGTATATGATGATACTTTGTCGTTGGTTGTTGTTGTTGTTTTAGTATCTGAAGATACTTATCTCTGATTGTTGTTACTTTTGGTATCTGAAGATACTTTATCTCTGATTGTTGTTGTTGTTTTGGTATCTGAAGATACTTTATAGCTTGTTGTTGTTGCTTTGGTATTTGAAGATACTTTATCGCTGGTTGTTGTTGTTTTTTGGTATCTAAAGATACTTTATTTCTGATTGTTGTTGTTGTTTGGTATTTGGAGATATTTTATCGCCAGTTGAAGTTTGGTATTTGGAGATACTTAATTGCCAGTTGTTGTTTGGTATTTGGAAATACTTAATCGCCAGTTGTTGTAGTTTGGTACTTTAATGTTATGGTTGTGGTTGGTTTTTTATATTCGGATGATAATTCATCTCTGGATATAATTGTTTTATGTTGATTGGTATTCTGGTAATACGTTATCGCTAGCTGTAGTTGTTGTTTGGTATTTAGGTCGCAATTTTATAGTTGGTTGGTGTTGTTCTTTGGTATTTGAAGATACTTTATCTCTTCAAATACCAAAGCAGCAACAACAACCACCGATAAAGTATATCTTCAGATACCAAAGCAACAAGGTTGTTGTTTTTGCTTTGGTATTTGAAGATAGTTTATCGCGGGTAGTTGCTGTTGTTTTGGATATCTGAAAATACTTTATCGGTGGTTCTTGTTGTTATTTTGGTATCTGAAGATACTTTATCGTTGGTTGTTGTTGTTGTTTTGTATCTGAAGATACTTTATGACTGGTTATTGTTGTTTTGGTATCTGAAGATACTTTATCGCTGGTTGTTGTTGTTTTTTGGTATCTAAAGATACTTTATTTCTGATTGTTGTTGTTGTTTTGGTATCTGAAGATACTTTATCGCTTGTTGTTGTTGTTTTGGTATCTGAAGATACTTTATCACTAATTGTTGTTGTTTTGGTATCTGAAGATACTTTATCGCTGGTTGTTGTTGTTTTGGTATCTGAAGATACTTTGTCGTTGGTTGTTGTTGTTGTTTAAGTATCTGAAGATACTTTATCGCTGGTTGTTGTTGTTGTTTTGGTATCTGAAGATACTTTATCTCTGATTGGTGTTGTTGTTTTGGTATCTGAAGATATTTTATCTCTGATTGTTGTTCTTTTCGGTATCTGAAGATACTTTATCTCTGATTGTTGTTGTTGTTTTGGTATCTGAAGATACTTTATAGCTGGATGTTGTTGCTTTGGTATTTGAAGATACTTTATCGTTGGTTGTTGTTGTTTTTTTGGTATCTAAAGATACTTTATTTCTGATTGTTGTTGTTGTTTGGTATTTGGAGATATTTTATCGCCAGTTGAAGTTTGGTATTTGGAGATACTTAATTGCCAGTTGTTGTTTGGTATTTGGAAATACTTAATCGCCAGTTGTTGTAGTTTAGTACTTTGATGTTGTTGTTGTAGTTGTTTTTTTTATATTTGGATGATAATTCATCTCTGGATATAATTGTTTTTTATGTTGATTGGTATTCTGGTAATACGTTATCGCTAGCTGTAGTTGTTGTTTTGTATTTAGGTCGAAATTTATAGTTGGTTGGTGTTGTTCTTTGGTATTTGAAGATACTTTATCTCTTCAAATACCAAAGCAGCAACAACAACCACCGATAAAGTATCTTCAGATACCAAAGAAACAAAGGTTGTTGTTTTTGCTTTGGTATTTGAAGATAGTTTATCGCGGGTAGTTGCTGTTGTTTTGGTATCTGAAAATAGTTAATCGTTGGTTGTTGTTTTTGTTTTGATATCTGAAGATACTTTATCGTTGGTTGTTGTTGTTGTTTTGGTATCTGAAGATACTTTATCACTGGTTGTTGTTGTTTTTGTATCTAAAAATACTTTATCGCTGGTTGTTGTTGTTTTTTGGTATCTAAAGATACTTTATTTCTGATTGTTGTTGTTGTTTTGGTATCTGAAGATACTTTATCGCTGGTTGTGTTGGTGTTGTTTTAGTATCTGAAGATAGTTTATCACTGGTTGTTGTTGTTTTGGTATCTGCAGATACATTATCGCTGGTTGTTGTTGTTTTGGTATATGATGATACTTTGTCGTTGGTTGTTGTTGTTGTTTTAGTATCTGAAGATACTTTATCTCTGATTGGTGTTGTTGTTTTGGTATCTGAAGATATTTTATCTCTGATTGGTGTTGTTGTTTTGGTATCTGAAGATATTTTATCTCTGATTGTTGTTACTTTTGGTATCTGAAGATACTTTATCTCTGATTGTTGTTGTTGTTTTGGTATCTGAAGATACTTTTAGCTGGTTGTTGTTGCTTTGGTATTTGAAGATACTTTATCGCTGGTTGTTGTTGTTTTTTGGTATCTAAAGATACTTTATTTCTGATTGTTGTTGTTGTTTGGTATTTGGAGATATTTTATCGCCAGTTGAAGTTTGGTATTTGGAGATACTTAATTGCCAAATTTGGAAATACTTAATCGCCAGTTGTTGTAGTTTGGTACTTTAATGTTATGGTTGTGGTTGGTTTTTTATATTCGGATGATAATTCATCTCTGGATATAATTGTTTTATGTTGATTGGTATTCTGGTAATACGTTATCGCTAGCTGTAGTTGTTGTTTGGTATTTAGGTCGAAATTTATAGTTGGTTGGTGTTGTTCTTTGGTATTTGAAGATACTTTATCTCTTCAAATACCAAAGCAGCAACAACAACCACCGATAAAGTATCTTCAGATACCAAAGCAACAAAGGTTGTTGTTTTTGCTTTGGTATTTGAAGATAGTTTATCGCGGGTAGTTGCTGTTGTTTTGGTATCTGAAAATACTTTATCGGTGGTTCTTGTTGTTATTTTGGTATCTGAAGATACTTTATCGTTGGTTGTTGTTGTTGTTTTGTATCTGAAGATACTTTATGACTGGTTCTTGTTGTTTTGGTATCTGAAGATACTTTATCGCTGGTTGTTGTTGTTTTTTGGTATCTAAAGATACTTTATTTCTGATTGTTGTTGTTGTTTTGGTATCTGAAGATACTTTATCGCTTGTTGTTGTTGTTTTGGTATCTGAAGATACTTTATCACTAATTGTTGTTGTTTTGGTATCTGAAGATACTTTATCGCTGGTTGTTGTTGTTTTGGTATCTGAAGATACTTTGTCGTTTGTTGTTGTTGTTGTTTTAGTATTTGAAGATACTTTATCGCCTGTTGTTGTTGTTTTGGTATCTGAAGATACTTTATCTCTGATTGGTGTTGTTGTTTTGGTATCTGAAGATATTTTATCTCTGATTGTTGTTCTTTTTGGTATCTGAAGATACTTTATCTCTGATTGTTGTTGTTGTTTTGGTATCTGAAGATACTTTATAGCTGGTTGTTGTTGCTTTGGTATTTGAAGATAATTTATCGCTGGTTGTTGTTGTTTTTTTTGGTATCTAAAGATACTTTATTTCTGATTGTTGTTGTTGTTTGGTATTTGGAGATACTTTATCGCCAGTTGAAGTTTGGTATTTGGAGATACTTAATTGCCAGTTGTTGTTTGGTATTTGGAAATACTTAATCGCCAGTTGTTGTAGTTTAGTACTTTGATGTTGTGGTTGTGGTTGTTTTTTTTTATATTTGGATGATAATTCATCTCTGGATATAATTGTTTTATGTTGATTGGTATTCTGGTAATACGTTATCGCTAGCTGTAGTTGTTGTTTGGTATTTAGGTCGAAATTTATAGTTGGTTGGTGTTGTTTCTTTGGTATTTGAAGATACTTTATCTCTTCAAATACCAAAGCAGCAACAACAACCACCGATAAAGTATCTTCAGATACCAAAGCAACAAAGATTGTTGTTTTTGCTTTGGTATTTGAAGATAGTTTATCGCGGGTAGTTGCTGTTGTTTTGGTATATGAAAATACTTTATCGGTGCTTGTTGTTGTTGTTTTGGTATCTGAAGATATTTTATCGTTGGTTGTTGTTGTTGCTTTGGTATCTGAAGATACTTTATCACTGGTTCTTGTTGTTTTTGTATCTGAAGATACTTTATCGCTGGTTGTTGTTGTTTTTTGGTATCTAAAGATACTTTATTTCTGATTGTTGTTGTTGTTTTGGTATCTGAAGATACTTTATCGCTGGTTGTTTTGTTGTTTTGGTATCTGAAGATACTTTATCACTGGTTGTTGTTGTTTTGGTATCTGAAGATACTTTATCGCTGGTTGTTGTTGTTTTGGTATCTGAAGATACTTTGTCGTTGGTTGTTGTTGTTGTTTTAGTATCTGAAGATACTTTATCGCTGGTTGTTGTTGTTGTTTTGGTATCTGAAGATACTTTATCTCTGATTGGTGTTGTTGTTTTGGTATCTGAAGAAATTTTATCTCTGATTGTTGTTGTTTTTGGTATCTGAAGATACTTTTTCTCTGATTGTTGTTGTTGTTTTGGTATCTGAAGATATTTTATCTCTGATTGTTGTTCTTTTTGGTATCTGAAGATACTTTATCTCTGATTGTTGTTGTTGTTTTGGTATCTGAAGATACTTTATAGCTGGATGTTGTTGCTTTGGTATTTGAAGATACTTTATCGCTGGTTGTTGTTGTTTTTTTGGTATCTAAAGATACTTTATTTCTGATTGTTGTTGTTGTTTGGTATTTGGAGATACTTTATCGCCAGTTGAAGTTTGGTATTTGGAGATACTTAATTGCCAGTTGTTGTTTGGTATTTGGAAATACTTAATCGCCAGTTGTTGTAGTTTGGTAATTTGATGTTGTGGTTGTGGTTGTTTTTTTTTATATTTGGATGATAATTCATCTCTGGATATAATTGTTTTATGTTGATTGGTATTCTGGTAATACGTTATCGCTAGCTGTAGTTGTTGTTTGGTATTTAGGTCGCAATTTATAGTTGGTTGGTGTTGTTCTTTGGTATTTGAAGATACTTTATCTCTTCAAATACCAAAGCAGCAACAACAACCACCGATAAAGTATCTTCAGATACCAAAGCAACAAAGGTTGTTCTTTTTGCTTTGGTATTTGAAGATAGTTTATCGCGGGTAGTTGCTGTTGTTTTGGTATATGAAAATACTTTATCGGTGCTTGTTGTTGTTGTTGTTTTGGTATCTGAAGATACTTTATCGTTGGTTGTTGTTGTTGTTTTGGTATTTGAAGAGATAAAGTGCAAGAAGTTTGTTGAGTAAAAAAGATAAAGGCTTGGTCGAACACTTAGATGACCCGCAATGAATCGGTGTTTATGGGGATTTTTGTGCATCTTTGGAATCACCTGTCATAACATGGCCACATGGAGCGTACATGAACTCAGATGTAGAACAGGTACAAGGTGAAAGGTTCTAAGAAAAGCTTGGTAAATTGAGTTGCTGCAGACTGGCTTTGTAATTGAAGATTTTAGAGGCAACTGAACGCGTATAGCTTTAGGAAATGCATGGTGAATCTTTGTATTGGAAGTATGAAGGGATCTTACTTTGGACGGATTTTTTATTCAAAATATTGCTCATATTCAAAGCGTCAATGCCCTTATTGGCAAATTTGACCTTGATAAAATAGCCCGTTATAGATTCTTCATGGTATACTTTGATCTATACGTTACCATGGAAATATTCAAGTTTTGATTAGCAGTAAATACCAAGGTAGATATATATGACTCTTGTTACTGTAGATAGACCGTGTTGAACACTATATATCTACTTATAGATCAGGAAATGTATAGTGCACGTACTACATGTACTAGTATGTAAAGGTTAGATCATATCCAACGTGTATTATGTTATTAACCTCATGTCTCATGGTCTTTATCCAATCAGATTTCGACCTGCGCCATTCAATATTTTCCATAGTACATGTTTACAAGAACAAAGCAGGTTAGATCATACCCACCGTGTATTACGTTATATAGGCTACGAGAGTTACTTTAAATATGTAAAGGTTAGATCATACCCACCGTGTATTACGTTATATAGGCCACGAGAGTTACTTTAAATATGTAAAGGTTAGATCATATCCACCGTGTATTACGTTATATAGGCTACGAGAGTTACTTTAAATATGTAAAGGTTAGATCATATCCACCGTGTATTACGTTATAAATCTAATCATTAACAATCTAAAGATTTGTGCTTGATTACAAAATGGAAATGCACTCCCACTGGCATTATTGGTGTTTTAAAAACTGGCCATATCATATTTCAAAGGAGTTTCACATTGACGTCATTGATTGCTGGTCAATGTTTGGATTGTTTTAACCAATTGTATTCCTGATGTATATAAAATAATAACAATTATAGTGCACAGTTAAGATATAGTCTGAAATTAGTTTAAACAAAATAAGTTTAATAATATTCTAATAGCATTTAAATTAAACATGAGCACTGGCAGAAATGTGTGTCAATAAATTTAGGGGAAAATAATTGCAAACATGAGATGAACGTATTAAACTCAATTGTGCAGCTTGAAAATTTGACTTCAATGAAAGAATAAATCAACCAATGTTTTATTAAAGTTAAAATTAATAAAATAGGTTTCAATAATCTCACCTTGTAAAAGCATCAAATGGATATAATTTACGGGTGTGCTACTTTAAAAATTAGGACAGTCTGAAGAATATTGACTGGCAACCATTTTTGAAATTCCTCTAAATCCCTATCTATTTCTACTATAGAAATTTCTCTGGGTTTTCCATTGTTATTTTCAAATAATAATCTGATAGTTCTAGTTACTGAATTAGGGCACAACTTCTTGTTTCTTGAATTTTCTTGGGTACTAGTAGACGTGTCTTTGGTACAAGTTGACTTTGATTGGGGTACGAGTTAATTTTCCATAATTATTTTCTTGGGTACAGGTTGACCTATATTGAATACAAGTTGACTTGGACTTTTGGGTATGAGTTGCTCTGGGTACGACTTGACTATTTTGGTACGAGATCACTTTGAGTTGACAAATACCGAACATTTTTGTCCTGAAAACTAACCTGTCCCCCCCTTATGATTGACTTTCAAGATCCGCTTCAAGAGGTGCCAGTAACGTTTCTATTTTTGGCTATTTTTCCCCTACAGTTAAAGACACATTAGCTGTGTTTACCAAAACAAAATGTTGATTTGTCTCCCCTTACTACTTGTACTTGATGTATTATAACAAACAAGAGGCCCAAAAGCCATTAACGGTCACCTGAGGGAAATTTATAATTGTTAAAAGTTCATTGGAATTCAGGGTCCTTTTCAAAGGAGGCTGTGTCAAATAATTTGCATTTTCTGCTCATTGAAACTGTGTCAAATATGGGTCTTTGTGGTTTTACTCATAATTCAATTGTTGCTTTCAACACCTTCATTTTTGACACTATATATTAAACTTTTCAAGATAATAGGACAAAACTGTCTAAAACGTGAGAAATCCACTAAAAAGGAGAAATAACTCACATAATTGCCGAACCGGCAGTTTCGTCCTTGTTGAATTTTTTGTAGATATTTGTGTGCTGTACATTTTTCCTTCTTTCACTTTCTCTATATCTATTATACTTTTCAAGATAATAGGACAAAATAGTCCAAAAAATAAGAAATCCACTAAAAAGGGGAAAAAACTCCCATAAGGGTTGACCCAGTAATTTTGGACCTGTTGACTTTTTTGCAGATCTTTGCTTGCTGAACAATTTTGCTTCTTTCACTTTTTCCTTATCTGTTATACTTTTCAAGATAAGACAACATAACTGTCGAAAACATAAGAAATCCACCAAAAAGTGGAAATAACTCCCATAAGGGTCGACCCAGCAATTTCAGCCCTGTTGACTTTTTTGTAGATCTTTGCATGCTGAACATTTTTGCTTATTTCACTTTTGCTCGATCATTCATTTCAAGATGTCAAAAAACAGCCCAAAACATGAAAAATCTATTTAAAAGGGGAAATAACTCCCATAACAGGTGACCTGACAATTTCAGCCCTATTGACTGTTTTATAGATCCTTGCATGCTGAACATTTTTGCTTATTTCACTTTTGCTCTATCATGCATTTCAAGACAATGTCAAAAAACAGTCCAAAACATGAAAACTTTACTTAAAAAGGGAAATAACTCCCATAAAGGGTGACCTGACAATTTCGGCCCTATTGACTTTTTTGAAGATCTTTGCGCCCTATTGACTGTTTTGTAGATCCTTGCATGCTGAACAATTTTTGCTTATTTCACTTTTGCTCCATCATGCATTTCAAGACAATGTCAAAAAAACAGTCCAAAACATGAAAAATTTACTTAGAAGGGGAAATAACTCCCATAAAGGGTGACCTGACAATTTCGGCCCTATTGACTTTTTTGAAGATCTTTGCGTGCTATTCATTTTTGCTTCTTTCACTTTTACTCTAGCTATTATACTTTTCAAGATAATGTCAAAAAACATCCAAAAACATGAAAAATCCACTTAAAAGAGGAAATAACTCCCATCAGGGTCGACCCGACAATTTCTACCAAAATAAAAAGTTGGTAGATTTTTGAAAGCCGTTCATTTTAAGGTAAAAGTTTTTTCCTAGCTTTAATAATTTTGGAGATACGTGCATTAAATAAAAAATATCTGCTGACTCATTTATTCTATATTTAGCCAAAAATTATACAAAAAAAACTTACATTTTCCATTTGCTTAGATGCCTGTGACCTTTGACCCCATGACCTTGAATTTTTGTCAAAATGATCCTTAGATATTTCCAAACAACTTTCTCATATATCTTTGTATACAAAAAGTTGATCAGTTATGAGTTATTAAACAATTTGTAGTACAACTGTATCCTGCGTCACTGAAGTGCCCCCAGGTGGCTCGCTTATGAACAGATTTCAATTTCGTTCACAAACTTTATAGATATTGGCTCAACCATCATGCATATAAAATTTGAAAGTCATCTGATCATTGGTTCATGAGAAGAAGATTTTTAAAGATGTACCAAGTTTTGCTCCTTTTTGATCCCCTTTGAAGCCCCTATGGGCTCTAGCACCATTTCATTTGCAAACTTCATGCGAGTTTACATGGGGATGCTATATACCAAGTTTCGTTGAAATTGGCCCACTGGTTCTTGAGAAGAAATAAAAAATGTGTAAAAGTTAACGACAGACGACGACAGACTAAAAATAATCGCAATAGGTCATCATGAGCCTTTGGCTCAGGTGACCTAATAAAAGTTATGCACATGCATAACAAATCTTATATTCCTACATATTTTGTGAAAATAAAGTCAGGTCAAGTCTGATACACATGCACAAATACTAAGGTTGAGTTAATCAAGTGAAATTCAAAAAGAGCCAAACCTGGGTTTCTCAATCAGTTTTCACAAAATATATTTGAATTTAAGAATTTTTATGCCTCTGTATATCTCTTTTTTTTATTGTATATCAATGTAAGTATATGTAGTAAAAAAAAGGAAAACTTTTTGGAAAAAAAAACATGTCTGATGTTATGCATATATTATTTGTTCTGAGACATCACAGATACATAATTACCCAACATACTTTCATACACCGTAAATAAGATAACAGGTATATTAGGTTCTACGAGCATTTATTATGATACAAATATATACAGATACAAAAACAATATACATGGACTAGAACGTGATCTACATTACTTCCTATTTTTTTTTCTTTACAAAAATACTTAGAGATAATAAATAAAAGTGTATAAAAGAGAGAAATACTCCAAAGCAATATATACTACCAATTATAGGAATATCTGATAAATTCAAATCGGAGAGCTACTCATTTAAAAATAGAAATTTCTTTAGATATTATATGATTTTTTTTGTACATGTTTTAGGAAAGTACAAGACTTACAGTTTAAGATGAAGTAAATAAAATCTGATGACCAAATATAAAATTAATTTCTTACCCCCAAAACCCTAGTATACGATGTCTATTTGTCAACGAAAAATATATATTACATCTCAGCCTTCATCGAAAACAAACTACTGAACAAATCTTATCAAAAAATCTTCGAAAGTTGAAATTCATGCGATTCCAAAACAAAGGCTGGTTGAGTTAATGCCAGAAATTTGTGTCATTTTTCTAGTTCTATAAAAAGGTAAGGTCATGAATAATGAAAATGTTTTTATTTTGCTTACCAGAAATAGTTAAACTTAAACTTATATGAACAAATCTACAACAATGAAATTTTGAAAATCATTGTGGTATCTATGGTTACAGTTAAGTGATATGTAAACAAAATGAAAATACCAAAATTTGTGCTTAATAAGTAGCACCTTGTCCTTGTAAAATATAAATACACTCCCATTATCACAGACAAAGCCAATTTACATAATAATTACAATATGTTAACATCCAAATCAATTTCATGAAAACGTTTTAAAAAAATATATGTACAAAATACTTCCAAGGCTTAACAATATAATATTTTTAGAATTTTAAATATGATGTTAATTTAAGTTTAAAAGAAAACAAGAACTTAATCATACGTAAATAATAGACTAAACAAGATAATATATATATTTGTCCTGATATACTCTGTACATGTAGAAAATTATATAATACTAATCACAGTCATTTGAAATTTGATTACAAAACCTCAATGTTATTAAAATTTTTAACTATAGCTTATCAACTACTAGTATTTGTATCAGCTATCATACAAATTAAACATCCATCCAAAATTGAACACTCACTTGAAAAGAAAATAGAAAATAACAGACTACCCCGTTATGTAGTGTCATAGTTTTGCAGTGTCTACAAATTGTTTTTTAGTGTTTAGGTATTGTTTTGAAGTGTCTACATTGTTCTGTAGTATCTTCAGTTTTGTAGTGTCAACACATTATTCAGTAGTGTCTAGGCATTGTTTCGAAGTGTCTACATTGTTCTGTACTATCTACACACTTCTCTGTACTATCTACACACTTCTCCGTAGTGTCTACACACTTCTCTGTAGTGTCTTCATACTTTTCTGTAGTGTCTACACACTTTTCTGTAGTGTCTACACTTTTCTTTAATGTCTACACACTTTTCTGTAGTGTCTACACACTTTTCTGTAGTGTCTTCACACTTTTCTGTAGTGTCTACATAATTTTCTGTAGTGTCTACAGTTGTGTTATCACTGTATGTAGTAATTGCTATGACTAACTACAAATAACTTAAAAAAAACAATGAGATAACTTGTATCATTTCACCAACATCATACTTTACATCCTGTCATTCAATACTAAAAAAAGCATAACACGTGGGACAACACCTCATAAATAAATTTTGTACTGGTCAATGAAAATCTCAAAATATGTCTTCCCCTTATGTGGTCTTAAGGTTGAAGCCCAACAGTTTAGGAATGCAACAAAATTTTGTGACATTGCATAAGCAGATACAAATTACATGTATAATGAGCTTGATATTTTAAAAATGATCAGTTTGATTTATGACCTAAAAACAATAGTGACAGCAATGACCATACAGATTTATCATCGGCAAATAGGAGACATGAAAAAACAGTTGTTTTCAGAACTCCGCCATTCATAAAACACAAAAATCACATTTTGAACGGTAAAAAAAAAAATGTTTTGAGTAAAAAAAACATAAACAAATTTAAAAGTATTTACAAATATTGTGAGAAGTGTTATATAAAATTTATTATGCTTTTATTGAAGATAATTATGACGACACATACAAAAACATAGAAAAACTCTTCACATAAAAAATATTACTTGGTCATATCACAGTTAGACATGTGACTGTCTACCCTTTGGTTTCAATATCTTTAGTGGTACAATGAAAACAACTCAATCACATGACGTACAACCTCCATGCACTTCACATATTCTATAGTACAAATTGCAGGAAAAAAAGTTAATTATGTCAAATTCACTGTTGCTAAAATAGCACTTTTACATATTTACAGATTCCTCAGAAAATATATATATATATAGATAAAAGATACAAATATTTCTTAAAATAATTTGTCTAAATTTGTCATTTCTATTGATGGTTCTATAAATTAATAAAATCAGATTTTAACATGATCTTTCACTGAAAATCATTCAGGAACATGAGCCTCTTGACAAATATAAAGCAATTTGTTTTCAATACAATCTATCTTTGTAGATGATCTACACTTAATAATAATATATAT
Source organism: Atrina japonica (assembly GCA_030159075.1). NCBI lineage: Eukaryota > Metazoa > Mollusca > Bivalvia > Pterioida > Pinnidae > Atrina > Atrina japonica. The sequence goes on from BROG01000162.1 coordinate 845,608, forward strand.
TTTTATATTTTTCTGTATAATTTTCCCTAAATATGATCTTACCTAATTTACGACTTAAAAAGAAATGCTTTATTGTGATACATTTCTAATAGAGGTAAATTAATTTTAAATTTCAGAAAAGCTGCTTGTATTTTATGGAATTATTTGTCAAGCATGTACTCTCTTCCTTGAACTACTTCAGGGCCATAATCATCTTCATCATCATAGTTTCTACTGCGGTTTCTGTGTCGTCTTCTTTCACTCTCAACATGGTATCGTCCACTACCATGACGACTTAGCCTGGGTTCCCTGACTACGACTCCATCATAAGCTCTGAGATCCATATCATCTGGATTGTGTATGACATCACCATTTACAATACGTTCTTCAGTAACATAACGCTCTTCACGTCTACGACGACTTGGGCTTCTGCTTAATGATCTCTCGGTAATTATCTGTAAAGCAAAGAGCAAACTTGAACAAAGTGCAGTGCATAAGAATATTTTGTCTGTGGTTAAAAATTATAGCTTTTAATTTTTTTAAATTTTTTCTTAATATTTTTACTTTTTGTTTCATTATCTTATCTTTAATGTACTAAAACTGCTAAAATGACCCAAAATGAACCACTACAACTTTAGTTTCTTTTCTTATGTAGAATCAGAAAACATTCCCCATACCCCTTTTTTGCCTTCTGGATCTGAATTCCCCCTATGTAAAATGATTCTGTGGATCCATCACTATGTGAAAAAGAAGCTGTATAGCAGAAACTGTTGATATGTCACATGCTAAAGGTGTAATGCCTCAAATTCAAATTCAAAAACTCAGTACTTCAGTTTTAACATGATATACTAATCGACAGTATATCTAAGTTGTGGGTTTTCCCCAGGTATCAAAAATTGAACCAAGGACATACTGCAGGAATCAAGTCTACCTCCAGACCAACGTATATGGTTAATTCAGAAAATAAATTTTCTTACCACCTCTTCTCCCTCATCTTGGTAAATATGACGTCTTCCAGGATTGGGGCTGGCACTATGGGACCTTCTGACAGTCTCAATTATCTGAAATTATTGAAAGCGAAGATCAGAACATTGTAACTACATGTATGTACAAATTACATAACAATAAGAACTCTTAAAAGGGGCTTTGTGGTATATGAATAGATAAACATGGCCCAATTAATCTTCCACTAAGAAAATAATTGCATTCAAACGCATCATAATATAAAAAATATGTACCGATATTTTATAAAAAAAATTAGACCATGATAATTTCAGAAAATTGTTATTTGTATTTTAAGTATATAGTCTGAAATACAAACCATCATTTGATTCATTATACTGTTAATTAATTGTATAATTTCAATTATGTAGTCATTGACATGTTCAAAGCCAGTATTTTTCACATTAATCCATGTTGCATTATCATAAACTGTTAATCATGAACATTATGCAAAATGTTTGACTTTAAGCTCTGATGATGTTAAAATTGAATTAAGTGTGAATTAATTATGAAATTTCAATTGAAGTTTGGCTGTGAACCAAAGTTTGTATTGTATATGTACCAAAATGTATATGCAAAACCATCACCAACAAGAAAAAACCAAGAGCAAAAAAAGGTATTTTTATAGATTCTTCTTTATTAGATTAGCTCCCTAATTCAATAAAAAACAAAAAATTTAAATAACGTGACAGAATGAAGAACAGGTCTTTTAGAAGTTTTATAAACATTTTCCGTAATACTAAATTGATAAATTGATGAAATTTCATTGTATGACATCACTGCTGCTGTGAGAGGATAGTAGCTGCACTACTATTTTTACTATTCACGGGCACTATCCATAAACGGAAAGACTTAATGTACTGTAGAGAGTGGTAACTCAAGAACAAGCAACGGAAAGACTTAACGTACTGTAGAGAGTGGTAACTCAAGAACAACAACGGAAAGACTTAACGTACGGTAAAGTGGTAACTTAAGGACAAGCACTGGAAAGAGTACTGTGAGAGTGGTAACTCAAGAACAACAACGGAAAGACTTAAACGTACTGTAGAGAGTGGTAACTCAAGAACAACAACGGAAAGACTTAATGTACTGTAGAGAGTGGTAACTCAAGAACAAGCAACGGAAGACTTAATGTACTGTAGAGAGTGGTAACTCAAGAACAACAACGGAAAGACTTAATGTACTGTAGAGAGTGGTAACTCAAGGACAACAACGGAAAGACTTAATGTACTGTAGAGAGTGGTACCTCAAGAACAAGCAACGGAAAGACTTAACGTACTGTAGAGAGTGGTACCTCAAGAACAAGCAACGGAAAGACTTAATGTACTGTAGAGAGTGGTAACTCAAGGACAAGCAAGGGAAAGACTTAATGTACTGTAGAGAGTGGTAACTCAAGAACAACAACGGAAAGACTTAATGTACTGTAGAGAGTGGTAACTCAAGGACAAGCAACGGAAAGACTTAACGTACTGTAGAGAGTGGTAACTCAAGAACAAGCAACGGAAAGACTTAATGTACTGTAGAGAGTGGTAACTCAAGGACAAGCAAGGGAAAGACTTAACGTACTGTAGAGAGTGGTAACTCAAGAACAACAAGGGAAAGACTTAATGTACTGTAGAGAGTGGTACCTCAAGAACAAGCAAGGGAAAGACTTAATGTACTGTAGAGAGTGGTACCTCAAGAACAACAACGGAAAGACTTAACGTACTGTAGAGAGTGGTAACTCAAGAACAAGCAAGGGAAAGACTTAATGTACAGTAGAGAGTGGTACCTCAAGGAACAGCAACGAAAGACTTAATGTACTGTAGAGAGTGGTAACTCAAGAACAAGCAACGGAAAGACTTAATGTACTGTAGAGAGTGGTAACTCAAGACAAACAAGGGAAAGACTTAATGTACTGTAGAGAGTGGTACCTCAAGAACAAGCAACGGAAAAGACTTAATGTACTGTAGAGAGTGGTAACTCAAGAACAAGCAAGGGAAAGACTTAATGTACTGTAGAGAGTGGTACCTCAAGAACAAGCAAGGGAAAGACTTAATGTACTGTAGAGAGTGGTAACTCAAGGACAACAACGGAAAGACTTAATGTACTGTAGAGAGTGGTAACTCAAGGACAAGCAAGGGAAAGACTTAATGTACTGTAGAGAGTGGTAACTCAAGAACAACAACGGAAAGACTTAATGTACTGTAGAGAGTGGTAACTCAAGGACAAGCAAGGGAAAGACTTAATGTACTGTAGAGAGTGGTAACTCAAGGACAAGCAAGGGAAAGACTTAATGTACTGTAGAGAGTGGTAACTCAAGGACAAGCAACGGAAAGACTTAACGTACTGTAGAGAGTGGTAACTCAAGGACAAGCAACGGAAAGACTTAATGTACTGTAGAGAGTGGTAACTCAAGAACAACAACGGAAAGACTTAATGTACTGTAGAGAGTGGTAACCTCAAGAACAACAACGGAAAGACTTAATGTACTGTAGAGAGTGGTAACTCAAGGACAAGCAAGGGAAAGACTTAATGTACTGTAGAGAGTGGTACCTCAAGGACAAGCAACGGAAAGACTTAATGTACTGTAGAGAGTGGTAACTCAAGAACAAGCAAGGGAAAGACTTAATGTACTGTAGAGAGTGGTAACTCAAGAACAAGCAAGGGAAAGACTTAATGTACTGTAGAGAGTGGTAACTCAAGGACAAGCAACGGAAAGACTTAACGTACTGTAGAGAGTGGTAACTCAAGAACAAGCAACGGAAAGACTTAATGTACTGTAGAGAGTGGTACCTCAAGAACAACAACGGAAAGACTTAATGTACTGTAGAGAGTGGTACCTCAAGAACAACAACGGAAAGACTTAACATACTGTAGAGAGTGGTAACTCAAGAACAACAACGGAAAGACTTAACGTACTGTAGAGAGTGGTAACTCAAGAACAACAACGGAAAGACTTAATGTACTGTAGAGAGTGGTAACTCAAGAACAACAACGGAAAGACTTAACGTACTGTAGAGAGTGGTAACTCAAGAACAAGCAACGGAAAGACTTAATGTACTGTAGAGAGTGGTACCTCAAGGACAAGCAACGGAAAGACTTAATGTACTGTAGAGAGTGGTAACTCAAGGACAAGCAACGGAAAGACTTAATGTACTGTAGAGAGTGGTAACTCAAGGACAACAACGGAAAGACTTAATGTACTGTAGAGAGTGGTAAACTCAAGAACAAGCAACGGAAAGACTTAATGTACTGTAGAGAGTGGTAACTCAAGAACAAGCAACGGAAAGACTTAATGTACTGTAGAGAGTGGTAACTCAAGAACAAGCAACGGAAAGACTTAATGTACTGTAGAGAGTGGTAACTCAAGAACAAGCAACGGAAAGACTTAATGTACTGTAGAGAGTGGTAACTCAAGGACAAGCAACGGAAAGACTTAATGTACTGTAGAGAGTGGTACCTCAAGAACAAGCAACGGAAAGACTTAACGTACTGTAGAGAGTGGTAACTCAAGAACAAGCAACGGAAAGACTTAACGTACTGTAAGAGAGTGGTAACTCAAGAACAAGCAACGGGAAAGACTTAATGTACTGTAGAGAGTGGTAACTCAAGGACAACAACGGAAAGACTTAATGTACTGTAGAGAGTGGTAACTCAAGAACAACAACGGAAAGACTTAATGTACTGTAGAGAGTGGTAACTCAAGGACAAGCAACGGAAAGACTTAATGTACTGTAGAGAGTGGTACCTCAAGAACAAGCAACGGAAAGACTTAACGTACTGTAGAGAGTGGTACCTCAAGAACAAGCAACAGAAAGACTTAACGTACTGTAGAGAGTGGTAACTCAAGGACAAGCAACGGAAAGACTTAATGTACTGTAGAGAGTGGTACCTCAAGAACAAGCAACGGAAAGACTTAACGTACTGTAGAGAGTGGTAACTCAAGAACAAGCAACGGAAAGACTTAATGTACTGTAGAGAGTGGTAACTCAAGAACAAGCAACGGAAAGACTTAATGTACTGTAGAGAGTGGTAACTCAAGGACAAGCAACGGAAAGACTTAATGTACTGTAGAGAGTGGTAACTCAAGAACAAGCAACGGAAAGACTTAATGTACTGTAGAGAGTGGTAACTCAAGAACAACAACGGAAAGACTTAATGTACTGTAGAGAGTGGTAACTCAAGAACAAGCAAGGGAAAGACTTAATGTACTGTAGAGAGTGGTAACTCAAGAACAACAACGGAAAGACTTAATGTACTGTAGAGAGTGGTAACTCAAGAACAACAACAAGGGAAAGACTTAATGTACTGTAGAGAGTGGTAACTCAAGAACAACAACGGAAAGACTTAATGTACTGTAGAGAGTGGTAACTCAAGAACAAGCAAGGGAAAGACTTAACGTACTGTAGAGAGTGGTAACTCAAGGACAAGCAAATAGCATACTGTACATGTACCTGGGGTTATGTCATGTGATACAGTAAACCTATTAATGTCTGTTTAAGTGGATACAACTACTATGTAATCATAATGCAGCTTTAGGAAGTACAATATTGCCCTCATTGTCATTCAGGTACTACTGCTTCCCAAAACTATGAGATCATAGTGCCCACTTGTCATAAAGGATAGAAATAGAAATTACATGTATAAATTACATATAAATGAAGACCTAGGAAATATTTTGTCATTCATTTATTTACACGTACAGTGACAGACCAGGTTTATAGCCCACCTATATATCTTTTAATCATATAAAAATATTACCAGCTATAGGTAAAGTGTTACAAATTTTGACCTGTGCTATGGACTGATGCCAAGGGTTCTTACTTCTGCCATGACATGCGACCTTAGTCTAAAGCCTTGTCTGAAAACTTTCAAATATTTTCCTGATTCTGAGTCAAAAGTTTAAATTTTTAATTTTCATCCAAATAAAATAGGTTCTCAACCATGTACACAAACACCACAATAAATGACCTTGATGAGGGAACAGTCGCTTCAACTTTTAAAATTCTTTGGTATAACCCTGTATCAGGTCAAAGGCTATACCACTAGACCACTGCAAGTGGTCACAGTAAAAAATGAATTGATCGAAATGGTCAAGGCATAAAGCCTGTGAGTATACAACATATAAGACATGCTTAAAATAAAACTTTTTAGTTGCAAATACAAGTGTGTATATATATATATATCAATCAAAGAAATTAAATAGACCCAATACATGCAAGCATGGTTAGAGAAAACAAATTGTTATTGACCAGTTTCCATTTCACAATACCATTTTTTAGTACCAGCCCTGTAGAATACCATTAGCGTACACATACAGAAGTATGTGATTAGATTTGTACATGCACTTGTAAATTATAGTAACTGTTACATTTTTAAAGTGTAAAGATCATTTCATTGAGATGTGAAAGTCGATATATATCAGTGAATAAGTCAATATATAACAGTGTATAGGCCGATACATGAAGTTGTGAATGTCAATATATGAATATTAATTTAGCTTGATATCAAGGTTTATATATATGTATTTTTTTTTAAGATGAATTTTTAAGCAACACTATTAGTAAACACAATGTATGCATAGTTCATATGACATTGTAAATACCACTGGCTGTTCTGGTTCTGGTCGATAAAATCTTGATGGACTTGGATTCCTTCTTATTACTCTTTCTACAACCTAAACAATATATTTGTATTTAAACTTTCATAAAAAAGAGCTATCTTATAAATCTTTGTTAAAAAGAGATAGTTTTGACCCTCAGCAGCATTATTACAAATATTGAAACATTCCTGGATCAAATACTAAGAGGTTTAAGAATTGCAAAATTGAAAACAATATAAAAGGTCACAAAACCAAACACAATGTAAACATTTAGTGAGGATTCCTAAAAGCAAAGATGATTTATTGTCACAGATATCCCATTCTTACAAATTTTAACAATATCAAGTCTCATCACTTCATAATGTCAAAATAATAAAAATCAAAAGGTGCCAAATCTTCATGTTACCAAATATGGTGTAAAAAGTTTGTAAGAATTCGTCAAGACAAATCTGTGCAAATTTACTGTGAGACAGACAACAGTATCCCATAATAAATCCATCATAAATGGGCGTTTTTTAAAAACAAAACTTTCTACATGTCCATTTTTAAAGCAGGCAGATGAGGTGGTTTATGCTTATAATTAACCTGCCCAAAACAAGGACTAAAGATCAAGGAACAGTACATTTGGGCAATAGTGAATATCTAGCCCTAAAATGGTGTCAATTGATTATTGTTAAAGTGAAATCATTGTCATATGGGAATACGAAAAATATTGAAAAATTCCAAATTCAAGGGTACAACTAGACCCCTGTTTCTAGAGAGGAAAAAAAACCTGTGTTGACATAAGTGATTTCCATGTCGACATGACTTGGTTGCTTGTTGACATACGAGAGTTTCGTCTTGACATGACTTGTCTTCTTGCTGATATACACATGTAAGGGATTTGATGTGTCTTGTTTATTGTTTGATATATGGGATTTGCATGTTGACATGACTTGTTTTTGTTTTGTTTATATGTTGATGACATGATGGGATTTTGTGTTGACATGACATGTTTGTTTGTTTGTTTGTTTGTTGATATATGGGATTTGCATGTTGACATGACTTGTTTGTTTTGTTTGTTGATATATGGGATTTGCATGTTTGACATGACTTGTTTGTTTATTGTTGATATATGGGATTTGCATGTTGACATGACTTGTTTGTTTGTTTGTTGATATATGGGATTTGCATGTTGTTGATACATGACTTTGTTTGACATGACTTGTTGATATATGGGATTTGCATGTTGACATGACTTGTTTGTTTGTTTGTTGATATATGGGATTTGCATGTTGACATGACTTGTTTGTTGATATATGGGATTTGCATGTTGATATGACTTGTTTGTTTGTTGATATATGGGATTTGCATGTTGACATGACTTGTTTGTTTGTTGATATATGTGATTTGCATGTTGACATGACTTGTTTGTTTGTTTGTTGATATATGGGATTTGCATGTTGACATGACTTGTTTGTTTGTTTGTTGATATATGGGATTTGCATGTTGACATGATTTGTTTGTTTGTTTGTTTGTTGATATATGGGATTTGCATGTTGACATGACTTGTTTGTTGATATATGGGATTTGCATGTTGACATGACTTGTTTGTTGATATATGGGATTTGCATGTTGACATGACTTGTTTGTTTGTTTGTTTGTTGATATATGGGATTTGCATGTTGACATGACTTGTTTGTTTGTTTGTTTGTTGATATATGGGATTTGCATGTTGACATGACTTGTTTGTTGATATATGGGATTTGTATGTTGACATGACTTGTTTGTTGATATATGGGATTTGTATGTTGACATGATTTGTTTGTTTGTTTGTTGATATATGGGATTTGTATGTTGACATGACTTGTTTGTTTGTTTGTTTGTTGATATAAGGGATTTGCATGTTGACATGACTTGTTTGTTTGTTTGTTGATATATGGGATTTGTATGTTGACATGACTTGTTTGTTTGTTTGTTGATATAAGGGATTTGCATGTTGACATGACTTGTTTGTTTGTTTGTTGATATATGGGATTTGCATGTTGACATGACTTGTTTGTTTGTTTGTTGATATATGGGATTTGCATGTTGACATGACTTGTTTGTTGATATATGGGATTTGCATGTTGACATGACTTGTTTGTTTGTTGATATATGGGATTTGCATGTTGACATGACTTGTTTGTTTGTTGATATATGTGATTTGCATGTTGACATGACTTGTTTGTTTGTTTGTTGATAAAATATTGAAAAATTCCAAATTCAAGGGTACAACTAGACCCCTGTTTCTAGAGAGAAAAAAAAACCCGTGTTGACATAAGTGATTTCCATGTCGACATGACTTGGTTGCTTGTTGACATACGAGAGTTTCGTCTTGACATGACTTGTCTTCTTGCTGATATACACATGTAAGGGATTTGATGTGTCTTGTTTATTGTTGATATATGGGATTTGCATGTTGACATGACTTGTTTGTTTGTTTGTTGATATATGGGATTTGTATGTTGACATGACTTGTTTGTTTGTTTGTTTGATATACTTGTGGGATTGGGATGCATGTTGACATGATTTGTTTGTTTTTGTTTGTTGATATATGGGATTTGCATGTTGACATGACTTGTTTGTTGATATATGGGATTTGCATGTTGACATGACTTGTTTGTTGATATATGGGATTTGCATGTTGACATGACTTGTTTGTTTGTTTGTTGATATATGGGATTTGCATGTTGACATGTTTGTTTGTTTGTTGTTGATATAAGGGATTTGTTTGACATGTTTTTGTTTGTTGATATATGGGATTTGCATGTTGACATGACTTGTTTTTGTTGATATAAGGGATGGGATTTTGTATTTGTTGACATGACTTGTTTGTTTGTTGATATATGGGATTTGCATTTGTATGTTTGTTTGTTTGTTGATATATGGGATTTGCATTTGTTTTGTTTGTTTGTTGTTGATATATGGGATTTGTATGTTGACATGACATTTGACATGTTTGTTTATTTGTTTGTTGATATATAGGGATTTGCATGTTGTTTGTTGACATGACTTGTTTGTTTGTTTATGTTGATATTGAAGGGTTGATTTTGTATGTTGACATGACTTGTTTGTTTGTTTGTTGATATAAGGGATTTGCATGTTGACATGACTTGTTTGTTTGTTTTTTGTTGATATATATTTGCATGGACATGACTTTTTGCATATTGACATGACTTGTTTGTTTGTTTGTTTGATATATAAGGGATTTGCATGTTGACATGACTTGTTTGTTTGTTTGTTTATATGTTTGATATATGGTTTGTTTGTTTGTTGATTTGCATGTTGACATGACTTGTTTGTTTGTTTGTTGATATATGGGATTTGCATGTTGACATGACTTGTTTGTTGATATATGGGATTTGCATGTTGACATGACTTGTTTGTTGATATATGAGATTTGCGTGTTGACATGAGTTGTTTGTTGATATATGGGATTTGCATGTTGACATGATTTGTTTGTTTGTTTGTTGATATATATTTCACCATAAAATAATTTGATTATCTGCATTCATAACCTGAATTATTATCAGTTGCATTTTGCCATATAATATTGATATATAATTTTGTGAATAGAAAAGAAAAATGAATCTACGAAAATAAAAAAAATCAATTAAGTAAATAAATGATATTAAGAGATAAGGACAATATTACACTTTACAAGTGTATATATATATATAGAAGTAACAATGCTAATCATTTTAAATTTTGTGATAAAGTTATGGGAGCTGCTGCACAACAAACCCACTCTTATAGAGGATCAAAGGCTTTTTTGCGATATAAATGGAAAGCAAAACAAAGTTAACCTAAACAGGCAGGCACATACTGATATACCAGATGTAATGGTAAAGTGTATTCCAGACAAGAGATTAACAGAAAGGAGATAAAATTGCATTGTGGAATGTGACAGAGGAGCAAATTTTAAGCTACAGAGGTCTAGGGACCAATCAGAAATAAAAACAGCTGTAAGGTAAAACCAAATAATGACTAATCAAACTTAGTAAATACCGTGAATTATAACAAAATGACAAAAAAAGGTAATAGTAAAAATAAAAAAGGGAGATGCAGATTTATAGTTAGTGCTACAAGATATCAGAATTTTTTGACAGCAGATATACTACCAAATTTTGTGAGACTGGTTTTAAAAGGTAAGAAGGTCAAAAAGAAGAGGAAGTGATGTCATCTAATATAAAATCATGTAATTACCACATCCTCTCCAGCATCCTCTACATAACGGACTGGGGCAGAGGCTCGTACCTTTAAACAACAATTTACTAAAATATAACATATGAACTTATAAAGGTGCTAAAACAAATCTGCTGAAAATACAAGATCCTACACCAACAAGGTATGGCTTTGTTTGTTTATTTGTTTGTTTATTGTTGTTTAACGTCCCACTTAAGAAAATTTCACTCATATGGAGACGTCACCAAATGCCGGTGAAGGGCTTCAAATTTTGGCCTATGCTCGGCACTTATGGCCAATGAGCAGTGAGGGTTCTTTAACGTGCCGACACCTACTGTGACAAGGGACCTCAAGTTTTACTGCCTCATCCGAAGGACAGGAAACCAACCTGCTGCCTGTGGGACTCGAACTCACAACCTCACGGTCCAGAGTCGAGCGCGCTACCGACTGAGCCAGGCTGGCTCCAAGGTATGGCAAGACAAATGTATTTATAAACATAATTGCTTTATAACACCTTTGTGGAAATGTCACCAATTTAAGGTGAAGACACAAAAAATGACCTGTGCTAGGGACTGATGGCAATGCAGTGAGGCTTCTTTCATAAACCACACTTGTCGTGACACGGAACCTTGGTATAAAGTTTCATCCAAAAGACATGTGACTTTCATTTCCTGTTCCTGTCACTATCATTATTTTTTTTAATCTTGGGTATGAACTGTACTGGAAAATGGAGTGATTTTTAAGTCACATTGGATATTTTGTTTTGAGGCTCTAGGATTATGTCAAATCACGTCTTGTCTAGAAGTTCAAAGTACCTCAATAATTTAGTAATACAACAATATATAAATTACAATATACCAAAGCTTTAAATGATCTGATCGATAAAATATAATTAAATCAATGCATAGTCGAATTAAAATAAATACAGCTGTAAAGTGCAAAGTCAACAAAATAATAAATAAACATAACAAATCATAAAGCAATTAAGAGCAAATTAATGAATGAAAACAAGCTTAATTAAATGTTCAACAGATGTCAAGAGAAAACACTGCTTATTTGAAAAGTACATATTGAAATAGACCATTCATAACAGCTGTAACAGAAATCATGCTATAAAGGTGCTTAAATAGGAATATATATATAGCATATACATGTACATGGCTAATTGAACCAGAAATCTTTATGTGTGTTCTTACACAGTGGAAGCTGCTTTGAGAGGTCACCCCATCTGCCACTGAAATGTGATCTCTCAAATGACGTTTTATCTACAGGATTATGTAACCAGAGATGTGGGTCTCAGAAGACAGGTGGTATTTCAAGACAGAATTCACTATACATATAAGTCATAAGTAACTTGTGTACATATCTGATAACAAGGTACTAGAAATATACTATGTAGTATACTACTGGTGCTTCTAAAGTTGTTGTAAGATATATGGGAGATACATAGATAAGAATGGATGAAAACAGTAGGGGATATATAAGCATTTTATATGGAGGGACAGGTGAGACAAGAGAGGACATGACAGGTGATAGAAGCATTACAAAGATAAGATAGGTAGCACAGGTTTATGACAGGCTGCTGGTAAGCATTACTGATCTGGAAGAAGTGTCGTATGGGTGGGACTGGTGTCAGGGGCCATTGGGGATAGGGACAGGTGTCATGGGGGAAGAGACAGGTTTCATATGGGTGGGGACAGTATCATCGGGTAGGGGCAGGTGTCATGGGGGTAGGGACAGTATATAGTTAGGGCAGGCATAATATGGATGGGACAAGTCTCATATTAGTGGGGCAGACAGAATTGGTGGGGTGGGCAATGTGTAAGATGAAATGAGAATCTGAAAGATGACAAAATTAAGTAACAGATATGTTAGCATGGTTAGGTAAGTAAATGGGATAAGCACTGTATATACATGTACATATATAGATCAGAAAGTGTTATAAGACTGAATTAGACTGTGGGGCAGTAACTTAGTATGGTATATGGGACAGGTTTCAAACCTGTCCTACATACCAAACTGGGGAAAGGGAATGGATGGGAATCATACAAGAGAGGATAAGATGCATTGACAGGATGGAATAGGAAAGAGTGGTTATTTGTTTTTGTTTTTTGTTTTCTTTTTTTTTTTGTAGGAATTAAAAATAAAGCAGAGCGGATACAAAAAAGCTAAGCATATAATATGTCCTCATACCACTTCTCCAACGACTTCCTCTTCTACGTAGCGAACAGGGCTGGATCGCCTCACTGTTTCGACAACCTAATGGTAGCAAAGGAGTTAAATGCACATCAAATACAGACAGGAATAAAGTTACACTCGTGAGGAATTAAACATACACAAAGACTTTCTATACATTTTGTTGATGGGTCAGTTTCATTATGATTCAAACAGTGCTATTATTTTTGTATCGGTATAAAAGAAAGCCTTTGTTGTATGTTAAAAACCATGTTGAAACAGATTGCATAAAAGTATTAAAATCAATTAAAGCACATTCACCAATCACTGCCACTCTTTAAAAAACAATCGTGCCACAATGTATGTTGAGTATTCAACAAGAGGCCATAACTCTGTAAATAATGAGTGAAAAATTTTGGTTATCAAATTTGTTCAAGCTTTCATTGCAATAAACCTTCGTGTGAAGTTTTGAATTAATCCATTAAAAATTACTCCTGTTATTGAGTGAAATTGATATGTGCCTCCCACCAAAACACATAAATCTTTTGACGAGTGAATAAAAAAACTGATGGAAATAGAAAAAAAAAATACCTAAACAAAATAAATGCTAGTTACATTTTAGAAAACACTTTTTTTCCTCTTTGATTCATTTAAGAACTGCATTTTAGAACTTTTTATTTAGCCTGCCATGGCCTAACTCATTACACATATCAAACAATATTTTATTATTAATAAAGGAAAACTTAAAGTAAGATACAAAAGATCCAATATGAAATTAGACCTGGGTATTGAAAGTGAAAATTTAGTTTGTTTATTTGCTGAGCACACATAATCAATTTCAATGAAACTGACATAATATTATGTGATTGTTCACACCACAGTGACAAAAATATTAGGTGCAAAAAGTTCAAGACTGACCACATCCTCTGATTCCTTCTTCTGGTGCCTCCTCCTCTTCTTCTTCCTCCTGTGTTTCTTCCTACGTTCTTCCTCATAAGTGTAGTCAATCTCGGGAAGTCGATGTGGATGAGGTTCACGGCGCTCCTCTGGTACAGATCTGTAATATATGTACTAGTAATGATGTAAATAGGTCAAGAGCAGTACCGTTACTCCCGCAAACATTATTATAGTGCTCCAACTAGATCAAGGTACAGCCTATATACATCATTCATATCAACTAGATCAAGGTACAGCCTATATACATCATTCATATCAACATGATCAAGGTACTGACTATATACATCATTCATATCAACATGATCAAGGTACAGCCTATATACATCATTCATATCAACATGATCAAGGTACTGCCTATATACATCATTCATATCAACATGATCAAGGTACAGCCTATATACATCATTCATATCAACACGATCAAGGTACAGCCTATATACATCATTCATATCAACATGATCAAGGTACTGCCTATATACATCATTCATATCAACATGATCAAGGTATTGCCTATATACATCATTCATATCAACTAGATCAAGGTACTGCCTATATACATCATTCATATCAACATGATCAAGGTACAGCCTATATACATCATTCATATCAACATGATCAAGGTATTGCCTATATACATCATTCATATCAACTAGATCAAGGTATTGCCTATATACATCATTCATATCAACATGATCAAGGTATTGCCTATATACATCATTCATATCAACTAGATCAAGGTATTGCCTATATACATCATTCATATCAACATGATCAAGGTATTGCCTATATACATCATTCATATCAACTAGATCAAGGTACAGCCTAAATAGATCATTCATATCAACATGATCAAGGTACTGCCTATATACATCATTCATATCAACTAGATCAAGGTATTGCCTATATACATAATTCATATCAACTTGATCAAGGTATTGCCTATATACATCATTCATATCAACTTGGCTTAAATTTGTTTAGAAATGTAGAACTGAAGGTGCCAATAACAATTGTTTATGGACAGATGCAGAGAAAAATATATCATACAGCATCATCTGTCACTTACCCTGATAGTTGCTTAAATAGCTCTTTCTTAACTACCCCCTTCCAGTGGAATAACTGCTGGAGATGCAATATTTTTTAAATAATGGAATATATTTTTTTCAGCAAATACAAGCATTTGTGATAAGATTAGATATAAAAGTGGATTTTATAAAATTCTGAGAAATAGTTCTTGTATTTTTACCATTCATGTAAGTAAACATTAAAAAATAAAAACATACACAATGGTTCCTAGTGTCGTAGCAGCTGGAGCAACGCTCTCATATCTGACGATTTCGTAGTCATTATCCTTTCTGCAATGGCAAAGTGTAGGCATTACAAATAAAGGCATTTATCTACAAATCACAAATCACTTACATAAAAATTTACTTGTAACAAACAATAAATTACTCCCCCTTTAAGTGTCACATATATATCAACCAATTAAAATAAAGCTTAAGAAAAGTAGGTCAACCAATAATATTAGACAGGAAAGATGATTAACTATTATGTGTGTACACACGTACGCGCACGCACACACACACACACACACACACACACACTTTTGCACAATTGTAAATTGATGATTTCAGTATACACATATATATCGGGAACACAGGTACATTCATTTCTGACATAAAGTAAAAAACAACAATTCTTGCATTTCTGGAAATTTCATATATACTGTCTTTTACAAATAATGACACATGTCTGAAATGTACAGTAAAACTTGAACATAACTAACTTGGTTTGTACGAATCCATGCACATAACAAATAAATAAATATTCCTAACTGCACCTCTATATAGCCTTAGTTAAAAATAATTACATAAACAATTTCAGATAAGAAATTTGGCCTACAACAAACCAATTTCTATGTCTCTTGACTCCCCATCCAACATATTTTATGATATTATATTGAAGTGCTTTCACCATAAACAACACCAGTGGATCAGGTGCACAACCAATGCCTTTCACACCAGAAACCAGTGATCACACGGCTGATATGAGTGACCACGACCATTGATAAATCTCTACTAAGAAAACATTATTCAGACCCGGACAGCAATGATATTGAACAGTTCACATATGATGAACCTTATAGCAAGTCTTGTTACTACAACTCAAAACATTGTGTCAGTTCAGTGATGCATTGATTCACATTAATCTGATGTTCCAGATGCTTTGCATACTGTATAAGAGTTTCTATATCAAGATCAATCATTACAATAAAAGACAACTCTGGACTTTTTTGCCTAGCATAAGTAGACCTACCCTAGGATTTTTGTTTTCTTTTGTCTACCCAAAAGTTCCTGTTTGGACCATTAACTATTTTTAGCCTGAATTTAGTAAATAAAATTCCTAACAAATTGAAATGTAACCCCTCAGCCCAATTTGCTATAACTATATAACAAACTGTCCTCATAGCAAAAATGAAAACATGCAGTAGTTACAATGTAGTACAAAGAAATTATAATTACAAATATTGTCCCCAACAAGTAGATAAAAAACAAATTAATAAAAACATATCAATTTTAAAACATATCCTGACTTCATGATTTAAAACTAGTTAACTGATTTTGACTAAATTAATTAAATTAATTAATCTAACACAGTGATTCATTAAGTGTTCTTGTAATATTGCTGGAAAATTTAACTGGTTGACTTTAAAGTCAAGGGTTAGGTCATAGGTCAATGAAGTATGCTACAAATCATAAAGTGATAAAGATATACCCGATTACTATATCCTGTTTCTCTTTCTTAATGTCATATAGATATGGAGCAGAGAGAGTGGGGAGTTAAAAGAAGATCAAGAAATGTGATAATGATGATAATGACAAAAGTAAGAAAATGATATATATATCTCTTAAAACATAAAATCTTCTTTTGATTGCTAAAAAGACATGAAATTTAATATATGTACAGTACTGATGCACACATACACACACACACACACACACACACACAAACAGAAGGGTAAGAAACTTTGTCATTTACAAAAACTAAAAGGTATATAAGATCGAAGTTGAGATAAGAATGGGTAACTTTCAAGTTAGTCCGGATTACCATTATGATCCAGCATTTATTCACACCTTCTGGATTTTGTTCCTCATATGTTCTTCCGGTTTTCATATTTACCTTCACAACATATGTAAAGTAAATGGAAATATTTTTACTTTTTAGTGCATTAAATTAATTTTGTATAAAGAAACCCAAGATACACTTAAAACATACCACAGTGGGTTATTTAGTTGAACGCCGAATTACTGAAATTTATCAGGCAGAGAAAAATGTGCGGACAGATCGAGAATCGAACCCAGAACCTTCCAAACACATGCAGGGCGCTATTACCAATTGTGCTAGGGGAGCTATCTATATATTATTGAAACCGGAAATAACATTGAGGAACACTTTTCTAGAATCACCCAACTGGTGATAATAAAAACAGGATTATAACGGTAATCCGGGCTAACTCGAAAGTTCCCTATTAATGAAAGAAGTTCAAAGGGAAACAACTCCAAAACTAGCCTTCTCTTCAATACTAACTAGAATATGTACAATTAATCAATTTTATTTGTCTAATCTAACAGATGTTGCTTTTGTATTCAGATACCTGTATAAAAACATAGTCTAAAGATATCTTGTGATTCTTATTAAATAAAGGTGCATGGAAAAGTGAATGGAAGCAAAATGTCACAAATAGAATTCCACTTTGTTTCTCTATGTGAGCAATATTAGAACTAAACTAAAGGATAAGCCTGCCCTTACTTCGTTTCTTTTTCCAACACCACCTCTTCTCTGCAAGTAAAGCTTAATTATCAGTATAACAGGTAGTGATTGTCAAAGTCAACAAATATCTTAACAAGAAACCGATAAAGATGGTATGGTCAAAATACAAAGCATTGTATCAAAAAATCACAATTAACAGAGATAAATGGAACAGCTTGACCAAATTGTTACCTCAGTCAGATAGAAAGCTGGACAGATTGATGGACAGACAGACAGATGGACAGACAGGCATTGTCAAATCATAGACTGGAGTTTAACTAGCAATCTGGGCAAAAAAAAAAAACACTAAAAAAATGGATTTTCAGAAAAACGTTATTTTACATACCTGTAATGATTCTGATTGACCTTAACATCCACGTCCTTCCTGGATACTGCTGACGGTTGTCTGAAAGAATGAAAGTGACACATGAGTAGGGTTGTCATTGATGAGAAATTCTATATTACCATATTTAATAATAAACAAAAAATAAATATATATTGATAAATCAAATAATTTGTAACTTTTATAAAATGCATTATTAACTATTTTAAAATGCCTGATTCAGGACACAGCACATCAACAATTATTCAATAATGGCCCTGTGTATATATATATATATATATATATATATATATATATATATATATATATATATATATATATATATATATATATATGTATGTTTATAATAAACATAATATATTCATATATACTCCACTTACACAAACAAATATATCTTATCTCTTCTACAGAAAGGGTAAAATTACTTATCTATCTCATCTCCTCTAGAGAAAGGGTAAAGTAACTTATCTATCTCATCTCCTCTAGAGAAAGAGTAAAGTAACTTATCTATCACACCTCTTCTAGAGAAAGGGTAAAGTTACTTATCTATCTCATCTCCTCTCGAGAAAGGGTAAAGTAACTTATCTATCTCATCTCCTCTCGAGAAAGGGTAAAGTAACTTATCTATCACATCTCCTCTAGAGAAAGGGTAAAGTTACTTATCTATCTAATCTCCTCTAGAGAAAGGGTAAAGTAACTTATCTATCTCTTCTCTTTTAGAGAAAGGGCAACGTAACTTATCTATCTCATCTCTTTTAGAAAAAGGGCAACGTAACTTATCTATCTCATCTCTTTTAGAGAAAGGGCAATGTAACTTATCTATCACATCTCCTCTAAAGAAAGGGTAAAGTAACTTAACTATCTCATCTCTTCTAGAGAAAGGGCAAATCAAATAAATATGAGTCTTGAAATATAACAGTTGAATAATTTGGGTTAGTCTAGACAGGTACAAATATAAATTTAAGAACATCTATCAGGTTTCTAAACATAATAATGTTAAGTAGAAGCTAATTGATAGAAGTAAATGATATTATTCTGACACAAAATACATAAATACCTTTTGCCCTTGATGGATTCTTCATGGAATCTAGGTATGATAACTTCTTTCTCTTTGTACACTTCTTTCTCTTTGACTGGTTCCACTGCAGCTTTACTCTCCTTCTTACCACATATCACTCCACAAACACCTAAATACAAGGAATGTCAGTTGTAAGTTCATAAAAAAATAATGGCACTCTCTTCATACTTTTGCCTTTTCTTTTATTTGACCTTGACCTTTTGCAATTCATATTGAGACCATTGTCCTACTCATAATCTGTACATTATTACATGCCAGCGGGTACCTAAATTAAATTGTGATTGCAAAAGTTTGCTACTGTATGTACACCTGTATAAAACATCAAATGAGTACAGAATCTGGTGAAACTTACCATGACTGAAACAACAGAAGCATATCACAATTATCAGGATCACCAGAAGTAAAATGGCCAACACAATAGCTGCTATTTCTCCAGATGAAAGACCTCCTGATGCAACTGTTGATGCTCCAATACTGCCACCAGTTGCTGTAACAAATTATAATGGACAGTATTAAAATAATTGCTGGTAATTCTCTGTTCTTGTTAACTTAAAGAGAACAAGATTTTCAACTAACACTTTCATTACATTATATCATCAACATGGCTTTTGCCTTATCAACATGACCTTTGACCAATGTATTAACCTTTTCACCCTTAAAGTCACATTTACTGGATATTATAGTAATATTTTTGTTGAGACCAAACTGCACATTATGACCATGCACACATCTTTAACACATGTGTATATGTATGATAACAGCAATTTCCCTTTATTTTCTAAATACAGGAGTTTCTTACTTATTTTGAAATGGGACCATGTCACCAGGGTCTGTGAAATTGGTAATTTTTATTCATGAATTGCATAGTTTATGATGATTTTATCAAAAAGAAATACAAATTGCTAAGCCTTTTATGGATTTATAACCAGTTAGCTCATGTCTCATAGTCTTTTTCAATCAATTTTGAGCTGCACTATTTACAATTTTCCATAGTACATGGTTAGATGAGCTAAGCAGGTTAGACCATACCCGTTATTTATATAGTAAACTGACTCCATCTGGTTTACTATATAATGCAATACACAGTGGATATGATCTAACCTTTACTTCACTGACTCCATTCTTTTTTTGTCCCTGAAAATATCTAGAATTATTTTCAGCATTATAAAACTCTGACAAAACTTAATGTAAGTAAAAAGACTTTTGGATAAGACGAGTGGAGATTTTAGAACAGAAAGTTGACAAAATATGGCCAACCTCCAATATTATACATTGGGAATGGGTATTGTAACAAAGACCCAAATCAATTTTTGAAAATCCTTGAACAGTAAAATAAATAGTTCCAGAGAATTTGAAAATACTCAAAAGATTACCCAAGTTCTGCAGAAGAACTCTGGTGACCCAGTGAAATAAAATTATAGTAAAAATAATGAGAGTAGTACACTTACTACTTTTAGTTACAAGAAATTCCACATTTAAACTGCCCACTGGATTTGTTGCTGCGCATGTGTAGGTACCAAAACCATCAGTATCAGTGGTAGACACAATGATACTTTGAGTTGATGCGATCAGCACACCTCCTGGATTAGTCCAACTGTAGGTACTAGCAGGATTAGCATCTGTATTGCAGGTTAGTGTGACATCTTGACCAGCTATCACAGAATAACTTGTTTGTGTGTTGGCATTGATAGGGGCATCTGAAATGATAAATTATAAAGAAATGTTTTAAAATCGGACACACTTTCTTTGTTCATATAGATATACATATTGCAGACTGTTGACTTTTGACATAATCAGCTACTATTCATAATTTATATATCTGGTAAAATGTTTATAAGAAGTTGGTGGGTGTGGTCTGTTCCAGATTTTAAGTAGTTGCTAAACATAGGTAGGTGGGTGTCAGATTTGTCATTAATGTCATAATTCAAAGCCCCATGACTGCCCATTTACATTCAGTTAGGATGTTAATTTTGTTTTACTGATATTGTACTATACATAAGGTTTATATAAAATGTTCCCATACATTACACATCTGTAAATTGCTTTATCTGCAAGTAATACCAGGGTGAACATTTCAGTGGTGTCCCAACTGAAAGCTGTTTATTATTTTCACACCTTTATTACTTGAAAACAAAGCAAATGGACCAAGAACAATACGTCTTCGATCTCAGAGGACATGTAAAAAAAAACCAATCAAATCATGGTCAGTAAAATGTTTGGCTTAACACACTTACACTGAACATTGACTGTGATTGTACTATCCACTGATCCTACCGCATTGCTTGCAGTACAAGTATATATCCCACCTGTGGATTTCTGTACATTATTCAGTGACAAAGTTTGGCCTTGTTGAACGATTTGGCCATTAAAATACCATGCAATGGTTGGTTGTGGATTTCCGGTTGATGTGCATACTACTTGTGCATTATTTCCCTCAACTACGTTGACCAGAGCTGATGACAGGGTTGGCAAAGATGGTACACCTATCAAAATTAATTTGACATCTTAAAAATTGAATATCACATAATAATTGATGATGATGATGATGATTGAGGAAAGATAAAATTATTTTATGTGTTGTTCAATAATGTCCCGTCAAAATTGTTCAGTGCTCTGGGAAAACCTGATGTGGTCACCGTTAGACATGGATGAAATAATGAGAAAAACAATAAGACATCCTGTATAATGACCTTTACCTTGAAATTTGTAACAAAAACACAGCCTCTACAATGGCCTTAACCTTAAAATTGTATAAATAACATAGCCTCTACAATGACCTTAACCTTAAAATTGTATAAATAACATAGCCTCTATAATGACCTTTACCTTGAAATTGTAACAATAACACTGCCTGTACAATCTCTACCTTGAAATTGTAACAAAAACACAGCCTCTACAATGACCTTAACCTTGAAATTGTATCAATAACACTGCCTGTACAATGACCTTTACCTTGAAATTGTAACAATAACACTGCCTGTACAATGACCTTTACCTTGAAATTGTAACAATACACTGTACAATGCCTGTACAACGTTAAATAATGACAGTCTCTACAATGACCTTAACCTTGAAATTGTAATAATAACACAGCCTATACAATGATTTTAACCTTGAAACTGTAACAATAACACAATCTCTAGAATGACCTTAATCTTGAAATTGTAACTATAACACAGCCTCTACATTGATCCTCAACTAACAATAAGTCGTTCTAGTGACCTTAATCTTAAATTGTAACGATAACACAACACAGTAACCTTTCAACTGTACAATGATCCTAGAATGAAATCTTGAAATTGTAATATAATACACTACATCTTAACCTTTCCTGTAACATATCTCAATGATAATCTTGAACCTTGATAAACTGTAACATTGATAAACTGTAACAATAACACAATCTCTAGAATGACCTTAATCTTGAAATTGTAACGATAACACAGCCTCTACATTGATCTTAACCTTTCAACTGTAACAATAACACAGCCTCTACATTGATCTTAACCTTTCAACTGTAACAATAACACAGCCTTTACAATGACTTTAACCTTGAAATTGTAACAATAAAACAGCCTCTACAGTTATCTTAAAAATCTGAAACAGTGTGTGTTTTAGAAACACAATACCCCCAATAACTCTGTCATTCATGCAGATTTTATTTAAAGTCCCATAACTCTGACGAATATTCCTAAATACTGGCCGTAACTGAATTCATCCTAGAGCTTATGGATATAATGAAACATACCAAAGAGAAATTTGGGGAAAAAAGATTGTAGTTCTTTGATGGAAACCAAAATGATACAATTAGACAAACAGATGGACCACTAACAATTTACAATCTGAACATTTCTATACAGTCAAACTTGCATTAAAAGCCACCTGTGTATAAATGAAACCTGCCAATAAAAGCCACTCAAATAACCTTTGTTAACTTTTTTATAATGAATAAACCTCCTTAAATCGGCTACTTTTGCCTTTTCCCTTGAGTGGTCTTTAAAAACAAGTTTGACTGCACATGGATAAAACAAAGGTAAATGATTTATGTACAGCTTGATTGAACATTTGGACACAAAATAAAACATGGAGATGAAATTTTTACAATGACTTACTTCCTGTAACCATCAAATTTGTGTAACCACTTTTCCCCTCTCCAACAGCATTTATTCCCACACACCTGTAGCTGCCCTGATTATTTGCATTTGCAGCTGTTATTTTAAGACTCAGACTAGCCGTTGTTGCACCACTGATTTGACCACCAATCGAAATATTAGTGACTGCCCCTGTAAAATCTGGTTTAAATTCCCATCGGACAGACTGAAGCGGTGGAGTGGATGTAATCAAGGAACATGGAATGGTTACATTTAGGTTTTTGGTAACGCTGTAGCTACTCTGTGGAATACTCAATACTGGTACACCTGTAAAATTGTTGACATGAATATGATTAAATGTACAATCAGGGATGCACTTCTTGCGATGAACATTGGGTCTTATCATGCTTATTTCAACACACACACACACACACCCCCCCCCCACACACACACACACACAAACAATGGGTTCATTGCAACTCTGAAACAGAAAGACAAAAAAAATCTACATTTGTTAAGCATAGACATATCATCCATTAGCTATAAAAATATACCATTCACCTATAAAATCTACATTTGTTAAGCACAGACATATCACTCATTAGTTATAACAATATACCTTTCACCTATAAAATCTTATCAAGGAATCAATTTTACTGATGTAAAAGAGGAACATTATGATTTTCTGAAATACTGACAAAAAGGCTACAAAACAATGTCATGTAAAATAATTTTACAAATTTAATCATGTTAGATTTAGCATGAAAATAAAAGTTTTTTTTTGTTATTAAAATATTAGAAAACATAAAAAGCAAATAAGAACAAAAATAACAGAAAAATTTACAGAAAACAAGTTCTTCACATCAGACATGTGGGTAATAAATATTAGAATGGGAAAGAAATGAATCCATGGGGTAAGAGAAGAGAACCTGCTTACAAAGTACTGGGAACAGAACATCAGCCTTCTGAAAGTAAACTGGCAAACTTTCTCAGAAAATCAGCTTAGGTTCCAGCAGGGATTGAACCTGCCCTGACAGAGATGAGTCTCCATGATTTAAATCACAAAGCTCTAACCATGAGGCCACGGAGGCCTGGAATTGGATCAAATGAGAATTACGTAATTTTATGTCTACAGAGTAATGTGCATATATAAATATATATATATATATATATATATATATATATATATATATATATATATATATATATATATATATATATATTTATATATTCTTTGCTGACATTTCCAATTGATTGAGAAAATGGGAAGAAGCTCATTATTATGAAATTCACACGATATTTTTTTCAAAAGATATTTTATCATTAAATAAGGGAGATAATTTAGTAGAGTCATATATTTTTTATGACATTTGACCCAATCAAATTTCATGATTGGTATATGAATTTACTGATATTAATTGATAAGATGCATATATACATATTTCAATGATTGAGTTAGATTTGTATTATGACTGATAAAAAAATTGTATATTTGCAGAACATTTTAAATTTATTTCATAATCATATATTTATTGTCAAATAAGTGTATGGTGAATATAACTACAGTGTATATATAATGTCTTCAAGAGGACACCTAAAACTAGGGGAATTGGCACTTGAGTAAAAAGAAAATTATATGAATATTACTTATAAATGTCACTGAGCTAATTTTCATTGGTTCTCCACAACTCTCTGTTAAGACATAACATACATAAGGAAGTTGAAGGGAAAATGACTGACAAATACAAGGAAGTGTGCAGTATTACCTGTAAATTCCAAACATGTAAACAATGGCAGCACAACACCCACAAACACAATGGGTACAACAGCATCAAAAAGCCCCCAAAACCACACAAGTTTAGAAAACTGACATCATATATAGATTCCAGTGATTGTACGTGTACTTCCATATGTTTTACTTTGGTCCATCAAATTATTTATCATTATGATCATTTTCTCTCTTACCTGATCAACACCAGGAATTCTTATCAAAATCAAGGCCTTTTCAAGTTTTTACCTATGAAATTATAAAGACTCTCAAAGAAACTACAGGTGTTCATAGATAGTTTAAAATACATGTATAAGAATGATTCAATTTTCAGGGATGTAAAAAATGTAATTATCATAGCATTTTACATTGACAATTACCTGGTCTGCACATTTGATTGTCCAAAGTAAAACAAATTAATGATTACTCCCTATATATTGTTACAAAAAGTAAACAGCACACCTCAACAACAACAAGTGACAACACCGAATACTCACCACCCGTCACATTTAAAAATGTTGCTTTACTGCCTTCCCCTACAGTATTTTTTGCAATGCAAAAATACTCGCCCTCATCTGTTTCTTGGGCTTTTATAATGGTTAGAGATGGACTGGCTAAGCTACCACCAGAATATTTTAAAGTATTTCCAGCAATATCTAACTGAGTTGAAACACCATTGACAGTTTTATTCCACTGGACTGATGTTGCATTAGGAAGTGCTGTTACAGAGCAGCCTAGGGTGACATTCTTTAGTATTTCTATGAACCATGTAGCTTCAGCTATTGTAACAGTGGGTTTATCTATAATGGTACATGATTTTATGATTTTTTGATATAATGATAGCACTCTTATAAACAACAAATATGATAAGTGTAACTAGTTAATATGCATGTTAAAAAAAAAGTTTTGTGTGTCCCCTGTAAACACCAAAGTTTGTCGACTGGGTAGTGATTGGCATTTAACAAAAATGCATAATCATTCCAAAATCTGTAATACTCAAAATTTATATAAAGACATGAATGCTCCAAATATCTATTACAGAAGATACATGTATGCCCCATCCTTCAAATTAAACCTGTACCACACAAATTAAAAAAAAGAAGTTGCATACAAGCTAATGCCTGAACTTTTCTTGAATGCACATTACCAGTCAACAAACTTTGATAAATCTTTAGTTGGTAAATCGCTGACAACCTTTGATAAATTTTTAGTTAGTAAATTGCTTTCAACTGTCAAAATACAAATTATTTTCTGTTTAAATTTATTTTCCAGATAACTGAAATTGTATGCTTTCATAGTTCTGACAAAATACATTTGTAAAGTACTTGTCAAAAAAAATTATCAAATCCTTATTGCAGATTCCTGTAAAACTATGATGAATGATTTAAGTCCCAAATGTGGAAAACTATCTACTGGCAAATATTTACATGTAAGAGATACTGTCCAAATACAAGTAGCATATTGCCAAGATGTATGACAAAAACAACCATCTACCTAGTGATTGTGTCTGAACCAAATATGGGAAGCCTAGTTAAAGAAATAAGGAAGATACAGCCTGGACACTGCAAAAAAGACAGATGCCTATAACAACAAAACTATAGTCTCCCTTCCCATCCCCTACTATACCATGGTCAATGTCCAAGATAAAAAATCCAGATCAAATAGCATTTTAAAATAACAAAAGTGTCATGATATGCTACTTTTCAATAAAAACCTCAAATTCACAAAATTATTAGTACATTCACAGTCTCAATTCATGGCTAAAAAATGATATCTATTTGTAGTTCTAGTATGAGAACAGACTAAACTGACTTACTTCCAGATATAGCCAAGAGTGCAGAATCCTGAGATGATCCAATTAAATTTGAGGCAATGCATTTGTATGTTCCTGTATCTGCAGCATTGCTGTTTAGAACTGTAAGACTTATTCCGCTGGATGTAGTTTGGAAGGTATACTTGGCAGAGCTGCTTGTTATAGTTTGAGATTGTCCATTACTCTTCTGGAAACTCCAGTAAGCAGAGGTATATGAAGGACTGCTGGATATAGTGCAAGGAATAGTAATACTATCACCTGTCAGGACTGAATACTGAGTGTTTTGAATATTGACGACTGGCACAGCTGTAAAAACAAAATGCATTTCTTCTGTAAAAAGTAAAAATTTTGACCAATCCATTATATTTAAACAGGAAGTGATATCATATGATTACATTATAGACATGCCATCATAGGCTTCCATTATAATAACAGAAGTGTTATCATAGGCTACCATTATCATAACAGCCATGTTATCATAGGCTACCATTATAATAACAGACATGTTATCATAGGCTACCATTATAATAACAGCCATGTTATCATAGGCTACCATTATAATAACAGACATGTTATCATAGGCTACCATTATAATAACAGCCATGTTATCATAGGCTACCATTATAATAACAGACATGTTATCATAGGCTACCATTATAATATAGAAGTGTTATCATAGGCTACCATTATAATAACAGACATGTTATCATAGGTTACCATTATAATATAGAAGTGTTATCATAGGCTACCATTATAATAACAGACATGTCATCATAGGCTACCATTACAATAACAGACATGTTATCATAGGCTACCATTATAATAACAGACATGTTATCATAGGCTACCATTATAATAACAGACATGTTATCATAGGCTACCATTATAATAACAGAAGTGTTATCATAGGCTACCATTACAATAACAGACATGTTATCATAGGCTACCATTATAATAACAGACATGTTATCATAGGCTACCATTATAATAACAGCCATGTTATCATAGGCTACCATTATAATAACAGCCATGTTATCATAGGCTACCATTATAATATAGAAGTGTTATCATAGGCTACCATTAAAATAACAGACATGTTATCATAGGCTACCATTATAATAACAGATGTTATCATAGGCTACCATTATAATAACAGACATGTTATCATAGGCTACCATTATAATAACAGACATGTTATCATAGGCTCATTATAATAACAGCCATGTTATCATAGGCTAATATTATAATAACAGATATGTTATCATAGGCTACCATTATAATAACAGCCATGTTATCATAGGCTACCATTATAATATAGAAGTGTTATCATAGGCTACCATTAAAATAACAGACATGTTATCATAGGCTACCATTATAATAACAGCCATGTTATCATAGGCTACCATTATAATAACAGACATGTTATCATAGGCTACCATTATAATAACAGACATGTTATCATAGGCTACCATTATAATAACAGCCATGTTATCATAGGCTACTATTATAATAACAGCCATGTTATCATAGGCTACCATTATAATAACAGCCATGTTATCATAGGCTACCATTATAATAACAGACATGTTATCATAGGCTACCATTATAATAACAGACATGTTATCATAGGCTACCATTATAATAACAGACATGTTATCATAGGCTACCATTGATCATAATAATAAAAGTGTTATCATATGCTATCATTATAGTAACAGAAGTGTTATCATATGATTACATTACAGACATGTCATCATAGGCTACCATTATAATAACAGACATGTTATCATAGGCTACCATTGATCATAATAATAAAAGTGTTATCATATGCTATCATTATAATAACAGTAGTGTTATAATATGCTATCATTATAATAACAAAATTAGAACAAAAATGATACATATGGTGGCTTATTTCTGCCATTTTGCTTTTTTGCACTTTTTTTTTAAACAGGAAAAACTGAAAAGGCAGTATTTTAAAACCTTTTTGGTGCATTTTCACGATATTATGCAATGTGAAAAAGGCAAAAATGCATATGAAAAAGTGAAAAACCGCTACATTTAAATGGGTGCTTTCTTGCCTCACATTTGGTGCTTTTTCGCGTTATTTTCATGCAATTTTGCTTCCGGTATACATGTGCACCTTTATTTTCATTCCCCATTTGAAAGAGCATCAATGCTGTTTTAAATATAACTGTTTTTTGCTTTTTTTGTGTGCATTTTGGCACTTTTTCGCATTGCATAATATCGCAAAAATGCATCAAAAATGTGTTAAAAATTTGTGTTTCAAAGTGTGAAAAAGCAAAAAAAAATTAAAATGGCAGAAATCAGCCACCATAGTTACAATAGCATTATTATGATAACAGAAGATCTTGGGCATCATCAAAAATCTATAATTCAACTATTTTCTGATTGGCTTTTATGAGCCTTTTAGATGGTGTAATTCTTTTACGCTAACATGCATTTTATTTGGAGATGCAATTTTTTGCAATCATTTTTTCAAATGATATTTTTTAAGTGAAAAGAAAAATTTAATAAAAGAATAAAAATACCAAAAAAAATGTTATAAATTTTGTGAAAGATCATTTTAAAGTAAGATGACATCGAAACAATGAAAAATTAACCTACATCCTGTTACTAAAACTTGTGTTGAATCGGTTCCCTTCCCTGCTACATTATATGCTTCACATCTATATGTCCCATTATCACTAGGGGCCAAGTTTAAGATGGTCAAACTTGGATTGAACAATGAAGTCAGTGTGTACTTTGTGTTGGTATTCCAAATCGTCTGAGAGGCAAAAGTCGATGCTGAGGTAAATGTCCATGAATAGTTTGATGCAGTAGGTGTTCCAGAGATACTGCATGGAATTGTAAGATCATTGCCAGCTAGGACACTGTAAGATGCATCAGGAATGACCACTGTTGGTACATCTATAAAATAACAGAGGTAACAATTAACAAATTTATTTATCTGAAAGTGTAATTCAATAGGAGAGTTTCCAGTTCTTGGATTGTCCGTTATTATTCTAGATTTTTTGCGCAGGTGTCATGTGACTTTTGCTTTTAGTTTAAACCATCGCTACTTCTGCATTAGGTTGTTTACATAGGGTACCAAAGCAGAGGCACAATTTCATGAATTAAATCAAAATGCCACAAGATTCTAAGTCTGGTATGTTGTTCAGATGTTAACGCCAACTGGTTTTTTAAATAAAATGATATACTTATGTATATATATATATATATCATTTTATATTATATATATATATATATATATATACATGTATATATATGTGTGTGGTGTATGTGTTATTTTGCTTTTCATATGCTATTCCACTTTATAGCCATCTTCTTAAATTTTATATCTCACTTGTTAATGATGCCTCTCTGCTATAACATATACCAATGTATTACATTATTTATATCCCTGCAATAGATTGACCCCAGGGTCAATGCTGTATGTCACTGGTATGTTATACAAATGTACTTTTATTAGCGTAATGGATATTCTATATTTTTCATTAGTGACATGAATATTATATATTTTCATTAGCACCATGGGTATTTTATTTTTTCATTAGCACCATAGGTATCTTATATTTTCATTAGCACTATTGGTATTTCATGCTTTATACAGCCTATTAAAAAGATTTTTCAAGCACTTTTCCAGGACTATTCAGTCTTTTTAAGCAGTTTTCAAGCAATTTCAATGTGCATGTTTAAGCTATCAAGACTTTGCAAGCCAAAACAAAGTAAAAAAGAAACACTGACAGCAAAGTTCTTTCATATTTCAAGGGCTGTCCCCAATATACTGCTTAGAGTTCCATTACACACAAAAGAGATTCAGCAGTACATCATCACAAAAATGCTTTACTGAAATTATATTATACTAGGTGAAGCATCTGTATGATGGAGCTAATTTTTCTTTATTCAAAAGTTTTTCTTTAGTGATGAATAACCATGCAAGAAGTAGAATTCAGGCACTCTGACAGAATAAACCAAGTATTTTGCATTAAAGTCAAGCACTTTTGAAGGGTATTTTTGTTTTAAGCACTTTTCAAAGACTAACACTATATTCAAGCACTTTTCAAGGTTTGTATTAACCCTGTATTTATATTTTTATTATCACTGGTTATTTATATTTTCATTACCACTATGGGCATTTATACTTAAAATAGCACTATGGGTACTTGTGTTTTTAAAACCATCATGGTGTTTATTCATACTTTTATACCACTATAAGTATTTATATTTTCATTATCACTATGGTTATTTCATTACCACTACCAGTACTTTACATATGTATTTTAATTTAATTTAATTATTTTAATTTTTGATGGTGTACATGTACTTGTTTACCTGGATATTATATAATTTCAAATATGAAGATTTCAATACTATTTTATGTTTTTTAAATAATTAATCATCTCTTTATAATATCATTCTCAAAACTTGAAACTTGTTTTACAACAATACTGATCCACCCACTCCTCAAAGAAAATTAAAATCCTAAAATCCTGAAAATAACACAATCACTTATAATTACATTGCATATGCATACTTCAATAAGAAATTCTCTGTAAAAGTAATATTCACTGCATCAATTTTAATGATTTAGATAAAATATGTTGCTTTGATAGCAGTGCAGTATATGTATCGATATGTTAAGAGATAAGCAGAACCAATTAAATACTAATCATTCCACTCTTGTTCATTACTGCCATAACAGATATGGGGGGAGGTATCATTGTTATATGACAAGGGCCCGAAGTCACCAAATTTACTCAGTACTCAAGCTCAACTATCTTTTCATGATTTTAAGGTAAAAACACGCAAACATTAATTCTGTAACTGGACATATTTGTACATTGACAGCATACAATTGTAAATGATGATCAAAATTATTGTTAATTTGAAGAAAACTTCAGAAACATTAAAAAACAGTTTGAGTACGTACTCAAATGTTGAGTACCGAACTAAACATATTTATTCATTTTTACATGAAAATCATAAGTGTAACGCAAAAATTTATATGTGATTGGTGAAACATAATAACATGTTTCTTAATTACTCAAACCCACAAATTTACAAGCGATTATACAATCAAAATACTGAAATAAAAGTTGAGCTCGAGTATTGAGTAGATTTGTTGACTTTGGGTCCTGGTAATATTTCAATAGCAACACATTTGAATAAAACAAGTCAAAATTTGGTACTGTGGTGCAAGTCACCAGATATTGCATCATGGAGGCATTGGAATAACAATTAAATATGAGAATACATGCACATATAAATTGTGTCCTCAAAATCTTTATATGTGAACACTGGATACACCCTCAAACAAAATCAGAGATTAAACTCTGCAATGGATAATAAAGATATAAGTTCATGACCTTGGCAACTGGTACACACATCAATAAGGTCAAAATTGTAACCATAGTAATTAGTAAATGGCAATGTAAGCAGATGGTAATCTGTGGTAAAAGAAGTGGTACAATGGCAAGAAACCTTGGTAAATGATGAAGTGATATGATGGTATGTAACCTTGGTAAACGATGAAGTGGTATGATGGTATGTAACCTTGGTAAACGATGAAGTGGTATGATGGTAAGTAACCTTGGTAAATGATAAAGTGGAATGGCGGTAAGTAACTTTAGTTACTCATGTAAAAAATATAAAACCTTGGCAATTGGTACACACAATAATTGGGTCAGATTGTTACCATAGTAACTTGTAAATGGCAAAGTAAACAGATGGTCATCTGTGGTAAATTGATTAAGTGGAATGATGGTAGGAGTAACCTTAGTTACTCTTATGTAAAAAAGATAAAACCTTGGTAACTGGTACACACAATCATTGGGTCAGAATATTTACCATAGTAACTAGTAAATGGCAAAGTAAACAGATGGTCATCTGTAGTCAATGATGAAATTAGCTAAAGTAACCTTAGTTGCTCTTATGTTAAAAAGGTAAAACCATGGCAACTTCCACAAAAAAAAAATGAAAACAAACTTGAGGGTAGCTGAGATAAAAGCTTAAACCATGAAACCATGCTCGTATTTCTGCATTTGCATGTTAAATTCCTGAGAGGGTTACAGAGGGGTTTAAAATCCTCCACACATACATAAAAATCAAAAGGCAGGGATATGGATATACATTGATGTATAACATGTAAAACAAGACTCCTCCCATATCCTGAAAATGAAATGTGTATAAAGAAAAATAACTCGGGGATTCAAAATCAAACCAAAACCATTAAAACAACACTTAGTGAGGACATATACATCTCCTGAGAAACACATACACATGTACAATTTGTACACTCACAAACTTTCCTCTATTTACTCACAAGCTATAACATTGAGATATCTTGCTGAACTTGTTCCTGTTCCCGCTAAATTGGTTGCGGAACACGTATAATAAGCACTGTCGTCCAACACGGCATTACTGATGTTTAGGGACGGATAGTTTGTGCTGCTTCCAGTGTACTTTGTCTGGAAGCCACCCGTGTTGATAACGCTTGATACACTATTGACAGTCTTATTCCAGTAAACTGTTGTGACACTAGGAACGGCATTTGTGATAAGACATCTTAGTGTGACATCATTACCAAAGATAACATTATAGTTTTGATCTGGGATGTTGACATTCGGAGGAACTGTAAAAAAGATGAAACGAAGGATAAAATGTGTCTTTAGATAAACAAGGCTTAAAATAACACTTTATACAAACACATTTCATTACTTAGAATAAAGTTAATTTAATTGTTTGTACATGAATGAAAAATAATATTTTTATTCTGTTTCAAAAGAAAGAACCTGCATTCTATTACTACAAGTGATGTTTGAAAATATCATCTATCCCCCTCCCTTATCCCCCAGTTTTCAAAAGCTGCATCAGAATTTATTTACATACACTGGTTGGGGACTAACAGAATCTTACATAGTTGATTTTAGGTAAAATAAAGAAATCTTCATCTCATTGGTATGACATACACCAACATACAATTCTATTAGTCCCTTAACTGCAAACCTAAATAAAATCTGATTCATCTTTTAATGCACTGCATTCTTGTTATATAGAAGCTCTACATTATATTGTATTTTGACTTCATACCATGTGTAGCTTGTCTACATCCTAGTGTGTTTATATTGTATTTTGACTTCATACCATGTGTAGCTTGTCTACATCCTAGTGTGTGGTCAACAGAGAAATTCTGACTTGACAAAACAGTAGATACATGTATGTCTGTCCAATGATGTGTGACAATAGTAAATCCTAAAGATATATATCGTCATCACCCCAAGAGACATACAACTATTTTTTGTATATCTCTATTGTACTTTATAGAAACAACAGGTGGAGTACTTACTAGTCACAACGGTCAATTTTGTCTCCCGGCTGGTGGTAGTTCCAGCAACATTGGTGGCTACACAAGTGTAGTTACCGGCATCATTCAGGTCAGCATTGGTAATAGTCAGGCTCGGGACATCTTTGTTACCACCAGAATACTGTGAATTGCTCATGTCAACATCAGTAGCCACATTATTGACTTTTTTCTGCCATTTTAAACCGGTTAATGCTGGATTAGCATTAACATTACAAACAAGCAGTACATTGCTACCATAATTTACAAAGTAAGAGTCCGTTGGTATAGAAACTGTTGGCACATCTGGAAAAATATTCATTCAATGATCGCAATAATTCATTAATGTTATGTATCTTTTGGAGATGTCTGAAAATACTCAAATATCAAATAGGTATATACAGACACAAAAATTGTCAATTCTGAGATTTAAAGAACTTTAGCTGAAACTTTACAAAGGTAAAGATGTTGAGACAAAAGAACTTGTTTTTTATATGTAAAAAAACCAAACTAGCAATATATTGAACAAGCACAAAAATGTTTGCTAAAAACAACAAACAAATGTATCTCATGATCAAAGCTGACAACAACCAAACAAAGGAAGTAAAGAAGGTGACGTGCTGTGTGCTTTTTGGTGCGATACAATATTCATACCCAACATCACTGACAACGGGAAGGGTTATACAGGAAGGAGGATACTTAGGGAAAAAATCCTCCAAGAAAAAAATCAAAACAAAGATAATTTCTTGTTTGTAAAATTCTGCATTGCCAAATTAAAAGACAGCAATAAAAGAAAACTGTATTGCAAGCATGTTAAGTAAAACAAACAAACATCAAAAATGTGTTGACAAAATATAAACAATAAACAATGAATCATATTGATGTTTTTATTCAGTACATGTATCTGGGAGTATAGCATCATTAAAGTAATGTAAACAAAAACAAACAACTATAATCTGTATTTGTTGCATTTATTTTCAAAGTATACAAAACATAATATCATGATTATATAAATGTTATGACATATAATATACATATATGCTGCATATAATACATGCAGTCGAACTCAGATATGTTGAAATCAAAGGTGAATTGATTTTTCTTTCAAATAAACAGGTTTCAAAATAAATGGGTTAAAATGGTAATAAAGAAATCTGGCCAGGAAATCAAATGAAATCTTTTCAGATTTCAAATATATTGTATACACAAGAAGCTGGTATGTTGAGGCCACAGTTATAATCCTTGCTACAATGAAATATAAAAAAATTCCCATAGGTTTGTATAGTTAACCCCCCACCCCACCCCAAAGTCAAACACAATTGCAATAGATAAGTCTAATCAAGGTCTGTCTACAGGTGAAGTTTCAAAGAGGTATCATCAATTGTCTTTCCACAATAATGCTAAACGCAAGAGCTAAACCAAGTTGTTGATGCAGATGAACAAAGGAAAATACACCAACAAAAAACGAACAAAGAGGTTTAACGGAGACTTATTGATCACTTAAGTGTCGCCACCAGGAAGTCATGAAATTAACAGTTTTTGTAAATGCAACAGACAAAATTTGATGAGAATCGATGTAGTTGTTTTTTTAAGAGGGAGTTGAATATATGTATAAAGTTAAAGGAGAAATGGATATATTTAATAGAAGGTGGGCTTTATTGGAAAATTTATTTGTGGATAATCCATAAATAGTAATTACAAGTGCTCTGCACAAAGACTTATATAAAATAAAGTTTTCTGTCATTCATAGTAATTGTATTATCATATAGTTTGTATTATTAAATATAAGGTTTAATACACAGCCACATGCATGCATGGGTGTGTATGTGTGATGTATGTGTGCATATATATGCATATGTGTGTATGTATATGCATGTACAGGTATATGTGTATGGGTGTGTATGTGTATATCTATATATGTGTATGTATGCATGGAGATGGAGTAAACAATATTTCATTATACTCTTTAGCTCAATAATTGAAAATACAATATATTTACTTTGAAATTGTACAATATGTATGATGAAGCTGTAAACAGTGTGAAAGAGGGGTGAAAGTGGATGTATCAGTCTTGTCTCGTCTTTAATATATGTTTAAAAAGGTATCCAACAATGGGTAAATTGTAACAGTGCCAAACTATACATGTACAAGAATATTATAACTGGGCACTCACTAGGTAAGGAGGTGATCCTGGAGCAACCAGGTAGACAAAAAATGTTAAAAAAATTCAATATCCCTCTACCCTTTGATTTTCAATCTTTTGAGCATTAGAAAGTTATAAAATATCCTTGTGAAATATTAACTTACCAACTGTAAATTTGAAGCATTTTTGGTAAGTTCCAAGATGTTCCAAAGAGATATTGCACAGTGATAGTGTCACTTTCATCCTCATTACATACACTTGAAGATGGAAACATTACAGTTGAACTCAAATATTCAGTAGAGTCGATCATTACGGCATTTACTGTTGCTGTTTACTGCATGGATGGGATTTACCAAATTAATTTTGGTGCTTGTACTTATGTGCACATAGCTAAAGTTTGCCCATACAGTATGACACACATACCACAATAAAGCTAAAATGTTACTGGAAGTATTTTAAATGTAAAACAATAATAAACAGACCATATGCCAATATGTATATACTGGTATATCATGAACATCAAAAGCTGGGTCATCTTAAAATTGTTTTGTCACATAGAAAAAGGTAGCTTTTTCTAAAAAAAAAAAAAAAAAAAAAAAAAAAATTTGATTCCCTCTTAAAATCGCCCTAAATCAACATAGTATTGTAAATGCATGAATGTCTATGCTTCAATTATTTGGCTTAAAAATTTTGCCTTCATTCTAAATTCACCTTCTCAAAATGGGTCAAAATGGTAGAAACGGGAGCAAAAACTCCATATATACAGTAAAATGCCTATGTCCGCTGTCTGTATAGTCAAATTTCTGTGGTTAAAACAAAATTTGTATATGCTAAACTTTTCCAAATTATAAGAACAAACATGAATATACATGTAGTAGATAAATGATGTTATGAATAAATTCCATGATGCACACCTGGTGAATTTGTATTTATTTTCACAGTATAACTGTACTACTGGATCTAATGTGATTCTTGGACTTTTATATTATTTTTTTTAGAGGGTGTGGGTGGGGTGGAGAACAACAATTTATATACTTTTAAAAAGTCAACAACAAAAATACTGCATACAAATCCACATAAAAGTCAGACACAGATCAAAGACTTGATACAGCTGATACATTTATATATTTAAATTATTTGTTCAGTTGCAAATGTTATCCATGTGTCTAAAATCTCCTTTTTCAGTTTGACTCTGACTGAAAAAATAACATGAATGCAGAAAATGTCTACAAGAGAGCATGCCCCAACACCAAAGACTACAGAGAGCGATATTTAGAGTAATGAAGAAAGAAAAAATACAAAACGGAGACATGCGATTTGATTACTATATACTTACTTCCTGTAACAGTTAAAGTTATTGGTTGGCTGACTGTCTTTGCACCTTGAACATTTTCTGCTGATACGACATAAATTGCTGTGTCTGTGTGAGCTGCATTGTAAATCGTCAAACTTGGATTGTTTATGGTGGATCCACTGTATTTTTGGGTGTTTGACATATTAACTATTTCAGATACACCATTTACAACCTTTTGCCAGCTGATCGACTTCAAGTTAGAATTTGCAACAGTTACGCTGCATTCAAATATCACTGTATTTCCAGCTGCTGTTGTATAAACTGTTTTTGTTATAATGATAGTCGGATAACTCAGTGGTGCAGATGTAGTTGGAGGACCTGATAGAGAAGAATATTGTAAAATGTGATAAAATTTGAAAAGGAAAAGGAAAGATCAGCTACAGTTCTGTAAGATGTGAGAGCAGACAGACTCCAGTAATTCTCTTTGTGGTAGGAATGTTATCTTGTTCTTATAAAAGATGACACATATCTAGTTCTAAGAAATTTATTGAAGTGATTGTCTATGCCATGAGTGAGAGATATTTCAGACCACAGAAATAAGCAAAGCAAGTTTTTATTCTTGCAAAGATAGGACATTGCCTATGCATGTTGGTCACAGAAATGATAATATGGATCTCTGAGACAATGCTATATCTAATGAAGAAAGGAAATAGTCAAGTTGTACAGAGGCAGTACAAATGTAGTGTAGATTCATTAGTAAGATTTTTCGAAGACCACTGGCAAACTTTCAACTAGAAAACTTTCTTTAAAAAATCAGCTTAGGCTCCAGCAGGGCTCAAAACTGTGCTGACACTGAACAGAAGGGAAAATAGCAAAATGTTTTTTATAAATGCATAAAGTTCTATTAAAAATATTTAAACCATTGTTTACAAAGTCAATTACAATGATACTCAGATGGAACTACTCTAACGATAGTAATTATTTAGTCTAAATATTGGGATGGAGAATCTGTAGCTGATCAGTTCATATGAGTCGTACTGACTGTATTCAAAGTCAATACAATATCATATCAGCATGCTGTACTATAAATAGAAAACAGAATTTGCATGAAAATATTATGAAATCAATAGCATTCTTAAGCATAACTGACTTTGACTCATATACCCCTGAATAACAATGAACTTTTCCAGCATCAACAGTATGGGATAGTCAATTAATGTTTTCAGGGGTAACAGAGCTAAAGTATTTACAGGAAGAACAATTATATATAAATATGACAACAGACTACAAGAGATTGGCTTGATACTAATTGTAAATACATAGAAAATTGAAAAAAGAAAATTTATAGACTAAAGTTAATAAAAGATAGCTGGTGTAAATGTTAAGGTCAAGGCCATCATTAAAGAATTCTTTGTTTGATGTGGCTGACCAGTAGTTTTAAACGTGGGTTGGTCAGTAGACAATTTTTTTATATGCAAATTGAACAGTATCAGAATTTTTTAACAGAAAAAAAAACCCCAAAACATAAGTTGGCAAAACTGCTTCAAATAATTTTGTGTCAGGCCCAGGTTGGTCTGTCAGTGCACATCAAACATCTTTTATTATTACTTTTGACTAGAGGGTTTCTATGTTATGAGGATAGTATTTTTAGATAGAGTAGAGTATACTGTAAACATGTATTCTGAATTGTAGGTACAATAAAGCCTTGATTCTAACACCATCACCAAAAATTCTAAGGGAAAGGATTTATGGTTGAAACTGCATTAGTGGGACACACTTTGTAAGAAAACTGACACGACATTTAAATAATAAATAAATGTATAATGTGCGGTAGCACTTGTCTGATTTGGAACTTTTTTCTTGGGACATTTCTCTCATTGTTATCAGAAAACTAATAAATTTAGCACTATAGCACATGTCCATATGTGTTACATGTAAATAATAATGACATTACCTTAGCTTAAACAATTATTTCAACAAGTATGGTCAAGGTCCTCCAACCTACAGGTCATTTGCATATTAGAATTACATCAGAAAAATACTGTATTGCAATACAATATTTATTTTTAGCCTGAAAAATCTAAGTATAAGTCTTTAAATCATGACAAATGTAGGTAATTTCAAGTTCAGATTAATATTGTATCAAAATGGTTTAGAAATTATTCAAAAGTTTTGAAAAAGAAATGCTGTAGACAAAGCTCATATTGCTTTAAACCTACCCAGTTAAACAGATAACTACTAGATCATTTTCCTTTACCAAGATTTACTTCCCTTCACCGAGTTTAAAAGTTTCTAAATTTCTGCAAAAATAAATCTTTAAATGCATCAATAATTGGCCTCAACTTGAAAAGTTTTGCAAAGGGGTGTAAGTATAGATATAAAATAATCTGTTGACATTTATTTATCAATTTGATGTAATTATTTTAAGATTAGAAAAGTCAAATAAAAACATTACATTTTATGATTTCTTTGCATCAGTATGCTTTGTTTAGCTAATGATATTTTTAGTCACAGTGATGTGTTGTAAGTCAATGAATTTTTGGTTATTTGTTGTGAAATGCATGTAGCACTCTTAGTACTTGTAACTTCTTAGCAAATGTAGATATTATTATGTATACCCTTTATGTGTGCAGCACAACAGATTCACATGTGGACAATGAAGTAGATTTCACAACAGATTGAAATGTGGAGAATGAAGTAGATTTCACTACAGATTCACATGTGGAGAATGTAGTAGATTTTCACAACAGATTCACATGTGGAGAATGAAGTAGTTCTCACAACAGATTGAAATGTGGAGAATGAAGTAGATTTCACTATAGATTGAAATGTGGAGAATGAAGTAGATTTCACAACAGATTCACATGTAGAGAATGAAGTAGATGTCACAACAGATTCACATGTGGACAATGAAGTAGATTTCACAACAGATTAACATGTGGAGAATGAAGTAGATTTCACTACAGATTCACTTGTGAAGAATGAAGTAGATTTCACAACAGATTCACATGTGGAGAATCAAGTAGATTTCACAACAGATTCACATGTGGAGAATGAAGTAGATTTCACAACAGATTCACATGTGGACAATGAAATAGATGTAACAATTGATTCACATGTGGAGAATGAAGTAGATGTCATAATTAATTCACATGTGGAAAATGAAGTAGATTGACTTAAGTAATTGGTGTTGGTTCACATGTGGAGACTATGTACTATTAGATGGTCATAATTAATATACATTGGTGGAGTATTCAGACTGGTAGATTCCCCAGGCATAAGTAATCATTGGTGTTGGTATGATGTGTTCAGACTATGGTACTATTCCCCAGACACTGGTATCATTGCTCTATACATTGGTATGATGTATTCAGACTGGTACAATTCCCCAGACATTGGTATCATTGCTCTATACATTGGTATGATGCATTCAGACTGGTACAATTCCCCAGACATTGGTATCATTGCTCTATACATTGGTATGATCTATTCAGGCTCTGGTACAATTCCCAAGACATTGGTATCATTGCTCTATACACTGGTATCATTTATTCAGGCTCTGGTACAAT
Organism: Atrina japonica; assembly: GCA_030159075.1. Lineage (NCBI taxonomy): Eukaryota > Metazoa > Mollusca > Bivalvia > Pterioida > Pinnidae > Atrina > Atrina japonica. Next base: position 886,783 of record BROG01000162.1, read on the forward strand.
TCCCAAGATATTGGTATCACTGCTCTATACACTGGTATTATCTATTAAGACTCTGGTACAATTCCCAAGATATTGGTATCATTGCTCTATACACTGGTATTATCTATTAAGACTCTGGTACAATTCCCCAGATATTGGTATCATTGCTCTATACACTGGTATCATCTATTAAAACTCTGGTACAATTCTCCAGACATTGGTATTATTGCTCTATACATCGGTATGATCTATTCAGATACTAGTACATTTCCTCTGGATATTGGTATAATTCCCCCAAAAGACTAGTATAATTTCTCTGCACTTTGGTACAATTTCACCCCACACTGGTATAATTTCTCTGCACACTGGTACAATTCTCCATACACAGGTATAATTTCTCTTCTCATAATACATTGGCGCAATTTTTCTACACACTGGTACAAAGTCTCCCCATGTTGGTATGGCTTATTTCAATGTTCTTTGCTTTGGTTTACCCAAATTTGTTCTTCATCAACGTTATCCTATTTTATAACTGAACATCACTCTCATTTGTAGAAAAACAACAACCTCTAATCAACGTGATTATTTTTACTATTAGAAGCTTCAATGGTGATGAGATGTGGGAGATATCAATTGCCCCAGTTATTTCTGCCCTTTTATGACAGAAAACATATTCACCCTGTTTTAAATTGCCCTATATAACCATAGTCTCACTTGGTTTTTCCCTTACGCATGATTTCTGCGTGTCTGATGTATAAAATCTTTTCAGGACGCAAAACATGAATATTAGTGAGTCCCTAAGGACACACAAAACTCAATAATTTTTTTTTCAACCTGAAGCTGAAAATGTATGCCCCTGTTTTCGTGTATTTTCTTGAATTTCATTGACTTGGGAATTCATAAATTTAACAAAGGACTCAGGAATTTTGTTCTTGTGGTTCCCTGGGACTCACTAAAATAACATCCTAGGGAAAACCCTGGTCTCATGGATAGCATGTATGTCTGTGCTTCAAATTATACACATGTATACAGTATCATTATTATGTGGACATTATTATGATGCCAGTGTATACAGTGATTTACATACTTTCATTTTTTAGAACAGGTTGTGCAGGACTGAAATATGTTTTGGTGATTATTTCTATAACCTCTCGCAATCTAAATATAGCTCGACAAATCTATCAACACTTTGAATTACGTACAAGTGTTGTTTATGTTTTTTGTCCCTTCTGTCTAAGAATCAAATAATATTACAAGGCAATTTAAAGCAAGCAGTGGAATCTCGTTATCTCAAAATTTATAGGACCTTCCCATATACTTCGAGAGATATCCGGAAATCGAGATAACTGAAAGTTTCAATTCACATATTTCATATTCTTATTTCACATTGAATAGACTTACTCAGGCTATTGCTTAATTTAAATTGGATTAAAATGATCAATTATTACTCTCTCACCTTGACTCATTAATAGGAGTTAACTGTCTTGTGTTTTGCAGGTAAACAAGTAATTCTAAATTACACTGTTTTTGCTAACAAAAAGTAAACAGGTCTTCAATTGCGGAAGGTCAGTTTGAGATAAGAGTTTTTCTATAATATTTTGATGTTGGCCTAGATATATATATGTAGTTCAAAACGGTCAAAATTTCGAGATAGAAACTTTTAGACATCCAGGGTAAAAGTAGTATAAATACATAGTAAAAAAATTTGGAGCGGTCGTTGGACTTTTGACACATCAGATTTTGATATAACGAAATTTCAGTGTATAGATGTATGTGACTTAAATGTTTTCTATATCACTTGATCTTTTTGGGTCACCTTATAATCACACAAATTTAAAACTTTATGTACATGTTGTGATGTACATGAAATTATAAAGCTGTATATTGGTTTCTGTTTCAACTTTTGATAAAAAAACGTTTATGTAGTGAATCTTGACTGAAGAAAATGAAAACTGAATTCTAAACAAATAATTTGCAAATCAGACACACAAGTGATTATACATGTATACAATGTATATATATGTATATATATATTTCTCAAAAAATGTTTAGCATCACTCTAAAAATATTTGATAATTGAACATAAACGGTAAAATGGCCAATTTTTTTCTGTTACCTCTAAATTATTGCTATACAGAGATTATCAACTCTTGGACTCCAAATTTGACAGAAAAACTTCTACATGTACCATGCTTACATATTAAAACTGGTGCTAGACTTTTGTTTGAGTAATATATATATATATATACATTGTTTATGTGAAATTAAATCAATATATCAAACCACTACAAAATTAATGCTTGTGAGCACTGATTGATCATGGGTGCTACTCAGTGAGCAAGGATGGGTCAATCATAAGTAATATGTGAGCACACTTGTCACAAATCTGTGAGCACAAAATAAATAAAGTGTGCTACACTTACTTCCTGTTACGTCCACGAAGACTGGCACACTGGTACTAGTGCCAGCAGCATTTGTGCTTGTACAGTAGTAGTTTCCCTCATCATACTCGTTTATGGAGCTGATTATTAAAGCGGGGTCATTCACAGTGGCACCAGAGTACTTAGATGACCCCTGAGGAATAATAGTGGTCTGAGTGCTACCAACAGCCCGTTTCCAAGCAACAGAGGTAATTGGGAGTGAAGAATTGACAAAGCAGTTCAGAGTTATAGATTCACTCAGGACCGCTACATAATTTGTCGGGAAGACATAAACATACGGAAGACCTATGGAAATACAATGAGAAAATTTTCAGGACAGATTACAACTACATAGACAAAAAACTTTGATAGTAATGAAAGTAGGAAAAATTAAACTATGTAACTTTCATGTTTACTAAATTTCCTTCCAATTATAGAAATCATAAAGTGTGTCAATTAATGAACAACTTTTCACATAAAGGTCAAAACTATCAAAAAATGAGTGATGAAATTCCAAAATGTATTATGCGTTAGAAAAACTTTTCAAAACATTTACTTTAAAAAAAGTAATATAAACACACTACTCACTACCAACTACATTCAAGTATATGTCTGGACTTGATCCAGTGCCTGCATCATTTGTGGCAGAACAGATATATACACCTTGGTCAGATAGGGTTACATTCTTTATGAATAAAGAAGGGGAGGTAACTGTTCCACCTTGGTACTTGGAATCTGTGACATCTATGACTGACACAAAACCAGAAAGTGATCGTTTCCAACTAACAGAGTTTGGTGGTGGTGATGATGTGACATCACATTCTAAGGTAACAGATCCACCAATCGTAATATTGTAGGAATACTGAGTAATCAACATTGTTGGTATGGCTACAAAGAGTGCAATAATTATGTATTTGTTTATTTTTTCTCTATAATGGAAATCATGTCATTGTGTAAAAGCAAATATATAGGAACATGCTGAGTAAAGAAAACATGCATATACATTCAAATATACTTTGACCTTGGAAATCAAAACAAAAATATATAATTAAGGAATTTGAAATGCTGTTAGCAGACATGATGAATCCCATACTCTGTGCTGATGTGGCCTTATTAAAGCATGCTTACAATGAAATACTACACAAATAAAATGATTTATGCATGGTTACTTTCACTCAGGATTTATTTCCTAGTTTTTCTATACAAATCTTTCCACTAAGGTTAATCTATACATAACTCAAATAGAATACCAGCAGAAATAAAGCAGGTATACAGTAAATCATTTTGTCTTTCCAATATTTCAGATGAAATGACTTGTTTTAAACTTAAGTATTACACAAGTCTGAGAATTATACTCAACTTCAGTTCATCCTGAAACCTGATTGGCTGAGCAGGCCAAGGATTATGTATTCTCAGATATTCTCAGACTTAAAACTATTCTGACACTTTGAAGAGGATGGCTGTGGAAACCATTAGCTTACACAGAATTCTCACACATGTAATGCCAATCAATACAGCAGTTTCTTCTTTTTTTATTATTTCTGTTCATTCTAAGTAGACATGGGAGAAACCAAATTTACTTTCAGTTTCCCAAAGGGTTATAACTTCTATAGTATTAGATAAAAATCTGTCTCTATAAATCTATATAGGTATGTATTACAGGACTATTGATGTGTTGATTGCCAAATATTGATTTTTCTCTCTGAGAAAAGAATAATGAAAACCACCTAATATCCACCACCAAATGATATATAATAATTAGCATTAGCAAGAGAGCACCATTATGAAATAGAAATTGCTAAATTATATGATACCCAGGGTCACTTGTGCAACTTGGCAAATACTGACACTCCATCATGGACAAAAATACATTGCATGAAATTTTGCCTTTAATTTACTTCCCTTTGAAACTTTTAACCACTGAAATAGTGGATAGTATATAAATTTCAAAAAAGTGTACATCCACACAAAACTTTTGTTATATTTCCACACCTTTATCTCTGAATAAAATGTGAAAGAGTTCTAGATTTGAAAGAAATTATTACAAAAAAAGTAAAAAAAAACAAAACAAAAACATGGCAATATTAACACCAAAGCAAAAATTCTGTGAAGTGACCAGTAGTAATCAGGTGATCCTGGGAGTATAACAAAATATATATTAATAACTACTAAAATATAAAAAGAAAGGGCTATTGTCAGTGATGTATTTTTACCAGTCCATTGTTGATACATTAGAAAGAATGTTCAGATAAATATAAATTTAAATATATCATCTTCATGATAGTTGACAGCTCCTTTGATGAGAGAATACATGTAGATGTAATATGTCACTAACATGAAAAAAACAGATGGATCAAATCTAAGACAAAAAGGTTTAGTCTGGTTCCCTTACAAATATTGCACTTACTATTTATATCCAGATAGGCAGAAACACTAGGACCTTGACCTACACTGTTTACCGCAGAGCATGAGTATGTTCCTTCATCACTTGACTGCACACTGCTAATAAAAATGGAGGGGTTGCTGGTCGTGCCACCAGATATTCTTGGCTCATTGAAAATATTCAAAGTCACAGTGCCACCATTTGTTGTTGTTTTTTCCCACACGATTGAAGTAATTGGGGGATTTGCAGAAGTAACAGAACATACAATCTGAACAGAGTCACCAACAACTGCAGAGTAAGTTTGTGAGCCTACCTGTACAGTAGGTGTATCTGAAAAACCAGAGATATTCTAGATAAAATATTGGATGAATACAGGGTGCAGTAATAACTATCAACAAAAACTCATTGTTACATTAAAATGTTTATTTTCAAACGTCTGTAAACTCTGTGGATAATTAATAGAATGATAGAAATTCATAAATTCTTATCTAATTATTTTTTGTTTCATTCAATACTTCTACAACTTAAAAATATACAATAAAGAGCATTGTTTCAAATATTGCACATCAAATATGGGTGAATAAGACCTTGACATTTTTCATAAAAACAAATGCAGAAAAAGTTGAATACAATAAAGCTGTTTAGTTGCCTCAAGGGTATGCTGCAATGACTAAAAAAAAAAACCAAAAAACAAACCAACTTATTTGTTTTTTCAAAGATAAAACTTTGAACTATATCATCATTAAACAAATATTTGATGTTCTCCAACCATCAGTTTCATAAGTGGGTAGGTACTTTAATTTTCATTTGATTTTGATATATAAATTGGAAAAAGAAGTTTTTAGGCAGGTCAGTTGGGTCACATCAAACTTTTTTAAGACATTTTTGACCATACAAACTGTAGATAAAAATTTTGCTTGGTATATTAAACTGTATCATATTTACTTTCTTACTTTTTATTTATGAATGATCATTTTTGCACATTTTTAATAAATATACTTGTAACTTACTTGAAATGACAGTCAGAAAAATGGAACTACTTGTCCCTCTTCCGATACTATTTATAGCATTACAAAGGTATGACCCTTGATCTGATTCCTCTGCATTAAATATTATGAGAGAAGGTGATTGGACCAAGCTTCCTGAGTATTTGCTTTGGGTTGTATCGATAGTTGTTATTACACCATTCACATTACGCTCCCAGTAGACTGATGTTGCTGTTGGAACAGAATTCACTGTACACTGTAAAGTGATGGAGCTTCCATAATTCACAGAATAGGAGGGGTTCGAAACACTGATAACAGGAATGCCTGTGATAAGAAAAATATACATCAATAAAACATTATCAGTATCTACATGTATCTGAAATTGGGAAATGTGTTAATTTAACATTTCCTACAATTTATTTGCCAAAGAAATGAAAAATCATATATTGTGACCCAACTCAAGAAAATGAACTTTTTGCTCATAATTTTTATTATAATTTTTTATGGTTTTCAAAACAAAAAGTTCTAAAGAATTGAAAAATACTTAAATTTTTTGTATCTATCAAATTATTCTCTAGAAACAATTTCAATGATAAATCAGATAGTAACATTCGTTGAAGTGAACACAGCTTTGAAAGGCCAAAGGTGAAGTGAACATGTAGGTAACATGGCTACACAACGTAGAAAAGTGACAGATCTGTGTATAAAGCTCTATACAGTAGAGCCTAAAAAATTCTCAAGACTGGAAAATTTAAACCTAATGCTTCAACAGTTTCTCCACACAAAATCATATTTTAATCAAATGTATCTGAAACTTTTCTGATCAAATTTTTGCCATATTTGCAATGTTCTAAATATGTAATGTCATATGAAGAAATATGTATCTCCTTTATAGAAGAGTTCCAAAAATGTTATTTGAATCTTCTGTATCGTTATATCATAAAACAAAGGTTTTCAACTAGTGGGTCATAATTATTTTCATACATTTTCTTAGTCTTTTGAGTTTATAATTAGTATTTTTATTTTGGTGTTTTGTAAAATTGCATATTGACGACATGTGAAATATCAATTTAAGTGATGATGTCGGAATATATACTCTTTGGCATTCACATCTCTATATTCAATATCAGTGTTCTGACAAGAAAAACAAAGACATATTTAAAACTTACTGCCAGTTACATCCAGGAATACTGTTCCACTTTGCCCTGTGCCAACAGAATTGGTTGCTAGGCAACGATAATCTCCTTCATCACTACTTTGAACATTCAGAATGGTGAGAGAAGGATTTGATGGTGTGCCTCCCTGATATTTACTTGTATCAAGTAGATTTAAGTTAGTTACAGTAGTATCCAAGTTAACTCGTTGCCAGGAAACATCAGTAACTGACGGAGAACCGGCAACTGAACAGGATATGGTTGCTATGTTCCCAATGATGACAGATGATCCAGTGCCTATCACAACACTTGGTACAGCTATAAAACAAAACAGGATATTGCTTAATTAGATTGGACTTATAATTGCCATGTTTGTTGTAATCATACTACACAGGTGTAAATCAAACTTCAATCGATGTAACCTAACTTCAAAGGACATTATCTAACTTTACAGGTTGTCATCTTTCTTCACAGGATGTAATCTAGCTTTATGAGACATTGTTATCTAACTTTACAGGTTATGATCCAACTTCAATGGATGTTACTTACTTCACATGATATAATCTAACTTTATAGGATTTTGAAATATAACTTCAACGGTAATAATCTAACTACATAGGATGTAATGTAACTTTAAAAGATACTGTAATCTAACTTTACAGGATATTGTAATCTAACTTTTCAAGATACTGTAATCTAATGTCACAGGTTGTCACAAGTGGAAGGTTCAGTGTTTGATTCCACACCATGTCTAAGAATTCACATAAAATGTAGTTATTATTCCTTTACCTAACATTTGGCATAAAAAGTGAAACTTACAAGTATAAAGATGAGACTTAAGACCAAGGTCTCAATTGACAGCAGGTGCTTTAAAAAGCCCTTGCTGGCATAAGTCCATAGCAAGTATAAAAATTTGTGACACTTCACTATCACACTATTAAGTGAATGATGAACATAAGTATAATACTGTATTGTTTTTTAATTTCATGTTTATTAAATTTCGCTTTTTTCATGGGTATTAAATTCATGCAGGATCATTTCCGAAACAAACAAGAAATTGTGTTATGACTGTTTCACAAGTATATTGTATAGAATTTTGAAGTTAAGCTTATAAAGATTCTGTGATGCGTGTGCACAATATATGTTTATATATGAATAAATTTTGATTGGTAATAAGGTTTGAAATTTTGATTGGTTACATATTGTCTTTTAAAACTTCATAAGTATAAGGTATTTTTTCACAGGTATTTAATTTCATGATATTTGCTTTGACTGTGATTATAGCGAAATTAAATCCTCCATGAATAAAAGCAATTATACAGTATGATGGTCTGACCGATGCAGATAAAATATATCAGAGCGAGAAAAATGTACTCATCCTGGACAGGTGAAAATGGCATGGGGAGAAGTAATGGTGGGTACTCATCCCTGGTGATAAGTAATTTTTCTTCTAAATCTGTAACATCTTACATTGTGCATGTAGCTTCTAAAATGTTGCATTCTCCTAGCAAATTCAAAATCCTAATACCACCATATTTTTTATTCATTACAAGTACATATTAGAGAAATCAAAGAATAGTTAGTCTAAATGGTTCCATTAAAGTTTACACAAAAATTGTACAAGCTGAAGGTGTCTCGGGACGAGTGGTTTTCAAAATCATTTGTCCTATTGGATGAGTGATTTTTCAGATTTTTTTTCACACCCTCTGTATGGTTCCCCACATTTTCATTGGTAGGGGTTCTTAAATAAATACAGTCAAAATGTCTATAAAGACCACTAAATAAAACAGACAAAAGTGACAAAATTCATCATATAATAGTTTACAAAGGTTATATTTGAATGGCCTTTATAGGCAGGTGCCCTTTATACAGAGGTGGCTTTTAATACAAGTTTGACTATATACCAAAGTGAATATCTTTTATGAGGAAGTCAAGCCTTGAGCTCACTTTGTCTGAGGATTAAGTAAGTTTTAGCCAAATACAATGACATTATTTACCTCCATAAACATCAAGGAAGGCTGATGCTTGACTAGATCCTGTACCAATAGAATTCACAGCAAAACATCGGTAGTTTCCTTCGTCACTATTGTCTACATTGGTGATAGTGAGACTCGGTGTGTTAACAGTACCTCCAGAATATTTCCCAGGATTCCCTGCAGTATTTATTGTCACAGAACCTTTTTGCCAATAAACTGATGTTACAGAAGGTGTGCCAGTATAGGTGCAGGAAATTTGGGCTGTGCCACCAACAACCACAACGGATCCAGAACCAATAAAGACAGATGGTAAATCTGAAAATAAAAAACTTATTGTTAATGACAATTTTATTTTCTTGCAAGATATTTTTAGCATAAAAAGATAGAATTTTTATTCAAAAATTTTGTAGTTTAATCATCCATACATAAATTACCGTAAATTTAAAACAAGTAAAATTTTGATCAAATTTTGTTTGATTTCCTTGATTTGCCTTGTTTCATTTTTATTTTTCATTTCTTTATCGTCTGCTTTGTGTTATATCATTTACATATAAGATCCTTCCTGCTAATGTTCAATTTCTGGTTTACATACATATCTTTCTCAGTCTTTCCAGTGTTTGGCAACAAAACAGAGACAGAGACAGAGTCACATAAAATCTATGATAAGAATAAGCATAGAAATTAAACTAATTGCTTCCCCTTGCATATTAAACCGTTTTCAACTGAAATATAAATATCACAGATACAAAAAAATTAATTGTCAGGAAAGTTTGGAGACAATATTTGAATCTGGTGAACACTGGACTAATGCAGATCTCTGAAAACCCAGAAGTGGTACCAGGTGTCATTGAATAGTTTCCATCCCCTGTTTACTGGTCACATTCGCTGGGAGTCAAATTCAAATGAAATAAGTGAGAATTAGATCTTTGTCAAAATTGGTATAGATGATTCAAAAATCACTATCGAATAGGTACCTCATTATTGAACCACTGTAATTGCAAACAAGGCCATCATACTCACCTTGACATTTTCTGAATTGACCTATATTATAGAATCTAGACATCACGGAAACCAATAATATATCATACTCTAAGATAGGTATAAACATTTTTACTTACTTCCTGTGACATCCAAAAATGCTGTGTCACTCTGTCCTGTTCCAGCTTGATTTGTCGCTGAACACCTGTAATAGCCTTCATCACTAGCCTCAGCGTTTACAATTGTTAATGATGGCACACTGACAGTTCCCCCACTATATTTCCCTGAGTTTGCTGTGTTGATGTTGGTTACGAATCCCCCTGAAATTCGTTGCCAGGAAATGGAGGTAGGTCCAGGAACACTGGATACAGTACAGAATAATGTGACTGATCCTCCAGTTTCGACAGTTCTGTTGGAGTCAATAGTTACTGTTGGAATACCTTTAATGCAAACAGAAAATTTTTATACTGACTTGATGTCACAAACCAAAAAATCTTGTATAATTAAAATCAAGTTTCTGAAAATTTCTGTTTATGTACTTGTCAGTTGTTCAGTTCTTTCACAAATGTGGTCTGATTCCTTGAAATCAAGTTAACAAAAATTGGTATCACAAGTTCTTCCAAATTTATTATCTATGTTTTCCAAAACAATATAGCCAGTCATAACAAAAAAGGCAAAGAAAATTGCTATTTATAGTATGAGTCAAAAGTAAATTGCTATTTATAGTATGAGTCAAAAGTAAATTGCTATTTATAGTATGAGTCAAAAGTAAATTGCTATTTATAGTATGAGTCAAAAGTAAATTGCTATTTATAGTATGAGTCTAAAGAAAATTGCTATTTATAGTATGAGTCTAAAGTAAATTGCTATTTATAGTATAAGTCAAAAGTAAATTGCTATTTATAGTATAAGCTGAAAACCTCAAAAATCAATAAATAAATCAAATGCATTATTATTTCAATTTTGCACTTACTGCCAATGATATTCAATGTTGCGACATTGCTGACTCCCGTTCCGACGTTACTCACAGCTTGGCAGTAGTAATTCCCAGCATCATTGAAGTCAGTATTGAATATTGTGAGACTTGGTGTGGTCACGGTTGATCCACTGTACTTGATTGATACTATATTTATAACTGTATCACTGCCACTTGAGCTGACAAATCTCCAGTTTACCGAGGTTACAGTTGCTCCGGGTGATGATATGCTACAGTCTAATGTAACTGGGTTTCCGTAGTTAACAGAATAGCTACTTTGTCCAACACTGACTACTGGGAGTCCTGTGATACAAAAAATAATTACAAAAGAAAAATAATAGATTTTATCTTTTATACTATACATATACACATATAGGCCTATAATGAAATGAAGAACAAGAATAGGACTAGGTCGAAAAAATTGCTAATGTCAGAAAGGATTGGAGATTCTTCATTGCTGCCCTAAATGCCACTTGAATTACGAGCAGTAAGTAAGTAATATATATACTACTTTGTTACATCTCACACACCACACACACACACACAAACACACACACATACAAACACACAGACATAATATATATATAAAGAAAAAGGAAAATATAACAAGAAAGATCTTGCCAAATTACAAAGCAATACATCTGGAATTTGAATTTCAAATTCAAAGGTGAAGGTCGATATAAAAAATGAAGGTCATAGTCATAATGTTCTATCATCATTTGAAGTTATATGACACTCTGAACAGTTTTCTCACAACAGAGCTAAATGCACCAGCTAATCTAAATTGTTGATCCTGACAGACAGAGAGACGTTGTCGATTCATAGACAAGTATTTGGTTTGTAATCCACCCCCAAAAAATAAAACTGAAGAAGCAATACTAACCGACTACACTCAGCACTGTATCAAGACTCTGGCCAGTACCAACATTATTGGTCGCTGTGCACCTGTAGGTTCCAGCATCGCTTTGTTGAACATTGAAGATGGTGAGAGATGGAATGCTTGTGGTGGAGCCCCTGTACTTGCTTTGATCACTTCCTACAGATGTTGCGATTCCATTTATGATTTTCTGCCACGCCACAGAAATTAGCGGAGTTGATGTAGATGAGGATACAGAACACACAAGTGTTATACTGTTTCCTTGGCTGGTTGAGTACGAAGGTTGACTGATAGAAACTACAGGAATATCTGAAATGTAGGGGATAAAACCGGCCAATGAAAGCAGGAGAATAAATGTTAAGGTACATTTAGGCAATGCAAAAAGTGCATCACTTGAGCATGTTTTATGAAAAATGATTTAATCATTTGCAATTCTATATATATCATGACAGATAATAAAGTACTTAGTTTATACAAACTGATATCAACATATTATGAATTTACAGCATTTATCTTCAAGAAAATTAACATGTATCACTCACTTCCTAGAACCTGTAGTGCTGTTGGAGAACTCCGCCCTGTACCAGCTCCATTTGTTGCTGTGCAGACATAGTTGCCAGAGTCAGTTGATTTTACATTGAAGATGACGAGAGATGGAGAAGATATTGTGACTCCGCTGTACTTCTGATTATTTGTCTCACTGTCGATAGTCTGAACATTTATTGGAAAATAAATGCCATTTACTTCTCTTTCCCAGGAGACAACAGTGACCTGTAAAGATGACTGCACCTCGCAGACAAGGGTCACCGAACTGCCAAAATTGACAGTATATTGTGACAACTGGATACTGACAATAGGTATACCTGTAATATAAATGTATGGCCATGAGACTTCTTCTCTTACCAGCAAATGTGTAAATCATTTTATTTTTCTAATATTGCACCCAAATATTAACAACTAGATCTGAGTTATATCAGTTCTATCACCTAATATTGGAAGAGTACAAATGTTAGGCTAGTCAAAATATTATCAACAAATGATAATAGGATTTCAGTAGAATTATTTTGTTTGACCTATTTTGCACATACTTATCAAACTTTCAGTAATTAGAATTATATATTAGAAATTAAAATTTGTTTTGATACTGCTCAAGCTAAATCTATTTCACAAGGATTTAATTAATACATAAACTTTGAATTATTTCATAAATCTTTAAATGACTGAAACTGATTGGTTTAACAAATAACTTTAAAGAATTAAATAAATAAATATTTATACAAAAATATAGTGAACTATGAAACAAACATGATTGACAAAATAGAAAAGCTAAATTGATGTGTGGCAGGTTTCATGAGGGTATAAGATTTGGTATAATAAAGTCAATAAAGTTAATAATCCTGACATTTTTGGGATCTATATAATTTTAAATCATAGATAATACCTGTGAAGATGTAAAAGTACGTCAATTATATCTGACATATTCATTTAAGTAAAACCACTCAAAATGTTAAGCAAAGGTGACGTTTGATTACAAGGGTAAAATACAATCAAAATAAGTGTTAACTGGCATTTCATTGAAATCAATTAAATGTGCTGTGGGATTAAAATGAATATGATTATGCACATGGAAATAATCCGTGGGGAGGCTATTTTTTCCATGATTATATAGAGATTTGTTGAATTTATGTTGATCCGTTTCAAAAGACAATTTAAAAATCCTGCAAATTACAAAATAGTAATAATTAGCTCCGAATTAAATAAAAAGCAACAAGACAATTGCATATATATATACATACATATATGTGTGTATGTATACCCAGACACAATGCTAACTGCAAAAAGGTTTAACGAGATCCATGTATATGCATAAATTTCAGCACATTGTGTTAATAATTTGTTAGTTGTTTGCATGACAAACTACATTCAGTTTAAATCAAATTTTATGGAGCCATAAAAATGCAAAGTTACATTAGAAAAGTTTAAAATGCTTAAAGGCTATAATCAATTAATTTCTTTTGTATAAAGCTGAAAGAGTTTGAAATTATATACTTAAAACTATCTCTTTAAACTTGTCATAAAAAGTTCAGTTTCTACAATAACATTCCATGACAATTATTACATGATTTTGAATGATAAAATACATAAAGATATAACAAAATACATTTAAATATCTTACACTTGAATTGAACCATCGAATTTTAATCAAATACTAATGTGAAGTGATTAACTTTTATAATAACATATTCATATTTTCTAATAAAAATTTGATATAGCCAAAGCAATCGGTCAAAGCCAATAATACTTATATCTTAGTCAATTTATACAACATTTTTGTCTGATGGATTCAGAGTATACTTCATATCATTTTTGCATCAAAATTTTGAAAAAATGATGAGTTAAAAAGAGAACCAAACTACTTCTAGATTTATTTCATATGATCTTGTAATATAACTTTAAAATAAGGATACCGCAAAGGCTGTACATAATACACTCATCATGGGTCAATGAGCTTCTTATAACTTTATATATAACTGGCAAAAAATGTTGTTTTTTCAAACTTGGCCGAACTTTTATGGCAATGAACCTTCTGATAAAGTTTCAAATTAATCCATTGAAAATTACTCAAGTTATTGAATGGAAACTGTTTCTACAGTCCTTCAAAGGGCCATAAATCTGTAAATATCCGCCAAAAATTTTGGTTATCAAACTTGTCCATGCTTTTATGGCAATAAACCTTCTCATAAATTTCCAAATTAATCCGTAGTCCGAATATTCCAGTCGTTATATTTCCCCAACTTCGATCACTTCATTAACGCCTGAAAGCATATAGAATCAGAACACGTGGACCAGAAGAAATTTTTACTGTGCCAGATTGTGAGGTCATAGTAATTTACATGAAGATTTACATTACATTGCATTGACTACTTCACAACACTGCGGTTTCTTTTATTTACTGGAAAAAGAAAGTTGTGATTTTTCATAACCCACTGGTAAAATTACAACTGTATACCTATCATTCATTTGCAGTATATGTTCAATATATTTTCTTTGTTTTTTTTGTTTGTTTTTTTTTACATTTATTTATCCTTGATACCCTTCAAATTTGAAGCAGAAATCCAAACTGCACAGAATCATATATTGAACATCTCTGAGTGGTCACTTAATTCACAGGGCAGCTGAAGGATTTCTATTGCATAACGCGTTCAAGCCCACTGGAGGACTTTGACCAGAAGAGGGCGCAGTAACCATTTGAGTTGATTAATCCATTGAAAATTACTCAAGTTATTGAGCAGAAACTGTAATGCACCCACCCACCAACATGATAACATAATACATGTACTACCCCTCTTTCGTCAGGTGTATAAAAATCTATTTAGCACTTGACACTTTTCATCTACCGGTATTTAAACTAAAGAGATTTAATTCATCTGTATATCTATATACATGTACATGTTTATGCAAAAAAAAAATTTTTGTTATGTCATATGGGAGAAAGATTTTGATGAAAATGCATAACTGACGGAGCATCATTTATATGAACCTCTGGAATCCTTATCAACAACTGATTTCACAGGTACAAAAACAATTAATATTTTAAATAAATCTTCAAAGTTTGTTGTTTTGAAATAATAATTCTTATAAGATTTTATTGAAGTTTCCGGATGGTCAAATATATATATATATATCTTCTTTTTATACTTCTTGTTAGTACATCAAATCACATCTTCAAGTTGTGCAAAATTAATTGTTAAAAAAAATAACAAAATAAATAAAACAAGCAACAATGTAAATATTAAAAGCATTTGTGTATAAAGCTATTAAATCTCAAAAGCAAAACCTACATGCTATGGATTACAAAAATAATTCAAATGTACATTTTATTGCCCTCATATCATCTATATTGCCAAAGAACAGTTATAACTAAGAGAAAGGCTTATGGGTGTTTCATGTTTATTGAAGATATGGATAGAATTATTACCAATTCAGAACAGATTCTGAATTTAGAAAAACACTTTAATTTAGAATTAAAAAGAATTAAAACTGCCATTTCCTATACGATACAAGTAATTAAAATGAGGTAATCTTCAAATTGCCATGAATCTATTTGAAATTTTCATTTTATTTCACTCATTTTTATCTCTGACATTTTCTTACAAGCCAACATATGACTTCAAAGAAAATCAACATCACATTTTACAGGGAAACATAATGATCTGATTATATCAACTGTATATTTCATTTTATATATTGATAAAATATCTTGTAATTCATGACATATACAGACTGCCATACTCCATGCTATGTATTACTCTCTATTAATGCATGCTTCAACTTAACTACATGTAGTTTGGGCTGGAATGTTTGAAAATCCATGTGATGACAGGCACAGACCACCATACTTTCTGCTGTGAATCACTATCTACATGTATATATATATGCATGCTTCAATAGTTTGAACCAGAATGTTGAAAGATGGACATTTGATTACAAAGATAGTTCATACATAGTTTTCTCTCTAAATGGCAAAGCCAAGGAACACTGACTGATTGTCAATGCACGACCAAAACTACTGGATAGAATTTTGATAATTAGGGAAAAGGATAAGGGTGAGAAGGATGTGTGATTGTACAGTGTGCTGAATGTTACTGAGAGTGATTCAATCCGTGCCACTCATTGATTAGGATTCAAGGAATCATCCCAAGCTACTCACTCCCTACAACATCGAGATAGGTGTCTCCACTTATTGCCGTGCCAACCGTGTTGGTTGCTGAACAACTGTAATTCCCTTCATCAGCAAGTGAGGCATTATTTATAGTAAGGGATGGATTGGCAACACTGCCGCCATCATATTTTGCTGTGTTGGCAGTATTTATACCACTTGTGCTGCCATTGATGTTTCGTGACCAGGCTACTGAAGATGCTAGAGGAGTTGCCGAGACAACGCACTCTAATGTGACAGAACTACCAATATTGACGGCATAAGTACTTGCAGGAATCGAAACAGTTATTGAATTGGTGTTTGATGTAATCGTGTTACCTAAACAGGAGAAAATGAATCAAAAGGTTCTACAGCCTGCACTGCATAAAAATACCATGTTAAAAATATCAAAATAAATAAGTAACTTGTCCTCTGTGCTGCCTGAAAGATAGCAAAATATACAATATGGAACAGAATAAACACTCACTAATAACAAATAAATAAATAAATATTTGTTGCATAAAAACCTAAAACCTCCATTATAAACTATCAGGTGTGTTATATCAATTACTTTGAGTTAGGAATATGAGGTGTTAAAACATGGTGCTCTCCATAACACACAGGTAACAAAATAATAAAACTTTTCTTGTCATTTTTTACTCATTTATTGCACTTAAACATAGTGAGACACTAAAGTTTTTCAGGGAAGTCAAGGTAACATAATAAGAATGCTGAAATGTTAGAGGAGTCCTTGATCATAACACAGTGAGTCAGGAAGAGGTATCCTGGCAACATTACACAGACCATAATGTTATTTACCATCAATATAATGGAATTTGCATCTTTTGACATCGACAGTAAAAATTCAAAACAAGCGTGCAATCCGAGTGGAAAAACTCCTGGATATAATAATACAAACATATTCAATCGAAGATATTATCATAAGTTTGGACCCAAACGATGTGTTTTATACATGTAGTACCAGAATTATAAGTTTATGCAGAATTCAAATAAACTTTATTTCATCTACTGACTACATATTACATCATCAATCTCTATTTTTAGTCAGTAATTTTTTTTTCAAACTTTGAATGCTGTTTACACCCCACTGACACTCAACAATTTTCAGTAATATGGTGGAAGCCAGTTTTTAATGGTGGAAAAGAGAACAAATAATTACTGGAAGAGGCTACCTCTAAAGAACAAACATTGTCATAATAAAAAGGGTTCAATGTATCAATCTGTTAAAAAAATTAGATATGTACAAACACACACACACACACACACACACACACACACATACACACACACACAATATATATATATATATATATATATATATATATATATATATATATATATATATATATATATATATATATATATATATATATATATATATCAGTATTCAATGTGTAAATACTGCCTGGTATGCTGCAAAAATTTCCTCTAAAGGGGACATATCATACATTGTATATCCATATGCCATATCGGCCAAGCATGTATGTATATATAGCTGACATAAACTTCTAAAGCTAAGCAAAGCTAAAAATATAACAAAGCAGCTTATGAAACAAATAACCAAAATTAATACACTTATAAAAGCATAAACCATTCACCATGCTCAGACATTTTAGGTAAGCAAGCTTAAAATTTAAACAAAGCATAATCACACCATTAAGAAATGTCCTTATATTGCTTGCACCTACCTATCACCTAACTGGTGATCATGTTTTTCTAGATTTTCCATTATGCTTGCTACAAAATAAATTTTATTACAAATAATAAAACTGTTTATGTCGGATGTATTGTATATAATTTTTGTTTAATCAATGTTGAAATTTTAGATTATATAATTTTTTTATATAGCACAATTTTCGCTCATATGATGCACATAATCTGCCAAGATCTTGACAATACGGCAAGTCACTCTCTTTACAAAAGAGACTCATCTTAGGTTACTGTTGTTGATAATGCTATAAATTTTTGCATATTTTCATAGAGCTTCTTATGAGTGGTCAGCATACTACATGGATATTATATACACCCACTGCCTCTTTTGATTGGTCAGTTTGATCTCCAGCCCAGTCATCTGTGGTTTCAGCAGCATCACTTTACACATTACCTTGACCAAGGAAGGATACTTATATATTTTCTGCAACCTTTTTCCCACCCTGTCCCATCTTATGTTTTCTGTAGTAATTTCCTCTGTTGACTTGCTACACTTGCCAATGGGAGGTAACATCAAAATAATAGCTACCTGAGTCAACCATAAAAATAAATTTTAAATTTTGAATTTTGAATGGTGTTTTATACCACACTCAACACTTTTTCAGTTATATGGTGGCGACCAGTTTTTAATAGTGGTGTTTTATGCCACACTCAACACTTTTTCAGTTATATGGTGGTGACCAGTTTTTAATAGTGGAGGAGAGAACCCAGTTTCAATTTACCCTGGAAGAGACCACCTACGGCCTTCGACAAGGACACTGGCAAACTTTCTCACAAAAATCAGCTTGCTGCTTAGGTTTCAGTAGGACTCACCCTGCGCTGACTGGCAGTGAGAGACTTCATTATTTAAAGCGTGATGCATAACCACTCGACCACAGAGTCCCCACAAAAAAATAAATGACATAAATATACAAATATAATCAAAAGTTCATCTGAAATAAAAAATTCATTTGTCAGTTGCCTTAATTACAAGAAGGAAAAATGTATATCTTATCTAATTTAATTCAAAGGTTAGAACAATTCAATTACTAAAGAGGGACAACTCAGAATAAGTTCACATCATAGCGTGGTTTTATTCATATAAATAGATTGTGAACTTCATCCACTTTCTTTGTAGAACAAAGCTTTTCCGAATCTACCAAATGGCTTTCTGACCCAAGTAAATCATGTGACATGTACCAGTTTAGGTAAAGATCATGGGGAAAACATGGAACCCCCAAAAAAAACCTGAAATGTTGAATATTTTGCCTGAAAAAGATAAAGAGTTAAGGCTTGAAAGCTATCATGAATGTGTGTAAACCATATCCATGATTAACATTCATGTAAAAACAGAGTGGAATGATTGGTGATGAAAGAAAAATCTCAGAGCAATCTCATATTAAACTCAAAAGAAAACCTAGAGCAACTCGCTATTTTCTGTTCTTAATTTTGATAAGTTCAGAAATTAACAACTTCAAATCTGAACAAATCTCAATATTGAACTTTCAATTGAATACACTGAATACATATACATTGCGGTTAAAAAAAATTACACTTGTGATGCATGAATTTTGCTAAATAAATACATTTTGTGTACCAACAATAGATACTTATTTGCATTTAAGTAATTATGCACTTCATTTCTTATTCCTACATAACTGTTACAGGTTTTTAGATTTTGAACTTATTTCCCAGATTGCCGGAGATGCCATTTATCTTGTATGTATTGACACTGCACTTTTGAGCAAGTTGCTGTAAGTTTTGTCATACGCTAACATTAACCCTTTCAACCCTATTGACCATAATAGACTGGTTTTTAACTAATCACCCCTAAAGACACATTTGGACTGGTCTAAGTCATTGATTTATAGAAGAATCCATTGTTTTTAAGGGCTGATGAGTTATCAACAGAAAAGAAGCATAACACTAAGACAATCAGGGATGAAAGGGTTAAAAAGAATAGAAAAACAATGGTTTTACAACAAGGACAATTATATCAGTAAAGTGTACAATATTAGTTTTGTGAAGTCGGGGAGGGGAAAAAGGGCAGTACACACTGATAGTTAAAAGGATTGGACTACCAATACCAGTTGATGATATAAAAATGACAATGACTTACCTCCTACTAAAGACAATATTGCTGTATTGCTTTCTCCAGATCCGATGACACTTGTACCGACACACTTGTACCTGCCTGCATCACCAGACTGTAAGTTAAAGATTGTTAGACTCTGGCTATTGGCACTTGTTTGGATTGTAGACCTGCCTATTGGTGGAGAATAAACGAAAAAATCATTGGAAGAAGAAGTCGATTTTTTCCATGAGTAAGACGATACTTGTGGTACAGCAGACAGAACAGAACAAACAAGAGTCACATTGCCTCCATATTCTCCATTGTAGAAACTGCCAATCGAAAGAGATGGGATTTCTGTAAAATGAAAATAAAAATCCATTAGACATGTTAAACTTTCTTAGTTCAGAGCTTATTTTAGCCATTGACAACATTCTTTTTGCACAGTTCTAATCTATAAATTGAATAAATTCTAAATAAAATACAGTTGAGAACAACCCACCTTGGTGAACTTAAAGAAAATGCAAATACATTGACGAAAAATTTGCTCAATTTTTGTGTGAAAGAAATGAAACATATAAGAAGTATCAGAGATGTGAAAGGTTTTCCGTCTTCTATAAAAAGTGAGAAAATATGTTAAGATCAGTATACCATTGTCTGAAGGTAAAACTCTAATCAGAAAATACATGTAGATATATTTAAATGAACAGGCTGCTTACAAAAAGAAAATTCTGTGTATCGAAAGCTGTCAAGCAAAAACCTACATTATATGAATACTGTAGGTTCTAAGTGGAAATTCTTTTTAGAGGCTCTATATTACGATGTGGTGGGAAGGAAGAAATGGTGAAAAATTGGAAAAAGACAATTTTTTCTGATCTACATGGAAGCAGTTAAGGAATAGGTTTAAGTTCTCTGTAGAGTAACACAAGTGAATAACAAATCAAATATCTTTAGTAATAACTGAAATTAATCTTTATCTGAATATAAATACAAGTGTTTGTTTAAGTCACTTCACAAGTTACCTCCCCTTTTTATCAATGCCGCTAGGTGATCATAAGACAATATCACCCCAACCCTTACTGGTACAAGTATTAAATAGCTAAATAGAATACACATATATATTATGTATTCTGTCATTTTCAATCTGAAGAAGACCTAAATCTAAATGATGATTATATGTATGTCAAGATTTCAAGTTCTCTCCACTTCTAAAGCTTATTCTCATTTAAAAGCTTATAATAGAACTATTTATACTGGACACAACACAAAATATTTTCCCTGTAACAAAATCTCTGGTAAACTAACAAATGTAGTGTATTGAATAAACCATGGAGGAACATTACCCTCATCTTAATAACAAAACTGAGAGCAAGATGTCAGGATATAGTAGTAGGACATAAATGAGTTTGCATAATTTATTTTCACTATATTTACTTATGAAATTTATGTTTTTTTTATAACTGATTTAAGAATTAATTTTTTAACCAATTTTAAAAACTTGATGTTTAAGTGTTTTTGGTAGAAATTACACTGCAATCTATCTTTTATTTCAGGAGAATCATATTATTCTTTGTAATCATTTTGCTTCCCAAACCTAATCAACTAAACTTTTGCCATAAATTCACTGATGTCATTTTGATAATTAATGGATCTGTGACATAATTCATAAATACCTAAACAAAACCATCAATACTCAAGTAATTATCAAAATAAGGCCCAGGTTCCAGGATTAAATGTGCCATTTTTCATTTATTTCAGATATGTACTAGATTCAGATGACAAAATTAAGCAAATACAGTATTACTAAGATTGTATAGTGAAATTCATTTTTTGCAAACTCTCTTTTGTCCTACATTTTTTGTACCATTGTAGGAGCTAACTTGAGCCTGTATCACTCACCTGATTTAAATAAATCAATATGTTCTATTTATAGTAACATCAACCATGCTGGTTGATAAATGAGTATAAAAATGACAAACTTGAATCTTAACATAATTATGTCTAATGGACAGAAGACAGATGCAAAGTGATGGAAAGACTGGGTTCAAAATTCACAGGTATTTCTTGTCATCATATTCATTTTGTGTTCATAAGCTGACTAAAGTTAGGAGTCAGGACAGTTCTCTATTTCAAGGGAGAGGAAATACTGAAAGACTAATGAAGACTGCAAGATACTAGTAATTGTTACATTATAAAAATGAATTTTCATATAGATAAAAAAACTTATTCAGTTATTGCAATATATAAAAAGCATTTCATCTCCTTGTATATACTATCAGAATTTCAAATTCAAATTGACTAAGAAAATCAAATTGATAAAAAGCATCTTAAGAACAGAAATCCTGATTTTCTTGATTATTTGATCGGGGGTATGGGAACTAGGCACAGCAGATAATAAGGTTACCTCTTCGTGTTGTTGCTTCTGTAAGGAAATAAAGACGTTGAATAATATCACAAACACTGATCAGCCAGCAAGTACATTGCCACTGATCAGAGTCTCTCAGGATCTTGAAACAAACTTTGACTTTATTTAGAGTTGTTGGCATTTTTGATAAGTATCTTTTTCATCATCTAAATAGAATTTCATTTCTAATATTAATATCTTTATTTTTTTTTTCATTTCATTTTTGAATGCTGTCATCAGCAACAATAGTAAACCATACAAAACAAAAAGCCTGGAGTGTTTACCAGTATTGAGTTACGTGATATTTTTAATTTTTAATCATGATCAAAAACATTTTCATGATCCTGAGTCTATCCTCACTATCAAATTGAACTCTTCTGAGGATGTCTGCTACAAATATTCTAAATAAAAGATATATTCTCAAAATTAGAATTTTAATTTTTTTTTTTTTTCTTTTGATTTTTTGTTATGATATATAAAATTTGAAAATGAGACAAAGTAACAGAAAAATATGTGGATCACGAAACACCACCACCACTACCATCACGTACCAAAAACAAACGATAATGTTTACATCTCCAAAAGGAAAGAGATTACCGTGATGTAACGACACTTTCACTTTGAACACTTTTAAACTTACGTTGTACCGTAATCCTCATGCTATCTGCATTTCCAGACACACTATCCTCACACCTTAATAGTTTACCATTATCTCCAAGAAGGGGTAACCACTTGACCGTGCTTCGTACGTTGTAAGTATTGTCGTTGTTTTTCGAATTTTGGCTAACGCTCCCAATTAATTTTGTATCGTTCAAGTAAAAGGTCAGATCTGGTACAGGAAATCCACTGGTTGCTACACAAACATGCTCTATTTTGGTGTCACTACCATTAATGATATAGATACTGGGGCCAGACAAAACTATACTTGATGTAGCTGAAAAACAAATATTTATAAATTAATAAACAGTTGTCCCCCTTTGTACTGCATCCTTTTGTTTACCTTAATTTTGAGGGAAGAACAGGTTTGGCATTGTATAGAGGTTTACTAATTACGTATTGATATCATTTATTGCATACAATGTACATGTGTACTGACAAGGACATTCACATTTCAGTCAATCCATCATATTTATACTTAATGATTGAAATAATCCATGGCAATTGAAAAGTACATGTACTTTGTATAGAGTCATGTTCTACAATGTACATGTATTCACTGTTTAAAAAATACAAAACTGTGATCTGTGATTGTTTTTGCAATCAAGGCGTCATGATTTAATTCATATATTTGCTAGGTGAATGATAAATATTCAATAATTAAAACATGGCAAAGGACTGAGACTGCAGTATAATCTTTGTACTATACGTGCTTTACTAATGTCACTTGTGTCTGCATGTTCTCCAAACTCTTCAGATATTGTAGGACAACGATCAGGTTTTGACCTCAGTAAACAACATGGAAGACAGGGGAGTATCCTTTCATTTTTCCACTCAAGTGCTGGTAGCTCGCGTCAGAGAGATTCCATAATAAAATCATCGATGATCGTCTCAAATTGTTGCACATTATTGTCGCCATATTCTGCTTACTTACACCTGGTTATTTACATGGTCTGGCTATACGGACAAGGGTTTTAACATCCATAGATGACCCTTTTGTACTGAAGTAACAGTGGCAGATGTGGGTTTGATGTTATAACGGGGGATCAAAGAGGAAATTTGTTCTTCAACAAATGGTGACAATATGCAAGTTTGGCATTATAACATATTGCTTCAGATTAAGAGAAAATTTCATTTTTAACAACAGATTAAGACAGACAGCATACATGTAGCAACATCTGAGTCTCACCGGTGATCTAACATATTATCATTCAAAGAAATAAATTAACAAGTGGCTATATTGATGTTTGCCCCCCAACCCACCCACTTGACCCTAAAAAATACAAGCATATACAGATTTAAACTTGTCATAATTCTTTATCTTTCATTTTACCATACTGTCTAAATTGTTTTTTTTTTTTACTTTTTGTTTAGATAATACATATGCAGAATTGCAGAATGCATATACTTACCCTTTACATTAAATACAGCAGTAACTACGAGTTCATTGGTGGATGCACTGTTGGCAGCCTTACATTTGATGCTTCTCTGATGGTCTACTATTTCAACTGTAAACGTAAAAAGACTGTCGACCCTGGCAGCAGAACCAAATGAAAATGTGGAAGTGGTTATCCCTGTTTGAACTGTTTGATTCCCTCTGTACCAGGTAATTGATGGTTGAGGGTTTCCAATGACACTGCAGTTTAAAGTCTTACTGGTACCGTAAATCAGGCTTCCACTAGAAGGCTCTATGACAGGGTCATTTAAAAATGCTGCAACAAAAATCAAATATGAATAAGTGAAATTAATAAGACCTATCATAAGCAGATCTGTACATTTTTATACAAGGGAGTTTCAATCTAAGTGAAGAATATATACATTATATATGTAAACCCAATATTAACTCTACTTATGTCTAAAAATATATTTACTCAGAATAGATATAATCATTTAAAATTGAATAAGGTAAACATCATTTCCATAGTAAAATGAACATATCAAAACACTTACTTGATTGGGAAACAGCTAATGGAACATACAGAATTGTAATAAATAGAAATGGTAGAAAAAATGCTCCTTGTAGAACACCAAATTTAAAATTCCAATCCATTTTGGTAATGTTTATGTTGTTTTATGCACACACTTCTATATTGTTGTCAGCTCTGATTCATGCCTATATTCTTTGTACACTCTGTAAAAATAAAGAAGAAAAACTTTATAGCTATTGACCATTGGCATTATCTGTTGACCATAAATTTCAAATTAAAGTAAATAAATGCAAGACTTATTATAGTTTGATTGGTTACATCAAACTTTGTTAATATCCTTTTTAGGGATTACCATAAGATCAATATAAAGGGCGACAAATAGGTTCTGGGTGGAAACCCCAGTATGTCTGAAAGTAAATGTATGGCATTGAAACTTGATTATTTAAGGGTGTATACATGCACCATATATGGGGATCCTGGTTGAAGAATTAAGAAAGATATGGCCTAGACAAAGCAAAAGGATGGAAGGACATCTATAGCCCCCCCTCCCACCCCACCCCACCCTGAACCAACCAAACAGTCCTTAACACTCACCTGACTGAAATGAATATGGTAATGATTATAGTAAGCATATGTTGAACATTGGTTCATAAGAAGTAGATTTATATAGATTTACCAATTTTTTACCATTTTTGGAGCCCCTATGGATATAAGCTCCTTTTATTTGCAAATGTTATGTAAATTCTCATGGGGATCATTCCTTCAACTTGGTTGAAATTGACCCAATGGATCTTGAGTAGAAGTATTTAGAATGGACCTGTTTATGAGCACACTTCTATACACTTACATACATACACTTTATACATGAATATACCTTTAGCGGTATTTACAACTTTCTTCTGTCAAACCAGTTTTCAAAGGACATATTCCATACAGAAATCGATGATATTGATTTTAACAATTTAAACATTTCACATTGTTAAATATTGACAATCATGGAGTTGAATACAAAATTTAAAAACCAATCTTTAACATGAGAGGTTAATCTTACAGTACAAACTTTACTAGCACACAGTGTACATGTGTATTTGATGTTACATTTGCTCAATTACTTCACTATTATATACCTGATATTACATAAGAATTAAGTAGCTTAAAGTATATATGAATATTTTTAAGTTTAGAAACAATTTGGGGAATTTAAATTATCACTTTAAATCCCCCCAAAATACACTGTAAAAAAGCTTCTTCGCTGCCAGTATTTTGAAATGAAAAAAGATGCATATGAAAATTGCCCCTGAAAGCTAAGCCATTCAAAAGTCCAATAATTCTGGCAAATATTGATAAATATTGGCCATAATACAAGATGAATCTGAGAAACACTATTTCTTCCCCACCCCCTCCCCCCATCCCGTCCCACTACCCCGAATTTAAAATGAAAACAAAATTTGCAACCTAAATAACTGAAGCACAGGACACACATGTCCTCCATAAGACAAATGTGATTTAGGGTAAATTTAAGTGAAACTTGTATATGATGGCTTCGTTAGGTATACAAGAAAACCAATCTTTATAGGGAGGTGGTCTTTATATAGAGGTTGATTTGCACACAAATGGTACTATTGGGGACAGCAAATAATAATCTTTGTGACCAGGTGGTCTTTATACACAGGTTGACACTAAAGCAGGTTTTACTGTATTATCTATTGTAAAAGATGGAAGGGGCAAAAATTTCCCGGTATACAGTAATTTAACCTGCATCTCTGTACATGTATACACATATGAACAAGTATTAACACATCAGTTTTTCCGAGCACTCTAAAATTCATTTACTCTAGCACATATGTCAACAAAAATGTCCAAATAAAACACAGGACATTTAAATAAGATCCAACCTGGTCCTATTGCTGTCCATATTCTGAGTATTGTTGTTATAAAATAAACAAGGCAATTAAGTGATGAATCCACTTGTACACTGTATACAAATAATTCATCATTTTCAGTTTTTCAAGAAATCTGTGGAAAAGAAAAAACATAAAAAAGTAATTTAGTCTGAATTAGGTTTATTCTCAGTTACGACAGCAGGGAACCTTGTCTTTATGTACAAGAACAATAACTGACTAGGCCTAAAGAATATGCGTTAATGTGATTTTCAAATTCTTTGTCTGGCTATATTTTGCAATTATGATTACTGAGCTACTTGTAGAATTCAAAATCACCCATATACGTGTAATAGCAACCTAACTGTTGCTTTACAATGATCACCAATTTCTATGTAATGGCAAGGCAGTGGACATCACACTTAACAATTCTTTCCCAGTATGAGCTCCATTACAACATTTAGAGTATAAATTAATACTTCGTAATCATTTATACTCTCTTTTATTACAATCATTGATATAGCTTTGTTTTTCATCATATTTCATTCACTATACAAGTTCCTGTTTCAGTTGCCATAGAGATGACACAAACATTCTAAACAAGGCATAATACAACAATTGGTTCTTTAGACCACAATGTACCTAACTGTACAACTAATTAGAAACCACTGACCCAAAGGATAATCAATGATCAAGTTTCACTGTTCTTTCTTTGTTTTATTTCCAGACAAGAATTTCACTTGCCTATGTACATAAAGACATCATCAGCTTTAGGTGCAGTGCCACAAATTTTGACCTCCACAATGGAAGTACATGTATGCCAATATAACGAGTCTGGTCCTTCAAGATGCCACACCAGCCGTGATATGGGAGCTTGGATTTTAAAAGTGTCATCCAAAAGAGTGGCTTTACCTATGTGGAGTGCTTAGTGTCACTACCATTTTAAAAGTCATAGGAATGTATTTGCCAAAAGTTGGCCACTCCCTGACAATGATTCCATACTTTCCAAAAAACATTCCACAACTCAATCGATATGAAAAACTTCACAGTTGATTGACTACAGAGTATTCACAGTAAAATAAATCATCATATAATATGTATAATTCAGAATGGTATTTAAACCAGATTATATTTAAACTTACGCTGGCATCCGTGTCTGATCCCATACAAGATTATTGGTCAAGACAATTTTAACATTATACAGTATATACCAGACATTTTCATTTTTTTAAAATTTTTATTTACGTATATTTGTTACCAAGATGTCACAATAGAAGAAACAACTCATTGTTGGTATTTTTTTTTTGGGGGGGGGCTTGTGCACCTAGTCTAACTAAAATTCTACATGCATACCTATATTTATATCTATCTACCTACCTCCTTACCATTTTTATCTATGAATGACATCAGCATTTAGGTTTATTTTGTCTGTTTTATTGTTGTTTTACAACCCACTAAGAATTTTTCACTTATATGGAGATGTCACCAGCATTTATTATTTGGTTGAAGTTCCACATATTCTGACCTGTGCTATGAACTGACAGCAATAAAGTAAAGGTTTTTATAACTGCAATGCCTGCTGTGACATGGGAGCTCGGTTTAAAGTCACATCCAAATGACCTCTGACTTTCAATTCTTATGGTAGGCACAGGAGCAAACTTTCAGGTCCTATGCCATGCGTCTAACAAAGGAATAATTGTCATCCTCTGTTTAAACCAATGTTAGAACCTAAAGAAAACAAGATGTGTTTGTGAAACACAAATGCCCCTGGTCCCAACAAATTTTTGCAATGTCCTACATTTTGACCACACCTCACCCCACCCCAAGGGTATGTGATGTCAGGGAAGTGTGAGCAACCCTTAGATGAACTTACAGTCCAAGTTTGGTTACTATATCACAATCCAAACTTAAAATATAACACTTTATATGTAAGTGGGACAGAATTATGGACAGACAAACATTGCGACAGATGGACAATCCAAACATTATATGCCCCCAATGGAGCTTTCAGGTCGGGGGCATAAAAACTTGATTTTTGCAACATGTTAGATAAGTTATATCAATGTCTGTTGTTGGTCCAAATGTTGACTTAAAGGGATGTTACGGTTGGCGGAAACTAGAGACACCCACATGTGTGGATTGGCAACCTCCCTACCATATCATATACTGTCCAGCCAAATCTGATGTATCAAATGCAGTGGTAAAAAGTGATTGTGCTAACCTATGTGGAGTCTGTGCTATCCAGATGACCTAGATTAAATGTACCTACAGCCACAACTTTTTCTGTCATTCTGATTATCATACAACCAGCACAAGAGATTATAATACCAACTCAGGGTTTTACTTTTGAAGCTTTGTAAATGCTCACCTTTCACTTAATAATGGTGTTAGAATGCTTTTTAAATTCATCTCCACATCCATTAAATTGTCTTACACTAATAAAAAACTAAAATTCAGAACATTACATGGGTCTGATGGGAAATACAATATTTTTCAATAAACAAAATAGGCAAAATAAGGCCATGACTATGGTTATAGACTGTATATCCCAAGGCAAACTCTAAAATAACATTTGTCAGGTGGCAGTATCACATTTGTTTTATCTGATGGAGGTAACATTGTCAGGTGGCAGTGTCATGTTTGTTGTATCTGATGGAGATGACATTGTGATGTGGCAGTGCCATGTTTGTTGTATCTGATGGAGGTAACAATGTCAGGTGGCAGTTTCAAGTTGTATCTTATGGAGGTAACACTGTCAGGTGGCAGTGTCATGTTTGTTGTATCTGATGGAGGTAACATTGTTAGGTGGCAGTGTCATGTTTGTTATATCTAGTGGAGGTAACATTGTCAGGTGGCAGTGTCATGTTTGATGTATCTGATGGAGGTAACAATGTCAGTTGGTAGTGTCATGTTGTATCTGATGGTGGTGACATTGTCAGGAAGCAGTGTCATGTTTGTTGCATTTGATGGATTTGACAATGTCAGGAAACAGTGACAGGTTTGTTGTATCTGATGAAGGTGCCATTGTCAGGTGGCAGTGTCATGTTGAAAATACCGATAAAAAAGCACCAGATAAATAAGTGGCTGTAATATAAATAGTTAAATATTTTGTACAATCAGTTTTAATAGAAATGAAAAGAACGGTATTAAAAGTTTCAGTGAACAAAACAACGGATCTCTCTCTCTCTCTCTCTCTCTCTCTTCAATCATCTGGTGGCCACCACTTATTTATCTGGTGTCTGCCACATAAATAAATGTTGATTGCCACATAATTCAGTGACAGCCGTCAGATAAAATATTTTCACTCTCAAGAAAAATATTTTGGCAGGTGAGCCTAATACACTTCTGTAACTTTCTGATCTAACAGTGAAGTAAGCATCTAAAACTGAAGCCATT
This sequence comes from Atrina japonica, assembly GCA_030159075.1. Lineage (NCBI taxonomy): Eukaryota > Metazoa > Mollusca > Bivalvia > Pterioida > Pinnidae > Atrina > Atrina japonica. The sequence goes on from BROG01000162.1 coordinate 917,257, forward strand.
GATGAAGACACCTTTGCCTCAGCCAATCAAAAAATGATACAACGTTATAAAAGTAGTTGTTTATAACAGTCAACGGCAAAAATAAATTGTACTGAACTGTAATACATGTATATGCAGGAAAGGAGATAGAATTTATATTACCGGTAACTCTATAATTTTCTGCCTTGAAATATGTCATCGAATGAAGATTTAACCTGACTCTACTTACTTGGTAATTAAACTTTTCACACTGAGAATACCTACAAAAGTGTATGAAATATTGATATTTTCATGTTATACTGAAAAATTGCATCAGACCTGTCCACAATCCTAGATGACCTAAGAGAGAATGAGATGTACAATTGTTTGTCCCTAGTTACCTAACAAACATCTCGACTATTGAGATAGCACTTAACACTATAAACTGTGTAGGTGTTTCTTAGATATGGTATTTGAGTATTTTACGTATTTGAGTATGCACCAAAAACATCAAAAGTCTGAAACAATTTTCACTGTACTTAAACAGTCTAAAGATCAAAGAAATACTCTATTCGATCCATTAAGTGCCCAAGGCGCTACAAAAATCAGGAAGGGGTGGGTGCTTAATGGTTCCAATGAACACTCAAATTGGCATAAAACAGTTGATTTTTTTTATAACACACAGTGGTATAGTTGTTGCAGTTATTCCCGAGGACACCAATCAACATAATTGTGTTGCTAGGGGCTACAGATAAACTATTTCTTATGGGTTTTTTGCATCCATATCTCCTTGTCAAACAGCTAGAAAAGATTCTTGATGGTATGTTAAATGGGGGAGGAGTGCTTATAGGGACATGGGCAGTTAATGGGTCGATTATGGTAATGAAAAGAAGTAAAATGTCAGTTTTCAATAAAATATCAATAATGTAACTTGTTGTGTAGAAAAAATCTTTCTTAATTCTTGCTGTGTTTCCGTTTTCAAAAATTACATTGTATGGTTAAAAGTTTTAATTTTAAAGTTGTTTATATATAAAACGGATACAGACTACCTACAATAACATCATTTTTATGTAAATTCTTTGAAAATAGAATACAAAGAATAACGTACCTGTGCCATACTACAATATCTCATTAGTAACATTCTTTCTTTAATAGTCCACATTACAAATTGTTGTGACAGAATCAGTGTACACTGGTTTCCACGACAACTTAAGTTATGGCTATTTGATGAAAACTTCCAACTCAGTAAATAAAAATATACACAGGTATCTCAGTTTAAATATTCCAGACCACCAAATAAAGGTAAACCACATGTTTATTGAATTCATTCATCCATTTATTAATATTCTACATAAGGATCCATTGATTCTTGACAGAAAAATCAAACACAGCATTTGTAGAAATTCAATAATGTATAGTGTCGCATGCTAGTAAGTGTTATATCAGAGTGGCTGATCAGAGTATTATTGGCTAGATACCTGATACAGGTAAATTTAACACCTAGCTGCAGGTTAATTTTTATGCCTGTTCTATGTTCGAGGAACTCATCTTCTACCATATTTTCTTTTTTTTTCATGCAATCACATGGAGTGCTCTACTTGAGAATTAACATGAAGTGGACTAGACATCAACGTGGCATGAACTGATGGCCACTTGAGTGGTTTTAGAATTGTAATAAGAACTTGTTAATTGATTTAACTTTGAATTCATCTCGAACTGAAAATACTGAAAAGCAGCTTATGGACTATAGAGATTTAATCTCATATTAACTTGTAGCTCTGTAATTAGGAATTTGTTTTTCAAATGAATGGACAAGGGTTTACTTACATGCAATATATAACAATTATAACCCTTTTTTGGTCAGTACATGGCTCCCTTTAGTTAGGTGAATGCTTGTCTGTTTATTATTTCCCATGAAGAAATGATCATTTTAAGGAGATGTTATCTGCTATTTGTGAAGTTCCTTAAATATGTGCCTCTGGTATGGACCTGTGTTATCGTTACATTGACAAAGAAGTATAAAATGAAAGATATGACTATCACATCTAATGGTAGCATCTTATAGGTTTCTTATACTGGTTGCTACATTTGTCAGGGCAAACTTTGATGTTGATGTAAACTTTTAATTTTGGTAATTGCTCAGTTGAACCTAATAAAATGAACATATAAATAACTAAAAACCCTGCAATTAGACATGTTCCCGCAAAAACTGCCATTACCCTTGTGAAGCAACATCAGTTCTAATCTACACATATAGATTTGAATCCCAAAATCTTTTATTTACATGACACAAAGCCTACCACTGTTAGTTTGTTTAAGGTGTGTTTTTTATGGCACATACAACAACATTTCAGTCATTTTTATTGGTGGAGGAGACAACCTGGTTACCATGTATATGTACCTTGTAAGAGACCAGCAGCCTTCTACAACTGGCAAACTTTCTGACAAAATCAGCTGAGGATCCAATGGAGATTGTACCTGCTTTGACTAGAAGTGAGAGACTTCATGGTTTATTTACTTTAAAGTGTGATACTATATCCCCCCTTACCAGAGACATTATGAGAAGTATTTTTTACATGAATATATCATGTAAATTAACTGTATTCTACAAGACTAAATCTATCTTTAATAACTTATTTGTTTGTTATATCATTATTATGTTTTACATCTCTAAGAATATGGAGATATCACCAGGTTTAGACAAAGTGACATAAATTTGGACCTGTGCTATGGACTGTCACCAATGCCGTGAGGTTTCTTTTATTTGCCACACCTGCTGTGACATCAGGGCCATAAAACTATTCTCAGACAATTTTTTTACTCAACTTTCAAGATTTTACTCAATTCTTGAGAACTTTCTCAATTTGAGTAGAGTTGTGGACCATAAAGAAATTCTCAGACATATTTCTTTCTCAAGTGATGAGATACTTAAAGTACAGTATGTAGTTGACTTAGGTAATTCTTAGCAGAGAAAATGGTCGCCTCCTACATGTATGTTCACCTCGGATAAAGCACTAATGCCAGGGTCTCTGTTGCCCTAAAGTATTTTGGGACATGTTTGATCCTTTGGCTTTCGAAAACAATATGTTATTTGAGCGTTAAAGGTTTAAGAGACCCAACACTTCTTTTTCTGTGGTCTTGTTTTAGCCATACGGAATGTGTTTACATTAACAATAGGGACAGTGTAAATTAAGTCTAATACATGTGCCCCAGTGTATGTCCTGAGTCATTTATCTTATGAAATTTACTTATTTATTTGTTATTGTTTATTATATACATTATACATATTATATGTATAAATTACTGACTTTGTTCATGTATTGGTATTTAACAAGACATTCTTTGTCATTTTAAAAAGGTATACACTGGTGTCCCACTGTATCGCGGTACTTAAAGATTTTCCATGTTTTGATACATATCGTGACTTAAATGGCAATACTGGTGTCCAACTGTATCGTGGTACTTAAAGATTTTCCGTGTTTTGATACATATCGTGACTTAAATGGCAATACTGGTGTCCAACTGTATCGTGGTACTTAAAGATGTTCCATGTTTTGATACATATCATGACTTAAATGGCAATATATTTTTTGTCACACATTGATCGCATTTTTCTTCAATATATTCCTACAAACTCTCTTTAAATGTGATCATTCAATTTTTTTCTATATTTTTTTGAAAGTCTGCCATATTACGAACATTGTCTGAAGGGGGTTCCCCTTGTATTGCGGTAAAATAGTTTTTACTCTCACAGTGAGGCCAATTTTACTTGGTCATGTGAACTAAAATGTCAATGGGTTACGTGGGAATCAGATAATAACTGCCAAAGTAGTTTCTGTTTGGCAAACATGATTTTTCGATTTAGAGGACCATTTTAAGGAAGCTTTTTGAAAAGGCCACCATATTTATAAAAATGCTTTAAAAAAGATAATCATTTCATTTACTTATCATAATCTTGTGACATTTTCAGTGAAACCGTTTTTTGAAAAGCAACATGGCAGCAATAATTTGTCGCTATTAAATAATAGACTTTAAAAAAATGGTGTCATGCCACAGGATTTCAGAAAATAAAAAAAATACTGTGATACAATGGGACCTGCGATACAATGGGACGGGACTATATATAACTATTCCCTTTTTTTAGGCCACAAAATGTGCTGCCTATTTGATTTTTAACATGTTTTATACCTCTTGGTTGGTTATTAAATAATTAATCATAGAGTATGGTTAGAATAATGTTCAAACATCCAAATTAAATGAATAGGGGCATAAATTGGGATATCTGTCCTGGACTAGATTTTCACTGCTCCCTAACAATCTTATGTCAGTTGAGAAAATTCTTCAGTCATTTTATGGTCCACGAGTTTTCACTTTTTACTTAGATAAGTAAATTCTTAACTTTTGAGAATAAAATTTGTCTCAGAATTCTCCTTGTTTATGGTCTCGGGGCCCTGATCTCAATTTTACATACTCATCCTAAAAACATGACTCAGTTCTTGGACCATCCACTCACTAGTTGAAAGTTCTACCGCTACACAACTACATGTACAAGGGTTATCTAAACAAAATAACATCAACATAATACAGTGTTAAGCAAAATAAAACAACAGATTTTTCAGTTACATTGTACATAGTGGTGTCTGGAAACAGACCACCGACCTTCCGATAATAAACTAGCAAACTTTCTCACAAAATCAGCTTAGGTTACACCGGGGCTCGAACTGACAAGAGGTGAGAGACTTCATGGTTTAAAATACTAAGTATGGACCAGTGTTATATAAAAAAAAACTTTTTAAAAAATTGTGAGAATGTGCATATATGTATATTAAGTCAATTTTAGTGTTCTAATTTAACCTTAAGCTTGCCTGACAACACAAATACTACTAATGTCTTATTAAGAGACAATGGAGAGATTAGTATAAAGAATGTACTAATCTTTAGACAAATGGTACAGACAGTTTGTATAAAAGTTTAAAACTTGGATGACTTTCAATAAAAGCATTTTCAAATGAATATTGTATTAGGGTGTAGCCCAAAAACATGTTGACTTAAAATTGTTTGCTTTAAACATAGAAAGGTAATACATATTACTATACACATATATGATGCAGCACGTATATTGGTAATGATATACATTTAACTATGACTGTAGCAAATGTTCCAGTAAATGTATGTGTAGGTATACATGTGTACATTGTAGGTATGTGTATCAGGTAGATTTGTATGTGTAATCAGTATATCATATAAATACACTGTAGAATCAGACATTTTGGTCGTGGTTTTGATTTTATTTTTTTCGCTGTTTTCATTTGTCAACAAAATCTAAACCACGACTAAATTTTACATAAATTGTACCTAGTAATAGCAATAGCTTTCTTTACAAATAGATTTGTTTTGTTTCAATGATACTTAATGTCAATGAATTTGTTTTATTTTCAAAACAACAAAAATTTAACCCCACAGAATTTTCTGATTCTACAGCATCTGTATTTGTAGGATTATATACCTGTATTTGTTTCACTTGTCAGTGCCTTAAACTTTGTGTATTTGCAGGTTTGTGTATGTAGATTTGTGTGTGCATGTAAATTTGTGTGCACATGTGTAGATTCATGTGTACACATGTGTAGATTTGCGTGTGCACATGTGCAGATTTTAGCTTGCACATGTGTAATTTTGATTTGATTTTTTGTTTTACGCCATACTCAACAATTTTTCAGTCATATGATGGCGTCCAGTTTTTTATTGGTGGAGGAGAAACCCCGGTAACCCGGGTAAAGACCACCGACCTTCCGCAAGAAAACTGACAAACTTTCCCACTTAATTCGAAATGACCCAAACAGGATTCGAACCAGAGGTGAGAGGCCTTGTGATTTAAAGCGCAATGCTCTAACCACTAGGCCACTGAGCCCCCCGCTTGCACATGTGTAGAATTGTGTGCACATGTGTAAATTTGTGTGTACATGTGTAGATTTATGTGTGTATATGTGTAGATTTGTGTCCACATTTGTAGATTTGGGTTTCATAGTTGTATACCTGTACATTTTACTTTGTTTATCTGTGGGTTTGTGTGTGAAATATGTAAAATGTTATGATCACACATATATAGTCAGATGTGATTATCAGAGTCTAGTAAATTTGTGTCAATCACATTCACAGTTGCATTTGAAATATATCATTCACACATGTAATCAAATATGAACTGTATAACCTGTATCCAATAGTTAAGCCCAAAAGTTTCAAGTCCTAAGGGATCCTGAGTGGTGACCCAAGAAATGAAATTTCTGGGGTTAAAATTCTGACTAAATCTTACCTTAGACTTAAGTACGTAGTGACATATCCTTTACCATATGACATATTTATTATAATATGACATATCCTTTACCATATGACATATCCTATACATTATGACATATCCTTAACTATGTATGTCTTATCCTTTACCATATTGCATATCATATACAATATTACATATCCTTTACCATATGACATATCCATTATTATGTATGACTTATCCTTTATCATGTATGACTTACGAGTATCCTTTATCATAAGATATATCCTTTACCAAATGCTAGAAGATAAAGTAAGAGGTTTCAAGGCACTAGAGATCAAAAGTAACTAGAAATTTGACAAACAGATGGAAGGATGTACAGTTGCATGAAGACAAAACCCAAAACCTATAACCCCCCCCGGGTTTCAACAGAAGCAGACTAATAGATATGTATGCCTGTATATATATACTGGTCAGCAACCAATTCTCACCAAGTGTATTTACCAATTCTCACCATTTGGCATGGAGCATTCAAACACAAACTTTTATACAGATTTGTTGGTGTTTCCAAGACAAGTTGACGCTGTTCTGTTTGTTGAACGAAATATATATATATATAATTTCTCTGATAAACCAGAAAAAATCAGGTAAAATAACACCGGTTGTTGAGAATTGGTCGCTGACTAGTACTTATATTGAGTGTAACCCACATGTACTATAGATTTATTATGCTATACAATGTACATAGAGACAGAGTAACATTGTCCATTCCATCTCACCCATATTGATTTCTATTTTAATTTCTGCAGATATATACTGTGACATATTTATATTTTTTTCTTCTATTTTATATTAATGGCTTTGAAAACTCCATCATCAAGTATGGTGCTCAAGTTAAAAATGAAAATATAAAGAAAAAATTATACTAAATGATCACATTACTGAAACGTGTTTCAATTTTCAAAACACACATGTGCAACAACTGGAGTGAACCATGTAAAAATTTAGGCATGTCCAGGCAAGGGTAAAATGAGACTTCCTTTAAAATATAAATATTCATAAAAAAAACACGAAGACAATTTTCATTCAAATTAATATATATCTAAGAACACATGGATCTGCTATGAAATACCTTTGCCCATAAATGAAAGTTTGAAAGTTTTTCCAAAATATCATCAAATAATTAGGGTTGACGATCACCATGTCATACCAGTACAGTAGACTATTTGGTAGTAAAGATGATTTGATACCTGAATGGTTACATATAAAATGTATATACCAACCTTCAGTATCTCTCTCCCCTTTCTCTCTCTCTCTCTCTCTCTATTTATATAAACACACACCTTTGATTCCTTCTATGAAAACTGGTTTAAAAAATATCACAATATGTTATATCCACTAGGCTAAATTAGAACTTACAATAATTCCAAAAGTTATTTAATAACTGTAACTTCTTGAGATGTAAAATTCCGAAACGAACGAAAAGAGTCCCTGGTACAGAGTATCGGTAATCAACCGAATTGTCAGAATGACACGAGTCGAATCAGTCCCTTAGACTCTAAACACTGGAACTAGCTTTCCTAGTTACCGAAAACGAATGTACACAGCTCTGAATCACTCAACCATGAAACAGTTCTATAATACTGTTATGTTTAACTCCCACAATACCAGGTTCAGCTATGTCAGTGTAATTTTTCAGCCATGGTAGAAAGTAATTTGAAAGATTTGTCTAAACTTGTTCTTTAAAATTACAGCAAGGAATTAGGGGGGCTTTGTGAAGGTTGGGTGGGTATGAGTTTAGTACATGTGTTGGATAATTAATTGCATGTTTTTACAAGATATAAAAGTAACAAGGAATTAGACTACCTCTGAATAAAACAACTAGTCCTTTTATGATTAGGTGTAAAACTAATTAATTACCTGAGGTTCAGGTAGGGTTTTTAATTAAACAGAATACATCTACACATGTTTTTGTGATAGTTTGATTGACACCTGTATAGTAACTGCAGAACTAGTTGTCAATATCATTGATTATATCTCGTTGTTGTAAAGCTCATTACCTGTAACTCATATTTTTAATAATACATTACATCAGATGTCCCAATCATACTTTATTCTGCTTTCTTAACACAAACTAGAAAATATGGAAACAAGTGGCTCAGATTTATAAAGATTCTTAAGCTCTGAATTAATTTTTTGTGGATTCTCATTCATAGATTAATGATTAAAAAGTTTTAAAATGTATACTTACCAAACCAGGATAATAATAATAAACAAATCTAAATAAATAAATTGCATATAAAAATGAATAAGTAAACAAATGAATTATTTTATATGAAAATATAATATATTTAAACCAAAAAATTCAACAAATATAAATAAATTGAAAATAATATAAGTTAAAAACAAATAATGTATAAAAAAAATCAACAAACATATTCAAAATACATGTAAGTATAAATAAATATTCAAAAATAAACAAATATAATTCATGACAAATATTCCAAATAAATAAATTTAATTAAAGTTAAATAAATTCAAATTAAAGCAGTAGATAAATAGACAGAATGATGAAAAATTATAAATGAATATATAAAAATAAATTACTCCATCAATTGATTCTAATTTAATTTTTAACTATAATATGGAGCAACTGTCACAGTTTGTGTATTTCAGTTGGTTGGAATAACTTAGAACGGTCATCTTGCAAGCAGTAGGTCTGGCACCATAAACTTCAGATTCAAAACATGTTAAAACTTAGAAATAATACTTAAGCTTGAAAATTTCACTCAGTTTTGGCTAATCCTGAAATCTGATTGGCTAAACAGGCCAACTTGAAAATATTCTCAAGATTTGGATAATTTTCAAGTTTTATGGTGCCAGGCTCAAGTCAGACATGTACCTAAAACTCAAAAGGGCAGTGACTGTTCCTTCACCAAGCATGTACCATTGAAGTGAAAGTCACAGGTCTTTGGGATGAGTCTTAAAACTAAATGCTATAGGTAACAATGGACTTGGAATGTGGAAGATCCCACACTGCATTTTCATAAGTCCATAGCACAGGTAAAAAATTTAGCACTTCATCTAAAGCTGGTAACATTTCTATACTTTAAAAAACCCTTAGCTGAGCATGAAATATTTATTTTTAAAAAGTAAAAGACAAAAAAGTAAAGTTTTGGTTTCACTATCATGGGATACAAAAAGTAAAACAAATATTTTGTAGACATACTTAGAAATGATTTTTGCAAAATGAGATCCTAATGCAAGGATTATTATAAAGCTGATGATGGAAGATGGTGAAAAAAAATCCATTGCAGTATGATACATGTATCAGCGACCGAAATCAATAATCATAATTCATTGACTTTAGTAACTATTTCAGGAGTTGCCACAGTGCATTCCAGGAAAAGGGTTATCCTCAAGGCTCTCCTCCCCTTCAAGATTAAATTCTACCACCCATCTTTTTTATGATACAGCATATGAAGGGGCATTTTTCCCAGGTGTTGATACCATATCAACATGGATAGCCTTAGCCTTAGGTAGACACTTTCTATGCAAAATTTGAATCACTGCTTGTTCAGCAATGTTCTTCATTTTGCAAAAGTCACTTGCCCTGTTTGCTTTAGTGTTACCAATTACACATAAACTGATCTAATGATACAGCCTTGTTGGCTACATAACCTTAAACAGTCAAAGAATGACAGAACTGAAAATGGGCAGCCCTGCTAAAGTCCTTTGATACAAGGCTAAAAAATTATCAATCAGCCCTTATATACAATGAACACTGAAGAATATCAATAAGGTCGTATGTACCACTTGACATGAAATGGATAGGTAATACTAACAGACAATAGATGAATCTCGTATACCAAATCAATTGACCAGTTGGTCATCAAGCATTATGATAGATAATTTAGTGAATTTGACTGAATATACCAATCCTTCAAAACAGACACTCAGGGTGTTATAAAACAAGATATGACCAATAAAAAGATGCTTTAATCACAAATTTCATTCAAAATTTTTACAGTGTGGAATAAGTACTGTATTTTCTCATCAAAAAGTAATAATGATGAAAAGAAAAGTTCCCTAAATTACTCTAGCGTAAAATTTGAGATTTTTATGTTTGAGAATCTGCGTACAACTTTAAATGCCTGCTGTTTAAAAGCCAGCTTGAACTTTCAATTCAATCATTTAAAAATGAAAAACAAACACAGTAATTTGAATAAATATATAGAAATGGAAAGTTTTGAAATTTTATTTGTTGATATTGTACAATGTGGAGAAGGATGACTTATTAAAACATTTGAATGTTTTTGGTTAACATTAAATCATTAAAATTGAGTTGAAAAGGGCTTTGAAAGACTAAATAATAACAGTAAAATAAATATGAGATACTCATCCGAGGCCATTAAAACTTCATTTCAAAGAACACAATTAAGAAAGTGGAAAACCTCCATACACATATACACTGTATTGTGCTTTTACTTACAATGTACACAAAAATCTTAAAGAACATTGTGACCTATAAATAGAACTACTGCTTACTGAGGCTGTTTGATTACAGCATTCACCTTTCAAGCTAATGGTACTTTGTCAGGTACTCAACATAAGAAATGAACACAACTGGGTGGTATAATTAGTTAGAGGGTTTGACTTGAAACCTCAGGCAGTCATGGGTTCTGTTCCTGGTATCAGGTCATAAGGAAAAACACCAGCTTTGTTTACAACATGGGCGCAGACATTTTGGACACCCAAAGTTGTGCGGAGGGTAAAATGAGCCCAGTGATCTGATTGGTCATTAAATGAAAAAATTAGTTTTGCCATTAATAAGTGAAATAAAGGTGATAAAAAAGATACATGAATATTGGTAGTACTTTGGAAATTATAGGGTTGACGGTTGAAAATTGAAAGGGAGGGGTCATATGAGAATAGATATTTTCCTTTGGTGCGGAATACTACGAGTTGTAAACAAGTGAAAATTTGAAGTAAAAAATGCAACGGCAACCTATACTTTTGATTGCAAATTTTGTTATCAAAAATATTGATCTTTCACCACAGGGTACTTATTTGACCCAGATATAATAAACATGGGAGTGACAGTGACCTGAAGTTTTGTAAATTAGCATTGAGGCCTATGGGAAAATATTTGGTGGTGTCTGTCCTATAGAGAAATTCACATTTGACACATGTAGGCTGGATGAAGCCTTAAAATAAGTCATTTCTCTAATTTTTATCACCTAAATTGCAATTCATTCAGTTTTACTCATACTTTTAAACAGATTTGAGGGTCTCTATGAAATGGGTCACCTGTTGGGGGTTCACAAGGTGCAAATTTAATAGGTGTGCTGCCTCTACACACATTATTATGCATTTGTTGCATTTTGAGATCTCTTAATTTTATCTGTATGTTTTATATTACACCTAGAACTAATATTTTATCATTTATTGGTCAAAATTCCATCTGTACTTGGAAAATTCAAGTATACCCCCACCCTCTCCTACAAACATGCACATGTTCTTTTATAAAAAAAATCATATAGTTATGGTTATGCATAGTGACTAATTTTAGCAAAATATTTTGGAAATGATGTTTCTATTGTAAATTTTAACTCATTTGAATTAAAATCAGACCTTTTTGAGGTAAAGACTGGTTGATTTTCTTCTTTTGAGGGCAAAATCTACATATTGGACCATGTCATTTTACTCATGCAGTGTATTTTGTACCTTTAGTTGTATATATGTACTGTATCTGAAGGGTAAAAACCATCTCATTTTTAAGAAAATTGTATTAAACTGCATTTCAGCATTTAAGTCTCATCAGTTAAATATTTCATCATGCCATATACACTGTAAACAGTATAAAAATTAATTTAAATACCCCCCCCCCCCCTTATGCTGATCTGTACACAAGAATTTCCATATTGTGGTTAGGTCATATTGTGTTAAATTTGGGTAATAGATAATTAGTATATTAAAAAATTCTTTAGAAAAAGGGCATTTTAACATTTTTTTTTCATAATCTATCAACATTTTAACCTGTAGAAGGAATATTTCAATTTCTTAAATCCAGGAAATATTGTCCAATAAGAGATTTTTATCTAATTATCATACTCAAGTACCTGTAAAGATAATTATAAAGTATCAATTATATTTTTTTCCGTATTAACTCATCTAATATTCATTCAAGTTGCATGTTTTCATAAGTTTTCTAAATTTTCAGTCATGCATTTCTTGTTTGAATCACCTTTTTTTTCCCCCCCCCCCCTTCCAGCAAATGTCACTTAACACTCTCTTGGTGTCATACCAGACAAAAAATTAACACCTGATATTGACTTTTACTGGTTTCAAAACTTAGTATAATTAAAATTTGACTTAGGTTTTCATCTGAAACAGAACTATACATATGTCATATCCTTTTAAAAGCAATTTGACTATCATTTTGCACCATTTAAGTGTCAGTCATTTTAAAGTCAGACTCAGTTATCTGCCCTCTGTATTTAATTACTTACATCATGAGACTGTAATTAAGGGATGAAACAAAACATGGACATGTCTGAAAATGATTACATAACATATTTTATATAAATTAACACAATAAGTCTATTGAAATGTGTTGTATGTAAGGGTATCCCCTCCCAGAAGTTTTACACTTTTATTAAGGGTGCACTTCATTCCTTGTCAATAAAAGCAATTTGATGATATAAAAAATGACATGGTTAACTTTTAAGTGAGCTTCAGAAATTCTTCTTTTACTTCTGGTGCCTAATTGGTTCCATGCTCATTAAGCAATGATCCAAATTTTAAGTTTTTGTGAAGAAAATGGTATATTTTGTCACTTTTTCCATTATTAAGGGGTACCTTCTACCCTTATATGATATCATGGTCAATATTGGTAAATAATGGTATGAAATCATTCAAAATAATGAAGTATATGTGTTATAAACAATTCTGAATGAAAATCATGAAAGAAAAACAGACAACTTCTTCATATAATGCATTTATTTGTTAATATCAATGAATGGGATTGAGAGGTAGGGGTGTGACACATTATAGACTGTGTTTCTCTTCAGGTTGGGTTCCCATCCTCATTATTAAGGGGGCTTGGTGTACAGTTAGTGAGATTTCCCAAAAATGCAAAATGACCATTTTTGGCAATGTTTTGGATAAATCTATAGGAAAAACACCAGCTTTGTTTACAACATGGGCGCAGACATTTTGGACACCCAAAGTTGTGCGGAGGGTAAAATGAGCCCAGTGATCTGATTGGTCATTAAATGAAAAAATTAGTTTTGCCATTAATAAGTGAAATAAAGGTGATAAAAAAGATACATGAATATTGGTAGTACTTTGGAAATTATAGGGTTGACGGTTGAAAATTGAAAGGGAGGGGTCATATGAGAATAGATATTTTCCTTTGGTGCGGAATACTACGAGTTGTAAACAAGTGAAAATTTGAAGTAAAAATGCAACGGCAACCTATACTTTTGATTGCAAATTTTGTTATCAAAAATATTGATCTTTCACCACAGGGTACTTATTTGACCCAGATATAATAAACATGGGAGTGACAGTGACCTGAAGTTTTGTAAATTAGCATTGAGGCCTATGGGAAAATATTTGGTGGTGTCTGTCCATAACTAAACCTGTTCCTTAGCCATATGTTTGACATACATGTAAGATGTGATCACTGAATGGTATAGTTAGTTAGAGGGTTGGACTTGCAAGCAAACAGTCCTGGGTTTTGTTCCTGGTATCAATTCATACCTAAAACTGTTCCTTTTCTGAAGATACTGCATTAGGTATGATTATTTTTGGAAACTCTATACGGACTTTCAACAAAAGAACATGACAAATAAAAAACTTTTGAAATATTTTTCTAGAAAATGCCATATTAGGGGAAAATCCATATTTTTAGTCCAACACTAATAACCATCAAACTAGTCCAAAGGTATATTGGCACTGAATCTATGGACTAAGTTTAATCAAAATCGTTGAAAGAATGAAAGCATTAGAGTGCATATGAGCGGGATTACAATTAGGGCTAATCAAATATTTATTGACAAATAACAAGAGTGTGTATTTAAAACTGGGACAAATAACCACTGAAAGTCCAGTAAGTGGAGCGGTTGGTAACAAAACTCTTCTACACACCTTGAACATAAACTTTCACCTACTGCAATCGTCATGACGTATCCAAATTATCTGAAATGACAAATATATCATTCATGTCACATTTTAATACCAAGATAACTTTCAAATATTATATATGGTGATTAAATTACAAATTAAAAAACCTATATATACAGGTGTGCTATATTTATGATGACACACCTGTCATAGCACTGTCATATTTAGTTATGAAACCTACATTGTAGGTTTACAGGTACGCTGTTTCTTATGACATACTGGTCAGCGACCAATTCTTGCCAACTTGTTTTATTTTATCTGATATTTTCTGGTTTTTGAAAGACATTTTTTTTCCTTTTCCTTCAGCAATCAGTTGTGTCTTGTCCAGGAAACATATAAAAATCTTTGAAAGTATGCACATGTTTGCACGTTCCATGCCAGTTAAAAACAGTTGGCCAGAATTGGTCGCTGACCAGTACTTGTCATAGCACTAACACCCTTAGTTACAAAACCTAGGTCTACAGATGTGCTGTTTCTTATCATGACACACATATCATAGCACCATGAACTTTAGTAACAAAACCTAGGTCTACTTTAGTCATGTTGAATATTTTATTTTGAAAAAAAAGATATATCAGAAAGGACAATACCAATGTCATGGCACCATCAACTTAAGTTACAAAACCTAGGTCTACAGATGTGCTGTTTCTTATCTTGACATACCTGTCATAGCACTAACACCTTCTGTTCGACTTACCGGTAAGTAACAAAATCTAGATCTACAGGTGTGCTGTTTCTTATCATGATACAAATGTCATGGCACCATCAACTTAAGTTACAAAACCTACATGTAGGTCTACAGGTGTGCTGTTTTTTATCATGCTACCAATGTCATGGCACCATCAACTTTAGTTACAAAACTTAGGTCTACAGGTGTGATGTTTATTATCATGATACACATGTCATGGCACCATCAACTCTAGTTACAAAACTTAGGTCTACAGGTGTGATGTTTATTATCATGATACACATGTCATGGCACCATCAACTTTAGTTACAAAACTTAGGTCTACAAGTGTGCTATTTCTCATTATGATACACATGTAATGGCACCATCAACTTTAGTTACAAAACCTAGGTCTACAGGTGTGATGTTTCTTATCATGTCATAGCACCAACAACTTAAGTTACAAAACCTTATCATGGCATACCTGTTACATATGTAGCCCTAACTCAGAGCTGTTGAAATCTGTCTGTCTCTCAAGCAAGTCCCACAGAAATTGTCTATGTCCAACTAAACAGCTGCTTGTGTTGGACAAAATGTCAGATACTGATAAATTGTCAACAAGTTGTATTTCTTAACTCTTTCACAACTGCAATGCCCAAAAACACCTGCTAAAAACACCTTTAGTTACAAAACCTAGACCTACAGGTGTGTTGTTTCTTATCATGAGATACCTGTCATAGCACTAACACCTTCAGTAAGTGTCTTGCTTTTTATCATGACATACCTGTCATAACACTAACACCTCTAGTTACAAAAAATATGTCTACAAGTGCCCTGTTTTTTGTCATGACACACCTGTCATACCATTATGTAAATATCATCACCTTTAGTTACAAAAACTATGTCTATAACAGGTGCACTGTATTTTGTCATGACATACCTGTCATAGTGCTGTCACCTTTAGTTACAAAACCTATGGTAACAGGTGCACTGTATATTGTTATTACACACCTGTCATAATAATATGTAAAATAACATCACCTTTAGTTACAAAATCTATGTCTACAGGTGCACTGTATTTTGTCACAGCATACCTGTCATAGTTCCATCACTTTTAGTTACAAAACCTATGATCACAGGTGCACTGTATATTGTCATTACACACCTGTCATACCAATCTGTAAAATATCATCACCTTTAATCACAAAATCTAGGTCTACAAGTATGCTGTATTTCAACATGACACTGTCACATACCTGTCATGTAAAAACATCATCACCTTTAATCACAAAGTCTAAAAGTATGCTGTATTTCAACATGACACTGTCACATACCTGTCATGTAAAAACATCATCACCTTTAATCACATAATCTAGGTCTACAGGTATGCTGTATTTCAACATGACACTGTCACATACCTGTCATGTACACATGTAAAAACATCATCACCTTTGATCACAAAATCTATTACCTAGGTCCACAGGTATGCTATATTAAGATTTAACACAATTTGACATCAACTGTTTTCTGTCACTGTATCATCACAAGATCTTTATATTTTATGTTTGTCTCATCTATACTATTGACAAAGTTTTGATGTATGTTAATTCCATTTGTGGTCATAAAATATTTAGCTGATAAATTAGGCCTGATATACAATGTCAGTTTTATTGATTATCATTTAAAGTATGTAAAACATTCGCTAATGATCACCTCTAATTATGGGAATACATGTATACCAGTTAAGTGGGTGATATTGATATTTTAGTATACAGTACTAAACTTTATGAACAACATCTCCCTCATGGTAAAATGAAGAAGTAATGGCCCTGACAAGACTGATGGACAGAGTGATTCCTATATGTCCCTGAAACTTTGTTCAGAGGTGAGGAATAATTATAACAATACCCCTACAATTGTTCCAAATGGTTAGTTACATATACAATGTACCTATGAATAAACTAAAGTTCAAAATTCACTTTAAATCCATTATTTCTTGGGCCTGTTTTACGAAAGGTCCTAAGTCCTACATCCTAACTTTTAGTCCTAACTACCATGGCAACCTTGTTTTGTCAGTCCAAAGACAATTACCACTTAGTCTTAGGATTTAGGACTTAAGACTTTTTGTAAAACGAGCCCCTCATCTGTACTGGTTCCATTGTCTAGTAAAAGAAATAAAGATAGTGTGTAAGTTCATTTTTCAATAATTGTTACTTGTATGTAAATCTTACAAAATAATCTCATCTGTAATATAAACTGTCCTCACATGTTATAGTTAGTAATTTTTTATACAAATCTATTCTTAATTTTTTTTTTAGTTTTGTGGGCCTGATGGGTCTAGTAGATTTTTATGCTACTGGTCCCATAGGCTACTTGGTAAGCCCTGTGTCAAATATAAAACCTTATAAAAATATTTAAATTATTTTGTCATAAATATCAACATTTCACTGTATTTTGAGGTCTAAACATGAGAAATCAGGCTTTGTTTAATTCTTGTCCAGGAACACAAAAATTTGACCTTAGAAAGAAATAACCTTAGGTTAGATCTACCTCAGTGGGAACTCAATCTGAAAGTTTTTCGTGCATACTCAACCAGGTAAGCAATTAAAGAGATATATTCGCTGTCGGAGAGTAACAAATTCAATAGTGAAAGAAAGCAATCATTTACAGTTTCTTCTAGAAAAAGGAATAGCCTCAGTGTAGTATCTACCTAGAACAATAGCATTATGTGTACGAGAGATTAGATTCTATCAGTATTACTATTATTACAGTAGGCTACCTCTATACCTCAGAACTGATGATGAGGGTCAAGGTCATTATCTAAAATGCGTCTTCAGAATCTTGGTCATTGCATAATAAATATCTCTAAGGGAATAACCTAATTAAATTAAAATGACACTTATATTTTTTCAACATGGAAACATTATTTCAGCTTTTTTACATCAATACCAATCATTTTTTCAATGGTGAAAATATAACGCTATAGATAGGCACTGTCACTTTAATACATGTACTACTATGAACAAACAATTAAAAAGTGAAGGTAAATTAATGGACAATAACAAATAATACTTTTATTGCAGACATATATTGTTGAACAATGGATGGAAACGATAATTCTTTTTTGTTTCAATGAATATTCAAAATTAATGACATTGTTTTATTTTAAAAAAAATTTAACCCCAGATTCTACAGTGTTTTAAGAAGTCAATATTCATTAAGTATAGATCTTATTCTAATACGGGGGGGGGTTGTAAACCATGAAGTCTCTATTTATCTAGTGAGCATGGGTCTCAGCTGATTTTGTGAGAAGGTTTGCAAATATACTTTGCTGAAGGCTGCCGGTCTTTTCTGGGTACATTGTAAATGAGTTTTTTCCTCCAGTAACCACTATCAAATACTCCACCAAAACCCTGTAGATTCTATAACTGAAAAGTGGAGAGAGGCATAAAACACCATTGTAACAAACAAAAACTCTTTGATGTATGAAATTTGGACCACATGAAATTTTCTGTCATATCCAAAATTATAGAGGGATAACTGAATGATGGAAAAACATATAGCTTGAATTGTACTTGACACCAGGTCAATGATTAACATCTTAGTAGTTTTATCTTAATAATAAATGATTTCCTTATAAGAATTCAAGAAATAAATGAATTATTGAAATTTATGTACATGGCACAAAAACTCATTTCATCTTTTTTTTAAATTCCTGAATAATGTCAATGATTAGTAGAATAAATTTGTCAAGAAAATGCATGATGAAAAATTCTACCCTTTATGTCAAGAACTACATTTTTGACAAAATTTGCACACCCACATAAAATTATATACAAATATGAAGTCATTGGAACCTATATTTGTCTCTGTCAAGTTTTAACTTTTCGTTCTCTTAAAAATCAAGTGGGTAAAGTCAGCTGTTGTTAGCAACTTCAAAACATTTGGACACAGCAAACAAAACTAAGGGTACCAAGAATCCTTGTATTTGCTTAATGTTAAATCCGACTTTCAAATGGCTGTTTCAATAATTACATGAAATTTTTGATTCATGATCATATATTGTCCTAACAGCTTAACTCCTCTAGAGCCCCAGAGGGTATAGAAATCATAAAAGATTACGCATGTCTATATGGGGGTTTAACTGCATGACCTTTAACATTTAAGGAAGACATTTGACCAAGTTGAAAAGAATGGAGAGAGGTAAAATATAAGTCAATGTTGGTAATAAAGTTACATGTAGGTATCAAAAGATATCACACTATCAAAGGTGACTGCTCTTACCTATATATATATATATGACACACAGAGGCATGAAAATATGACATGATTTAAAACATTAGTATGACATACAGAGACATAAAGATTTGACTTGTGATCTTAAAACAGAAGTATGACAGAGGCATGAAAATATTTATAAATTATGAATACGGTTAAAAACAGAATGACACACAGAGGCATGAAAATATGACATGATTTAAAACATTAGTATGACATACAGAGACATAAAGATTTGACTTGTGATCTTAAAACAGAAGTATGACAGAGGCATGAAATATTTATAACTTATGAATATGGTTAAAAACAGAATGACACACAGAGGCATGAAAATATGACATGATTTAAAACATTAGTATGACATACAGAGACATAAAGATTTGACTTGTGATCTTAAAACAGAAGTATGAGAGAGGCATGAAAATATTTATAACTTATGAATATGGTTAAAAACAGAATGACACACAGAGGCATGAAAATATGACATGATTTAAAACATTAGTATGACATACAGAGACATAAAGATTTGACTTGTGATCTTAAAACAGAAGTATGAGAGAGGCATGAAAATATTTATAACTTATGGTTTAAAAAAAAAGAATGACATACTGAGGCATGAAAATATGACATGATTTAAAACATGAGTATGACATACAGAAACAAAAATATTACTTGTGATTTTAAAACAGAAGTACATGTATGACAGGTACATGAAACTATGACATGGTTTACAAAAATAAGTAATCATTTAGAGACATGAGTTAACAATAACATCAACTTAAAACAATATAAAATAACTGAATGATTAAGCAGCCTGTATAATCTGATATTTTTCTGATGAGTTTTACATATGTGTAATAAGATACTCACAGGGCATCTTAACTTATTAACCCTTAAATAACAATAGACTCTTCTGTAAATGGATGTCTTAGACCAGTCTAAATGTGTCTTTAGGGCTGAATGAGTTAAAATGGTTTAGTTCTTTTTCTGCAAGTGTTTCATATTTACAAAAGACAACCTAGCTCTTTTTCTGCACAAGTTTTGGGTAATATGGAAATCACAGGGCATCTTAAGATGGTTTACATTGTAGCTCTTTCTCTTCACGAGTTTTATATAATTTATATGGGGAACTTACAGGCTGTCTTTTAAAGACCATTTAGCTCTTTTTTCTGCAAGAGTTTCATATAATTTACATAAGAAACTAAGAGGCTATGTTTGTGTCAATTGCACTGCAGTTTTTAAAACATTGCAATCAATTATATTTTTTTCAGGAAATAGGAACAATTTGTACAAGATGAAAAAGGTGTTTTAAAAAAATTTGTGAAAAAGCAACCAATTTTTTTTAAATGCAAAATCACAATAGGGAAATTTCAAGTTAGCCCGGATTATTGTTATTATCGCCATCAGTTGATTCTTGAAAGATGTTCCTCAACATGTTTTGGAAATATATAGAAAACCCCAATAGTGCAGTTGGTAAGAGCATCCTGCTAGTGTTCAGAAGGTCCTGGGTTAAATTCCTGGTTTATCCACACATTTTTCCCTGCCTGATACATTTCTGTAATTTGTCATTCAACTAAATAACCCACTGTGGTATATTTTAAGTCTCTTGGATTTCTTTAAACAAAATAATTTAATGAGGAAAAACATAGGATATCCCATGTATGTTACGAAGGTAAATATGACAAGAGGCCCATGGGCCACATCATTCACCTGAGCACTTTCTTTCACAGAGAAAAGCAGAAATTTGGAATATACAATGTTCCACTACTGAAAGGTATGGACAAAAGTTACCTCTTTTATCTTTCAGTGCCTATGGATAAACATTCATCAATAACAAATAAAATATAAGACCATATATGATAGGGTATGGTCAGGTATGAACTTGTCTAGACACAAGGAACAAGGAAATATATGGTTTGAGGGCGGGTAACCCAACAGCTTTTTAGATAATGCAGAAAACTCCATATTTCACCTAATTAAATTCTATAAAGATTATAACAGATTGAAGGTCAATATCTCTTCAAATGAAGATTTTGCATATATTTCTTTTCTCAATTTCAAATTTTTTCAACTTTAGCTCCCAATTGTGGCCACATCCTGTCTTCCAGGGACCATCATTTAAACAAACTTGAATCTACAATAAGTAATGATGCTTCTATATAAATATGACAAATTGTACACTTACTATTCTAGTTAGAAATGAAGTGCTTCAATTAAAATTACATGCCTTAAGTACATGTAGTAATGTAGAAATATTTCTTGTATAAATTTCAAAACAGATACTGTAATTCTAATGATTTATTTAATAAATATACCATTCTGATACAAACTGTATCTGAAAATGTACAAAAAATGGAATATGCCTCCTGCATAAGAAAAGTACACATGTTCTCAAGTACAAGTGTAGTATGCTACTGAGCATCTTGGCGTGTCTATATACCTATGTTTAAAATTTTCTTATCAAATGAATAATCTCAATGTACAGATACAATACAACAGAATACTGAGCAGAGAGCAATATGACTTAGAACCAAAAAACAGCATGCTTCTTGTATGTACCATATATCTATGGGGCGCCATTTTACTTTTTATTACCAGTTATTGATATCACTCTTTCGAATAGGTGTTATTACTTATTCAGTAAGTAATATCACCTATTTGAATGGGTGATATCACCCATTGGAATACCGAATAAGTGATATCACCTATTCGAGTAAGTGATATAAAAATGAATAAGTGTTATCACCTATTCATATAAATGATATCACTCTTTTGAACAGGTGATATCACTCTTTCAAATAGGAGATATCACTTTATACATTTTATAGGTGATATCACCTATTCTAGTACTCATTGAAATAAGTGATATCACTTATTTAAATTTGGAAACAGTAAAAACCTTATGCTCCCCATTTCTTCCATAAATGTAG
The DNA here is from genome assembly GCA_030159075.1 of Atrina japonica. Classification (NCBI taxonomy): domain Eukaryota; kingdom Metazoa; phylum Mollusca; class Bivalvia; order Pterioida; family Pinnidae; genus Atrina; species Atrina japonica. Next base: position 939,551 of record BROG01000162.1, read on the forward strand.
ATCTGCAGTGAATATCACTAAGCCTATATCTATATATGGAAGAACAAAGCACAAAGGATGATATTACGATATTGTGATAAAGGTGCAGTACTGCAGAATCGGAATCATCTCCTGTGTCTGTTGTAGGATTTGGATGGAGTTCAGCATTCAAATCAAACAGAGTCGCCAAAACCATACCGCCAACTCCTGCCATTTTGAACTAGGGTCCGATTTGGTTTTAAAAGTGGTTGAACTTAAAACACCCTATATAATTCTTTGTACCAAATGTAAGGAAACAAAAAAATTAATAATTTATAATGCCCAAGAGGACACAAATCAAGAATAAGTGATATCACCTATTTGAAAGAGTGATATGGTATTAAAAAGTAAAACGGCACCCTATATATATTAGAAGGTCATCATAATGTACTGTAAGTATTCTATACAACAGTGTACCAAACAAAAAGTAATGTTTCTGTCCCCCTTTTTGTCTCAGGGGGTTAGAAAACCTCATATTTCACTACATTAAGATACTTCTAAGATTAAAATTCTAACAGATTGTAGCTCAGTTTATCTTCAAATTAAGATTCTGTATAAATTTTTTCTCAATTTTGAATTTTCTCAAATTTAGCACCCTAATGTGGCCCAATCCTGACTCCGGAGGCCATCATATGAACAAACTAGAATCTACATTGTATAATGATGCTTCCATATTAATTCCACAAATTGTACACTAACTGTTCTTGAGAAGAAGATTTTTAAAGACATATATCACCGAGATTACACCGTGTTTAACACCGTGGTTACTGTGGTGTTTTTATTTGTCGCTCGGTGACTTCCGTTTACGTGGTGCATGTGGCGATGATGTAATCCTTGGTCCTAGTGACGTATCACAGTGTGATCTCTGGTCCTGTCACTTTACGTAATGTCAGGAAGACAAAGACTCAAATGGTCTTTTTCAAATATTTACTACCTAACTAAAAAGCTATTAACAAATATTTACAAGGTAGTTCTTAGTACCAAGCTGATAATACAGCTTAGTCCATTCATGTCCTCTTTCTCTACTATAAGTTTGGTACTTTTCTGCATACAATGTGTCCTCTCTCTTATGCTCCTGTCTCCCTTCCGGTGCATAGGGTATCAGCCCAGATGGCTCAGTTTGTAAAACGTCCTGCTAGTGTTGGAAGGGTCCTGGGTTCGGTTCCCGGGCTGGCCACACATTATCCCCACCTGTAACATTTGGCGCCCAACTAAATAACTCATGATGGTGTGTTAAGAGTCTCGTTGATTTCTGGGGTCAGAAATCTTGTTAAGGGGGAGGAGTGTAGCGGTGCACAGGGTATCGGCCCGGATAGCTCAGTTGGCAAGAGTGTCCTACTAGTGTTAGGAAGGTCCTGGGTTAGATTCCTGGTCTGGCAGGACATTTTTCCTCACCTGTTACATTTGGTGCCCAGCTAGATGGCTCACGATGGTGAGTTAAGAGTCTCTTTGATTTCTGGGGTCAGAAATCTTGTTAAGGGGGGAGGAGTGTAGCGGTACACAGGGTATCGGCCTGGATAGCTCAGTTTGTAAGAGTGTCCTGCTAGTGCTGGGAGGTTCCTGGGTTTCGGTTCCCGGTCTGGCCACACATTATCCCCACCTGTAACATTTGGCGCCCAACTAAATAACTCATGATGGTGTGTTAAGAGTCTCGTTGATTTCTGGGGTCAGAATTCTTGTTAGGGGGAGGAGTGTAGCGGTGCACAGGGTATCGGCCCGGATAGCTCAGTTGGCAAGAGTGTCCTACTAGTGTTAGGAAGGTCCTGGGTTAGATTCCCGGTCAGGCCGCTCATTTTTCCTCACCTGTTACACATATACTTATTATAAGCTATGTTAATTTTTGGACACCTACTGTAGCCCCATCCTGACCCGTGATACATTTGAACAAATCTGAATCAACACTATATAATGATGCTACCATATTCATTTGATAAATTGTACACAAACTGTTCTTGAGAAGAAGATTTTTAAAAATATTTCCTTATATAAACCTATGTTAAAATTTTGCCCACCATTGTGGCCCCATTCTGACCCCGGCGGCAGCCATTTGAACAAACTTGAATCTACACTATATACTGGTAATGATGACAAACTGTAAACTTACTGTTCTTGAGAAGAAGATATTTCCCTATTTAAACCTGTGTTAAACTTTGGCCCCCTATTGTGGCCCTATCCTGACCCCAGGGGCTATCATTTGAACGAACTTGAATCTACACTCTATCAGGATGCTTTCATGTAAGTTTATTCTCAGTGGTTCTTGAGAAGAAGATTTTTAAGACAGCCACCCAATTTTTAATGTTTTTCAATTATCTCCCCTTTGATAAAGGCCTGACCCTTTATTTGAACAAAATCTGAATCCCCTTTAAACAAAGATGCTTTGTGCCAAGTTTGGTTGAAATTGGCCCAGTGGTTCTGGAGAAGAAGTAAAAATGTGAAAAGTTTACAGACAGACGGAAGGACAACAGGCGATGAGCTTTCAGCTCAGGTGAGCTAAAAACCGAAAGAACATATGAGAAACAAAATTGAAAAGGTGAATACATTCAGGATCATTACGGTAATCTGGGCTAATTCGAAAGTTCCCTATTGGAATTTCTCTGAGAAACACTTGCCTCATAACTAATCGGTATTATCATCATAACTCATAGAAAATAACTGTAGGGTAAACTGATTCATCTAATGGCTGTCATGTGTAATATCAATCATCAAATGACAAAACAATAAACGGGCTTTGTCACAAAACTAATTAAATGTGTGTTTTCTATCAATTTATAAATCTCCTTCTGGCAAGGCAATAATTACAATCATAATAATTAATATTCTCTGTGTTACTACTGCAAGTACAGAAAACACAGGTATGTATCAATGTGACACATACCTGGTTAAGCTAGGTAAATCTACTACATGTATTATCAGCTTAACCTGGATGGCATGACAAAACTGATATTGTGACATATATCTTAACCTAAAAGTTGTATTGATAAATCTATGGTAACCTGGCGTGAGTCCTTAATACAATTTCATAACCACCACTGACTTTATAACAGTATTTGGAGTGAAGGTCACGGTTGATTTGTGGAACAAATAGTCAGTGAAACTGAAATTGATTGAAATCTGCTTGTGAATGATAATGTAAATGGCAATAATGTCCTTTTAGATTTGTATAGATCAGGTAATATTTACAGGATTAAACAGCATGACAATCATATTGAAGATTAGATAATTTGATCTTTGTAACTACAAGGAAAAAACAAACAAACAGACACAATATAATGAATAGGGGAAAAATTAACAATACTCATGGTAAATATATGATATCTCTATTCATGTAGAGATCTATAGAACTTTGTAGAATGAAATATCTTTGCTAGTTTTAACACTGATAAATTACAAGAAAACTTGGACTTTGACAACAACAAAAACAAAAACAAAAACGAAAAAATAAACAAAAACAAAAAAGTGTTACTGGTACAGTGAATAATCAAAGACCATAAAGCTCACCTCACACCAACCTTTTTTTACATCCCCAACCTGACCTCAATCCAATCTTTTTAACCACAACATTGGAAATTGACCAAGTTCAAAACATGGTACATTAATGGTAATTTATAAAATGAAAGAAAAATACACTGTAATAAAAAGTAAATATTCAAATATAAATCAAATATAAATTTTATATACCGTATTTGTTCCAGCTCCATCTATTACACAATGTCTTTGTAAGTAAAATATTAGTGGAATATGTATGAAAAGATGAAACTGCCATAATTGGTGAAATTTACTGAAACATTGAATAAGTTGAAATATATATATATATATATATATATATATATATATATATATATATATATATATATATATATATATATATATATATATATATATATATATATATATATATATATATATATATACACCTACTGTAACATCACAGACAAAAAACACATATTTTTAATTAAATCCTTTCAGTTTTGTTGTTGTTTACACTCATACAGATTTTTCAACTTTTAAATAGAAAGATGTCACCAGCTATATATAGACAAAGAGACATGTATATTCATCTGTGCTAGGACTAATCAATAATACCGACCAAGCCAGTGTGTTTTGACTATGCCATGGTCAAGGAACAATAACTCTGCTACAAAGTTTAAGGACTGACCAAGACTTGAGACCACAACTTTCCAGTTACAAGACACAAACTTTATCACTGTGTTACCATTAGGCTTCACACAGGAAATAGAATTTAAAACAAGGATTTATACGCACTTTACAAGGACTCAAAACCAGTTTCTAAGTACTGTGTAACCTGTCTTGTGAGACCACTGCCACTGAAGACCATCTGTTTTGTGAGACCACTCTGAAAACCACTTTGTTAATCAGTCCTTTAGATAAAACCTCTTTGAGTGGCCACCTGTCTTGTAAGGCAACATTTCAGTGGTGGAAGGAGTGATCTTTCAATACAGGTTTCATTGTTCTTGGATAAGAACAAACCTGGTACAAAATTTGCACTACATGTACATGTAGTCATTGCTTGACAATAAGTGACCACAAGCGGTATATTATTTGTTGTTGGTATTTTTACATTTCTTAGTCATTTACAATAAGATAATAAAACCAAGGGAAAAAAATTAAAGCCTTTGAAATCAAGAAATCTAAACAATTTTCAAGCACTGACATAAAAATTTAAACAGTTTTCAAGCAGTGGACAATTTCTAAAGACTTTCTAAGCATTCACATAAAAAACTAATCTCTTTTCAAGGTCTGTACAACCCTGAACTATAAATTGTTTGGTATTAAAGACATAAAAAGAGATACCCTATACATACCTTCATATTTTCTTGTATCATTGTGTTACAAACTCATAAAAATGGGATGTATCATATTCTGGATCTGGTGTGCTGAAAAACACAAATGATTTGTTTGTAAAATGAAAAGTATCCTCTTAAATTTTAACACTGTAGCATTCAAATTACTTCTTGTTTACACAAATTTTGTATGCTTTCAAAAATAATTCATGGTCTTTCAAAGAGCAAATTACACTGTATGTATACAAATGTACTTACATGTACATCAGTAACATACAAAACAATATATATATACTTGCAAGTAACAAACATAACGATTAGATATACTTACATATGTAACATGCATAACAATTAGATATATTTACAAAGGTAACATACATAACAATTAGATATACTTACATACATAACATACAGAACAATTAGATATACTTACAAGTGTTATAACCTGATAAAAACCTACAGGAAACATAAATAGTTATAGAATGTAGCTACATGTAGAAATACATTCAACATATCAATCGGATTATCATCAATTTCATTATTGTTTTATTTTCTGATCCTAACTGTACTCTAATTATTAGATGGCTTTAGGATAGTATAAAGATGTATAAGATACTCACCAAAAACATCTAGTCTATTTATGGTCAGTGTTTACTTCTCTTGATTGTAACATAATAATTCAGCTGTTTTTCATTCAAAGCATAAAAATTAATCCTTTCTTTTTGGCACATCACAAGTCTGTCAATGATGTATTCATCTTCTCTTGATGGCATATCTACCAGGCAGGTTTATTCTAATAGTAATATTAATACACATGCATTTGTTCTTCTAACCACCAAGTGATCTCTTTCTGATAAATATGATATAGGCTAGATTTATAGCCTACTGTAATAATTGCATTTTAATAATTTTAAAACCAAAACTTTTGAATGAATCTGAAATAGATCTACTGTACATAAATGAGTTTGCAAAAATGAATTTAACTGAATTATCTAAATAATCCTGTATTTGTTTGATTTTGTCCTCTGAATTTGGTAGATCCCCAAAATTACTGAAAAATGACATGTTAACTCTGGGAGAATGGGCCTAGTTTTGATGATATTTTTGTTAATTTACATACATAAATTATTTAAAAATTGCAATGGTTTTATTTTGGTGTTTATGAATAATGTCACTGATCCATTTATTAACTTCGTAATAAACATCAAAATGACATTGCTTGAATTGTACTCACATGAAGAATCGTGTATTCCCTATGAAATAAAACAAAGATTGCAATGGAATTTCTCGCACATAAGAACCAAAACCTCACCTTCATGTGAATCAAGTTTTGTTAAAATTTGAAAAACAAGAATTATAGAGGAGTTATTGAAAGAAGAGGTCCATGGGTCACCTGAGGTAAGCAATTTTGAATATAATACATGGGTTATCAGGAGAAGTAGTTTTTAGTGTCATGAAAGGAAAGACATAATTTTAAACAATACTGGATTAAAAAATTAGATTTTCACAAAATTCTTGCACAAAAACATTCCTTCACCAAATTACTGGTAAAACACATGAAATGAAAGCATCATAGAGAATTAAAGCTGAGAAAATCAAAGAAATCATACAAAAATGAATGAAAATGACAATATACCGATTCCGATGAAAATTACAAACTTGAATCATACATCCATATAGATCACATGTTATATTTATTTTTAATTTTATTAGTGAAATTACCATAATTAATGATAATATTTTTACCAAATTTACCCCACTGCAATGTAAAATTCCCAATGGAAAGGGTACAGGACCCTTTCCCAAAAAGGGTTTATTAGCCCCTGGGCCTAGATTGCAATAGAATTTCTACCAAATAAGTAGAATTAAAATCTTTGTGGAAATGCTGGGTATTACCAGAGGACTTTTTATGTCCCAGCAGTCTCAGGTCAAAGGTGATTCCATCAAAAAGAATTTATCTAATTCATAAATCCCAAAATAAAACTATTGATACCTAAATAATCTATGGACGTAAACTAAGAAAATATTATCAAAATTAGGCCCAGATTTCCAGGGTTAAACATGCTGTTTTTCTTCAATTTTGGATGTCTACAAATTTTAGAGGACAAAATAAACAAGAGTTGTCAGAAGACAACAAAGCTCACAGAAATGGAGGTAAATTTTCAAAATAGATATTTGACCCACGTACAGCTGTCAGGTTTAAAGGTCAAAGGACTGGTCAAATTTTGATTCCTTCAACTCGGGTCAAAATGCTTGAAAAGTAGATCAAAGTCCAAGGTCAAGTTCACTAGGTCAAAAGTCAAGGTACCAAATGAAGGCTCTGGTCATAAGAAGTATATATATGAAATACCAAAACCCTATCCCTCATGGTTTAAAATATATAGTCTAGATTAAAGTTTTTGAAAAGTATTTCAAAGTCCTAAGTCAAGGTCACTAGTTCAAAAGTCAAGGTACCAAATGAAAACTCTGGTGTTAAGAAATCTATATGTGAAATATCAAAGTCCTATCCCTCATTATTTAAAAATATATAGCCAAGGTTAAAACTTTTTTTAAAGTAGGTCAAAGTTCAAGGTCAAGGTCACAAGATCAAAAGTCAACATACATACCAAATGAAAGCTCTGGTCATAAGAAATATATATGTGAAATATCAAAGTCATATCCCTCATGGTTTAAAAGATATAGCCAAAGTTAAAGTTTTTGAAAAATCAGTCAAAGTTCAAGGTCACTAGGTCAAAAGTTAAGGTACCAAATGAAGGCTCTGGTCATAAGAAATCGATACGTGAAATATCAAAGTCCTATCCATCATTGTTTAAAAAGATATAGCCAAGGTTAAAACTTTTTTTAAAGTAGGTCAAAGTTCAAGGTCAAGGTCACAAGATCAAAAGTCAACATACCAAAATGAAAGCTCTGGTCATAAGAAATATATATGTGAAATATCAAAGTGATATCCCTCATGGTTTAAAAGATATATCCAAAGTTAAAGTTTTTGAAAAACCAGTCAAAGTTCAAGGTCACTAGGTCAAAAGTTAAGGTACCAAATGAAGGCTCTGGTCATAAGAAATCTATATGTGAAATATCAAAGCCCTATCCCTCATGGTTTAAGGGATATAGCTGAAGTTAACGTTTTTCTTAAAAGTAGGATGAAGTCCAAGGAAAAGGTCACTAGGTAAAAAGTCAAGGCATCAAATGAAAGCCCTTGGCATAAGGAATCTATGCATGAAATATCAAAGCCATATCCCTCATGGTTTAAAGGGATATAGCTGAAGTTAACGTTTTTCTTAAAAGTAGGATGAAGTCCAAGGAAAAGGTCACTAGGTAAAAAGTCAAGGTATCAAATGAAAGCCCTTGGCATAAGGAATCTATGCATGAAATATCAAAGCCCTATCCCTCATGGTTTAAAGGGATATAGCTGAAGTTAACATTTTTCTTAAAAGTAGGATGAAGTCCAAGGACAAGGTCACTAGGTAAAAAGTCAAGGTATCAAATGAAAGCCCTTGGCATAAGGAATCTAGGTGTGAAATATCAAGGCCATATCCCTCATTGTTTAAAAGATATAGCTAAGGTTAAAGTTTTTGAAAAAATCAAAGTCCAAGGTCAAGTTCACTAGACCAAAAGTCAAGGTACCAAATGAAAGCTCTGGTCTTAAGAAATATATATGCGAAATATCAAAGCCCTATCCCTCGTGGTTTAAAAGATATAGATCTAGCTGAAGTTAATGTGTTTTAAAAGTATTTGACTATTTCAAAGGTCAAGGTCACTACTGATTAGTTTAAAAGTGTAGGTACCAAACGAAAACTCTGGTCATAAGAAATTAATCACAGCTTACGGACCCGATAGTCCGACACTCAATAGTCCGACACTCGATCATTTTCCACTACCTTGAAAAACAAGTGTGGACACACTGAAATGTCTTGCCTGTATAACGTTAAATTTAAATGATCAATGTCAGGGGCGGATCCAGCCATTTAAAAAAGGGGGGTGTCTGAGTTCCCAACCCAAGGTACATGTCCCGATACAAATGCATTGATCGGCCAAAAAAAGGGGGGTCCAACCCACGACCCCCCCCCCTACACACACACATGAGGTCGAGGTGAGATATACCCTTTCAGACAAACGTGTATATATAAAAAAGGAGAAGGAAAATGATCGAGTGTCGGACAAATGAGTGTCGGACTATTGAGTGTCGGACCATTGAGTGTCAGACTATTGAGTGTCGGACCAATGAGTGTCGGACTATCGACGTTATCCCAAATGAGTCACTTTTTGATAAGGCTGAAACTGGAATTTTTTAAATCTTGTACAGCCAAACCAGAGAAACCACCCAATCCAAAATAAGATCTCTTAAGACAGGTGGTCTCTCAAGAGGTATTATCGAAAATATTGTTTATCCAAGTGGTTTTCAGTGTTGATCTTTTAAATTCCAATTTAAACATAAAGAGATGAACAAGAGATACACCATTTATGACACTTATAAATTTAGAGAGCTAAATTTGAAATAAGTCAAAGTTAGTACATAATACAGTGAAATTGCTCCTTGAAAGACTGAAATATTTTTGAAATCTTATTTCTCCAAAAATTTGTGTAAACAAGAAGTACGTGTAATTTGAAAGTTACAGTGTTAAAAATTAAGAGAAAACTTTTTTACAACCAAATCGTTTGCGTTTTCAGCTCACCAGATCCAGCCTCCAGGTACATCCCTTTAAGTGTCACCAGTGGGTAACATATATACATATCTACTCACCACAGTCAAAACATTCATTGATGGCTGAATGGTTAGGACATCGACCATGGAAGTCAGGCGGTTGGTGGCAAAGGTCAAGAGTTCAAACTCCAGCCAGGGCTTGGTGAGTTTGTAGATTTCTTGTTATTTTTGTATTTGTGCTTTATGTCTGATTAATTTACTCAGATAGTATCATTTGTGATCCCAGGTCCATAGTAAATGTTCAATAGTGTAGTGATATTTGTGCTTTATGTATGATTTATTTACACAGATAGTATCATTTCTGATCCAAGGTCCATACTAAATGTTCAATGTTGTAGTGATATTTGTGCTTTATGTATGATTTATTTACACAGATAGTATCATTTCTGATCCAAGGTCCATACTAAATGTTCAATGTTGTAGTGATATTTGTGCTTTATGTATTTCCCTACACTACATGCATCGTAAACAATCTATTGTTAATTTAAATTTGGAGAAACACCCTTCACCTCTATGATGCAGTTCTCGTGTTTAGAATTCTACTCACCGCTATCGAAACATTCATTTTGTGAATGCATGATAGATGGCTGAGTGGATAGGGCACCGAGCATGGGAGCCAGGCACTCGGTGCAGTAGGTCAAGAGTTCGAACCCCAGCCGGGGCTTGGTGAGTTTGTAGGCCTGTGTCTTGTTATTATATACATGTAAGTACAAGGCAATGAGAAAGTACGTTGTATATATATATATATATATATATATCTTTAATATATTTTTATATATCTGATCTATTATTTTCATTAATCCATTGGCATGTCATGACATAATTGCATCTATTTGAATTCCAGGTACGAGTTCCTTTAATTCCTGGCACTCTTCATTTGTATATATATATATTGTTCTGATTCCTTGTAATAATGTATTCAAAAGTAAATTGGTACACTCGCTGATTGGCTAATGCAGTCAAAGCATGTGACATACATGTACCATTTAAAAAGAAACCCTTACTACTCTTTAGTAATGTCAGCCAATCATATCTGAGGGGTATTAAGGTTTTCCTTATAAGGAATGTCACATTATCATATCTCCCTTAAACCAAAGAACATTTTAGCTTTCCAATAAAATTTCATTAATAACTCCATAAATCTTTCTCCTCTGTTTCTTGTTAGGAATAGATTTATGTAGAAATTATTTTTCCTTGACCATATGGCAGATACAAAACACTCTGGCTTGGTTGGTATCATTGATTAGTCCTTAGCATGGGTGAAAAATATCACTTCGTCTGCAGTTGGTGACATCATTCTATTCAAAAGTTGAAAAATCTGTATGAGGTGTAAACAGCAACAAAAAACTGAAACTCTATAACACTCGAAAGGATTTTATTTCAAAACGTTATGTATTCTTGACTTTATCTGTGATGTTATACATGTACATATATTTTATCTTACTGAATTTTTCAAATTTTTAAAATACACAATTTAATTTTTAGTCTCAATTTTAGCTAGCTTCTAAGCTCTCAATAGTATAAGTTGATCACAAGCTTCAGCTATTTATAATCTATTTTTATGAGACTTTATGACTTAAAGTGTGATGCAAACTTCAGCTTTTCATAATCTATTTTTGTGTATTCTAGTGGGAAATTTAATCAACATTATATCATTTCAAATATAAAAGCATGCATGATGCAGTCAGGAAAATCTTTCATCCTGAAATTTTTACAAATTTTCATCACAGACATTGGATAATAAAAAAGGATTGATTGCAGATTGCAAATTATGCAATGTGTGACTTAATAGATAAGATTATCCAATGAAATACATATAAATTGTAAACTTATTGATTTGTTAAAATACTATTTGTGACCCTGACTTATACTCTGTCCATTTCTAATGCTTTGGTTAAAAAATATTTGTTTGAGATCAGTTTATTTGGGCAATGTAAAATATGTTGATGTGACTGGTGAGCTTTGATTATTTTGTTTTGTTTTGGTTTTTTTTGGGTTTTTTTTGTTAAAATCTTTTCTTCTATTCAAATGTGTTAAAACTAGACAAGATATTTTATTCTCCTACTGTGGACAGGTGAATTCACAAAAATAATGGTAAAGATTTACTTGTGTTTATGGGATGGGATGTCACAACATTTTCATATGATGTTGTATGATAAGTCTTGAGGACATTGTGAAATTTCATCATTAATTCATTCATGGAATTGTTAAAATCATTGATATACATGTATATTTAAAAATTAAGTTGACTTTTGGTGTAATTTCACAATGCAGTGATTTATGTGAAGTGGTGGCCAGGTAAGTAAATCGGCTTCATTCAAAATCACTTGATATGTTCATCTGCTACTATACTATTTACTGCAAAGGAGAAAGCCTAAACTCCACAAGTTTATTGAATTGACTTGGGAGAGAAAGAATAAATAGCTACTATCAATGATGGACAGATAACCCCTCATGCCAAATATCAATTTAATATATTGTTTGGAATCATAAAATTGCTCAAATTACTTCTGGCTGAATTCATATTCCATTTTTTAAGAACAAAATGTTAAATTTGCATCTCGCTTAAAATTCCACCTATACTTGTATTAGTTACAGGTAATTATGGTTACACAATAGGTGTATACCGGTGTCATATGATATTTTGACCCCCTCAATAGAATGACCCCGGGGTCATTTTATTGAGATAGAATGACCCGGGGGGGGGGAGGGTCCCCAGAGTGACCCCTGAGTCATTTTATCAGGATAAAATGGGTCATTTTAATGCGAGTGTCAAAATATCGCATGACACCGGTAATCAATTATATTGACATTTTACAGCTAGATCTGTAATTACTGTATAAGGTGTCAATCATTGAATCAAACTGTATCCCCCAAAAAGTCTAGATTTTTTTTACATAAAGTAAAAACATGCAGTTTACTGCTTAACAGATGAACTTAACTCATTCCAGTCACAGGTACTTGAGGACAGGAATAATTTATTTTTATTTGCATTATTACTAAACGCTATTGATGTAATTTTATTTAATTTCCAGGTTTTTTCAGTTTAGATTATGCCCCGTTTCTGATATATATATATATATATGAGTATATATATCATCAGAGACAGGCATAATCTAAACCGGGAAAAAACCTCAAAATTAAATAAAATTATATCAATATTGTTGAGTAATATTGCAAATAATAATAAATTAACTAAATTAAAAAAATACAAATTCCTGTCCTCAAGTACCTGTGATACTAACACAACCTTCACATAGGCCCCCAAACTCCTTGCTATAATTTTAAAGAACAAGTTTAGACAAATCTTTCAAATTTCTTTTTTACCATGACTAAAAAATTACACAGACATAAATAACCTGGTATTGTGGGAGTTAAACATAACAGTGTTATAGAGCTGTTTCATGGTTGATTGATTCAGAGCTGTATACATTGGTTTGCTGTAACTAGGAAAGCTAGTTCGTGGTGTGTCAAACTGACAATTTGGGTGATTGCTGAATCTCTGAACCAGGGACCATTTTTATTCATTTCGGAATTTTAACTGACAAGAAGTTACAGTTGTTAAATTACTTTTGGTATTATTGTAAGTTCTAATATTAACACAGTGGATATAATGTGATATTCCTTCAAAGCAGTTTTCATAGGAATCAAAGGTGTGTATAATTTTATATATATATATATAGAGAGAGAGAGAGACTGAAGGTTGGTGTATACATTGTATACCTAACCATTTAGGTGTCAAATCATCTTCACCACCAAATCGCCTAACTGCACTGGTATGACACAGTGACCCTAATTATTTGATGATATTGATTATAAGGGGCTATAAGTTTTATCTCAATCCACCTGTCCATCCAGCTAACAGGTAATTTGGTTAAAATTTTGTTATTTTTCACCATTCATTTAATAGAAGTTTCAAATTTCACTGGGAGGGGACATGCATGAGTACATCAATACAATCAGAATGCTTACATGTTTATTTATATCTATACATGATTTTTTTAAACAAGTTTGAGTTACCGTATTCGGCCGTGTATAATCCGCATTTATGTATTATCCGCACCCCCCATTTCAGCATCAGATCTCGGAGAAAAAAGGAGTTCGTGCGTATAATCCGCATCGACTTTTTTCCACGGCCGTATGGTCGAAAATCGTTGGCGAGATTGATTATTATTGTGTATCAGTACAGTATGACGATCGGAAATATTTTCAAAATTCTCAGGTCGGTATTTGAAAAAAATAGATAAATATTTATTATAGATATATATATATATATATTTGAGATATTAGATAAGGGATATGATAAACAAATTAATGATATGAAATAAATAACAAAACATCAAAACATCAATCGAAGTCTTTGTAAAATTAAATTCCGTTAATCACAGCGCAATCATTTGCTTTTGCTGGCGTGGTAGCCTATATATTTAATTAATAGTATGTATTAAAACAACATTTGAAATAGATTATATTTGCGGAAATCAGCGACATAAAAGTTTGTAACAATTTAATTAGCGGCGAGCACTTATACACAAGCGATCTATATGTCCAGAATACGCGTGTATTGCGTAATTATTGAAACAAAGGGATCAAAAAGATCAATGCTTTATCAAAGGTAATAATGTGTGCTCACTTTATAAAAACCAAGCCGTTCTTAGTAGTATATATAGGCTTGATAAACCGTTCCGTATTAACCGTAATTTCACTGGGAGGGGACATGCATGAGTACATCAATACAATCAGAATGCTTACATGTTTATTTATATCTATACATGATTTTTTTAAACAAGTTTGAGTTACGGTAATCATAATCCAGTAATCATAATAGATTAATCATCTGTAATCGATTAATCATATTTGTGGAATAATTGTATGTGATCACACATTATTTTATTACAAGTAAGCTGAGCTTCAGAGTGACCTATTGCTATCTTCTTTCATCTACAGATGTGCCTCAACTGTTGTTAACTTTTACACATTTTTGACTTCTTCCCAAGAACCAAAGGGCCAATCCCAATCAAATTTGGAAAGAATTATGCATGCTCATGTGAAGCCGCATAAAGTTTGCGAGTGAAAAAGAGCTTGGACCTATAGGGACTCCAATAAGGACCAAAATTGGGTACATCTTTAAAAATGTTCTTCCTTGAAAAACAATGATCAGATGACTTTCAAATTTTGTATGCATCATTGTGAAGTCAAATATCTACAAAGTTGCACCACCCCCCATTTAAAATCTGTCAATAAATGGGCTGCTAGGGGCAATTCAATAACAGAGGGGACAGTTTTATATAAATTGCTGAATAACTGAATATTGATTAACTTTTTTTATACAAAGATTTATAAGAAATTTATTAAGTTGATAGTAATTATATAAGGATCATTTGGACTAAATTTCAAGGTCATTGGGTCAGAGGTAAATGTCATAGGTACCTTAGTAAACAGAAAATATCATTTTTTTATCAACTTGCAGACATTTCTGACTTCCTCTGCAGACCTGCATATTTAACTAAATCTGCTAGGTGATCTAGGTCCTCTTGTATTATGTATTTTAGTCAAAGCTATCTTTATTGAAGTTTTATTTGACTGTTTATATGTTGATGTTAATTTGTTAAGATAACACTTGTACCGGTAGTTGTGTATTGGTAGAACTTTCAACTAGTGAGTCATATCTAAGACTCAGTATAAGAAGTGAAATTCACAGGTCTTTAGGATGAGTTAAAACCCAGGTCTGAACTCACAGAAGGCGTGGCACAGGTCCATATTTATGGTGTTTTGCCGAAACATCAGGTGACATTTCCATACTCTTAGAGATGTATGTGAAACATGATAAATAAGAGGTACCTCACACATATTTAAGGAACTTCACAAAAAAGAGTCCTAAATGTTATATATAGCATGCAAACCCTTGTCCATTCATTTGAAAAACAAATTCCTAATTACAGAGCTACAAGTTAATATGAGACTAAATCTCTATAGTCCATAATCTACTTTTTAATATTTTCAGTTCAAGATGAATTCAAAGTTAAATCAATCAATAAATTCTCATTACAGTTCTAATGCCACTCAAGTGGTCATCAGTTCATACCATATTGATGTCAGGTCCACTTCATGTTAATTCTCAAGTAGAAAACTTCATGATTGCATGAAAAAGGAGAAATCTGGTATGAGGATGAATTAATTCCCCTAAGATAAAATGGGCATAAAAATTTACTGGTATCTGCAGCCAGGTATTAAATTTACCTGTATCAGGTATCTAGCCAGTAATACTCTGATCAGCCACTCTGATACAACACTTACTAGCATGCAACACTATACATTATTGAATTTCTACAAATGCTGTGTTTGATTTTTCTGTCAAGAATCAATGGATCCTTATGTAAAATTTAAATTCAGATGTATACATGTAAAAATGACATTTATAAATGGCCATTTGAATTCAATAAACACGTGGTTTACCTGGAATATTTAAACAGAGTTACCTGTGTATAATGTATTTACTGAGTTGGAAGTTTTCATCAAATATCCATAATTTACGTTGTTATGGAAACCAGTGCACAGTACTGAACACTGATTTGATCATAACAATTTGTAATGTTGTGGGCTATTAAAGATTGCATGTTAATGGCAGTGATATAAAGAGATATTGTAATTTGGCACAGGTAATTCTTCCTATTTGATTTTCAAAGCATGTACATAAAAATGATGGTATTGTACATGTATGTTAGATTATACATGTATCCTTGTTATATAAATTAGTTAATTTAAAAGCTTCTAGGCTATAATATATATTAATTAATCATTATTGCCTTACATTATTGATATATCAGATGCCTTATTTATGAAAATGGAAGAACTACAAGAAATTCTTTTAACTGTTTTACATTACAAGTTACATTATCAATATTTTTTTGAAAATCAACACTTTATTTCTTTTCATTATTTCTCCATTATCTTTAGACTGTTAAAATTCAGTGAAAATTGATTCAGACCCTTTAATATATTGTTTTGGAATGATCTTTTTATATTTTGTAAAGTATTTATTAGTTCATGTATAGTAGCACTGTAATGAAACATGTGAGAATTGGTGCAGATCACCTATTAATCTCTGGTTATGCACCCTGCTTGAATCCCTAAGTCACTCTAGGATTTTTCTCACTCTAAACAATTCAGTACAATGTTTTTCATTGTTAAAATCAGTACAAGATTACTTACTTATTGATAATAATGGTCTATTATTGTTGTTGATCAATTGTAACTGTATGTTTATGTCTGTATACACCATAACAAATCAGTTTTGAGACATATATCACAGTCTCCACAATGAAAATGTTGGCCATAATTTATTTTTATACCCTGGTGATACCATGTAGTAACTCGGTGATGAAGCATGTCTGTCAGAAGTTTAAAGTTTTCAGTTTCAAATCCAGGGTCTAGCTCTATAAAACTTAGTAGAATTTAATTAAATCTGAAAATGTTTTCAGTTTGGAAGAATTTGCTGTAGTCTGAAAATATTTTCAACTTTGAAGAATTTATTTAAGCCTGAAAATATTCTCGACTTAGAAAAAAATATATTGTATAAAAGTTCACATGCTGTATTTCTTGATGATTAACAAAGACAGGGAAGGAGTTGTTACAGCATTCATTTGCTAACTTACTAGGTAGTACCTTAAACAAATTTAGGGAAGCTGTCAGTTCAGAGTTTGTCTATTGTATCTATGTATTTTTAGCTCACCTGAACCGAAGGTTTAAGTGAGCTTTTCTGATCGCCTGTTGTTGGTCGTACCTTCTGTCCGTCCATCTGTAAACTTTTCACATTTTGGACTTCTTTTCCAAAACTGCTGAAGAGATTTTGATGAAGCTTTATAGGAAGCAAGTACTCAAAGTCTTCTACCAAGTTTGTTTATTTCAGCCCGATAGCCCAGGGGTGGATCCAAGGTGGGGCAAAAGAGGCCCCCCAGGGGGTACCCCTCCAGAACCGCTTCTTGGATTGAAAAACTAATCATATCTGAGTGATCTACTTAGATGTATAATTTAAGTTTGTTAATGTTGTATATAAATCGGAAAATAAATTTTTGACACATTTTTGACTTCTTTTTAGACTTTATAATTTTCATTCATTTTTGTATGATTTCTTTGATTTTCTCTCCTATTATTCATTATGATGCATTCATTTTATGTGTTTTACCTGTGTTTTGCTAGGCTTTCCTGAAAGAATTTTGCTGAAATTTCATATTTTGAATTTTTTATGAATTTTTTAAGACTGCAAAAATGAAGGGGAGAGGTAATTTTTCACTCTATCAATGTCTTCGCAAAAGCACTGAAGGCATTTTGATGAAACTTCCTGGGAAGCAAGTACTCAAGGTCCACTATCAAGTTTGTCCATTTTGGTCAGATCTGCCCAGGGGTGGATCCAGTGTGGGACAAAAGAAGCCTCAGGAGGTACCCCTCTTTGAAAATCTTCTCCAGAACTGCTGCAAGGATTGAAAAACTAATTCCATCTGAGTGATTTACATGGATGCATGAGTAAATTTCCTAGTTTTGGAATAAATTGGAAATGCTTCTTTTCCATCTTTGTCATTTTCATTCATTTTTAAGTCTCCTCCACACAAAAGTAATAGGGAACTTTCGAGTTAGCCCAGATTACCGTTATAATCCTCCTTTTATTATTACCAGTTGCGTGATTCTACAAAAATGTTCCTCAATGTTATTTCCTTTTCGGTACTATATAGATAGCCCCCCTAGCACAATTGGTAAAAGTGCCTTGCAAGTGTTCAGAAGGTCCTGGGTTCGATTCCCGGTCTGCCTGCACATTTTTCTCTGCCTGATACATTTCAGTAATTTGGTGTTCAACTAAATAACCAACTGTGGTATGTTTTAAGAGTATCTTGTGTTTCTTTATACAAAATAAATAATGCGCTGAAAACTAAAAACATTTCCATTTACTTTACATACATTGCGAAGGTAAATATGAAAACAGGAAAAACATATGAGAAACAAAATTGAGAAGGCACGAATAAATGAAGGATCACAACGGTAATCTGGGCTAACTCAAAAGTTCCCTATTGAAGGAGTGATATAATATTTGTAAATTGAGATTCCCATGTTTGTAAGATACCAACATACAGTTCAGTTGAGCAATGTGGCCCATGGGATTATCGTTATTTAATTTGCTAGTTCTGGCATTGAATATATTTTATTTTTATTTTAGGATAAAGTCATAGTTTCACACTTTTTCAGCTTAATTTTGTGTTTAAGATCACTTAGATTTGTAGTAGAACATTAAGGCCATATGGCATTAGCAATGTGGAAAATATATAAAATATTTCATTATTCAATGACCCCAAAATTATTTCTAAGGATTAATTTTTACAGATAATAAAAGAATCATATCTTCTAAATTCATTCATTTATTTGGTTTTGTTTTTCCCCATTTTTATTAGAGGAGGTGAGCATTTGAGGGAAAAAGAACCTTATATATATTAAATATAATTCATAATATATATATATATATATATATATATATATATATATATATATATATATATATATATATATATATATACAGTAAAACCTGTATATAGGGGCCACCCAAGGGACCAGAAAATATTGGCCTTTATGTGCAGGTGACCCTTATACACAGGTTCAATTTAGTTGAAGTATAGTCAAAGGACTTTTCAAAACTGGCCTTTTTATAGACAGGTGATCCTTATATAGAGGTGGCCGCTATAGATAGATACTGTATATATAGATAGAATATATATATATATATATACATACATATATAGATAGATAGATACAAACATACATACATACATACATACACACACACACACATACATACATACATCCATACATACATATGTATATACATACAAACATACATACATATACATGTACATATATTCTGCAGTACATGTAATTCATAGTTTCTAAGGCCAGGATTTTGCCCTCCAAACAAAGTAATGGCTCATTACAAAACTAGCAGGATTTCTTAAAACACCACAAGCCTGGAATTGTTCTAAACATATTGAAGTATTATGTTTCATACTATTTTAAGGTACATTGAAATTAAAATACTCAAATATCATATTTAAGTCACACCTACACAGTTTATAGTGCTTTTTCTTTGTATTTGAGATATCTCAATAGTCAGGGTGTTTGTTATGTAACTAAGGATAGACAATTGTATATTTCACTCTCTCTTAGGTCATCTAGGATTGTATACAGGTCTAGTGCAATTTTTCAGTATACTATCACATGGAAATATCAATATTTCATACACTTTTCTAGCTTTTCTCAAAAAGAAAAGCTCAATTACCAACTAAGTAGAGTCAGGTTTGACTTGACAATGTCATCTCAACACAACACTGACAATGTCACCTCCCTCAGATACAGCAAATGTGACACTGCTACCTGATAATGTTGTTTCCATCAGATATAGCAAACATGACACTGACAATGTTACCTCCATTAGAAACAACATGACACTGCCACCTGACAATGTTACCTCCATTAGAAACAACATGACACTGCCACCTGACAATGTTACCTCCATTAGATACAACATGACACTGCCACCTGACAATGTTATCTTCATTAGATACAACATGACACTGCCACCTGACAATGTTATCTTCATTAGATACAACATGACACTGCCACCTGACAATGTTACCTCCATTAGATACAACATGGCACTGCCACATGACAATATTACCTCCATTAGAATCAACATGACACTGCCACCTGACAATGTTACCTCCATTAGATACAACATGACACTGCCATCTGACAATGTTACCTCCATTAGATACAATAAAGTAAATGCCTATTTGTCACCATGCATAAGAGAGTATTCAGTGAGGAATAAAACGTTTTTCCGGAAAAGTCAATAGAATCATCTGTATGATGATAATAAAAAGGTTACCCCACCTCGCCATCTTATGTGAATACAAATTTAGGTCATCTGGATAGCTCATACATGTAGGTTAACTCACTCAGTTTTCACCACTGCATTTGATTCATCAAATTTTGAAGGGAAGCACGTGAAATGGTAGGGTGGTTGCCAGCCAACACATGTCGGTGTCTCTAGTTTCTGCCTACCATAGCATCCCTTTAGATCAACATTTGGACTAATAAGACATTGATATAACTTATCTAAGCGTTGCGTTTTTTTCTTTAGGTTCTAACACAGGTGTAAACAGAGGATGGCTTTATAAAAACCTTCACTTAATTGCTGTCAGTTCATAGCATAGTCAAAATATATGGAACTTCAACCAAATAATAATAGATATAGATTTATAGATAAACTAGGTGCATAACCCCCCCAACACACACACACACACACACAAACACATACACACACACACACACACACACACACACACACACACACACACACACACACACACCATCTCCCCAAAAATATTATCAACAATGAGTTGTTTTTTCTTTTGTGATATCTTGGTAATGCTGTCACATAAAACAAAAATTAAAAAAGAAATAGTTAGGTACATGTATATACTGTACAATGTCATTGTTTTGACCAATAATCTTGTAAGAAATCAGATACGGATGTCAGTGCTCATACCGGTAAGTTTAGGTATATTCTGGTTTAAATACCGTTCTGAATTATACATATCATGTGACGATTGACCTTTAATATGAATACTCTGCAGCCAATCAACCAGTAAGTTTTTTGCATTGTTGGAGTTGCTGGAAGTTTTTGTAACGTATAAAGTCGTATCGGGGAGTCGGACAAACTTTTTGCAAGTGCCAACATATTAGTTGGTAACTCGCCACCAGTAGTGTTTCTCAAGAAGATTTCTTATTCAAATTAAGTGTTGAGTCTGATATTTTGTTTTAATGTCAATTGATGGAAATAAAAAACAGCAACCGATGTTACTCTTTTGTAATGTGTGGCCACACACCATTCTTTTTCTGATTATATTGTACAGTGAAACTTGTATATAAAGACTCCCATTCTCCTAAGGGACACAAGAAAACTGGCCTTTATAGGGAGGAGGCTTTTATATACAGGTTGATTTGTACAAAAATGGTACTATTGGGAACAGCAAAAAGTAGTCTTTATGACCAGGTGGCCTTTATAAACATATGGTTGCTAAAGCAAGTTTTACTGTATACATATATACAGGGGAATCTAGTCTAAAGACCACCTTGCTCAGGTGGCCACCTCACATTTATGACCTATAATATTTAGTCTCTTGAAAAGTTTTAGATATTGAATTTCAAATCTGTCCAGAAACTCACTTAAACCATCATCCCCTATATATATTTAGACTCACCCAAATTAGTAAATAGTAAAGTCTATTGTCATAATTCAGGTTTGACCAAGTTTATATTGAATGCAAAATTATTTTTGAAATTTGGATTCTAAATTATACACTCCTGAATTCTGACAGTGGACTTTACCATTCTTTGAAATGGGTGAGTCCAAATGTGGCCACAGGGGTCATAGAGTTAAGAGACCACGTTGCTAATCAGACTAGACAGTGAGGTGGTCTTAATACTGAGATTCCACTGTATATCACACTCCACACAGTGGGTAGCGCTTCTTCATTCTACACCAAGCTATTGAGCTAGCATAAATGGCATCATTACTCTTTAGCATTTGTGTGTGTAGATTTGATATTTAATATACAGTGGAATCACCGCTATCTCGTTGCTAAATCAGTAAAACCTGCTATTGGCCACCTCTAGATAAGGATGATAAAGGTGGTCCTTACTACATACTTCAACTAAATTGAACCTGTGTATATCTCTTCCATGTTAAGTATTCCTTTTACCTGCATAGGTTAAATCAAGAATTCCTGTTAATTGCATAAAATATTCCTCAAAATGTACTGATTACGATAAAAACTGTGGTATGGAAAAGTGTGGACATACTATTTTCATAAAAATGAGAACATACCAAACAATGTACTTTCTTAGCTCACCGAGACTAAATGCCTGCACATGTCATACCCTGGCATTGTCAGTGGGCTATAACTTTTATAATTAAAGTCTTACCTGCCTTAGCTACTCACTGCTTTTAACATCTAGCTGACTCATGCGACCTATGTGACCCCCCCTCCCCCCAAAGCATTTTCCTATATAAATGGCCTGATTTAAGTGACCAACTATCTTACGTGACTAACGACCATAGTCAATCGTTAGACACAGAACTTAGAAGTCCCATTAGTACACAGTCTATAGCTAGACACAGAACTTGGAAGTACCATTAGTACATAGTCTATCGTTAGACACAGAACTTGGAAGTACATTAGTACATAGTCTATACCACAGAACTTGCCATTAGCACATAGTCTATAGCTAGACACAGAACTTGGAAGTACCATTAGTACACAGTCTATAGGACACAGAACTTGGACCCATTAGTTCTATAACGAGAAACAGAACTTGGAAGTACCATTTACATGGTCTCGAAAACAGAACTTGGAAGTACCATTAGTACATAGTCTATAGCATAAGTACCATTAGTACATGGTCTATAGCTAGACACAGAACTTGAACCTACCATTAGTACATAGTCTATAGCTAGACACAGAACTTGGAAGTACCATTAATACATGGTTATAGCTAGACACAGAACTTGGAAGTACCATTAATTGGTCTATAGCTAGACACAGAACTTGAAGTACCATAATACATGGTCTAAAGACACAGAACTTGGAATACCATTAGTACATGGTTATAACGAGAAACAGAACTTGCCATTAGTACATAGTCTATAGCTAGACACAGAATTTGGAAGTACCATTAGTACACAGTCTATAGCTAGACACAGAACTTGAAGTACCATTAGTACTATAGCTAGACACAGAACTTGGAAGTACCATTAGCACATAGTCTATAGCTAGACACAGAACTTGGAAGTACCATTAGCACATAGTCTATAGCTAGACACAGAACTTGGAAGTACCATTAATACATGGTCTATAACGAGAAACAGAACTTGGAAGTACCATTAATACATGGTCTATAATGAGACACAGAACTTGGAAGTACCATTAAAATGGTCGATAGCTAGACACAGAACTTGGAAGTACCATTAACATGGTCTATAACGAGAAACAGAACTTGGAAGTACCATTAGTACATAGTCTATAGCTAGACACAGAACTTGGACTAGCACATAGTCTATAGCCTAGACACAGAACTTGGAAGTACATAGCACATAGTCTATAGCTATTTGTACCATTAATACATGGTCTATAACGAGAAACAGAACTTGCTTAGTAACAGTCTTAGCTAGACACAGAACTTGGAAGTACCATTAAATGGTCTATAATGAGACACAGAACTTGGAAGTATCATTACATAGTCTATAGCTCACAGAACTTTTAACATGGTCTATAACGAGAAACAGAACTGGAAGTACCATCATAGTCTATAGCTAGACACAGAACTTGTGACCCATGGTCTATAACTAGACACAGAACTTGGAAGTACCATTAGTACATAGTCTATAGCTAGACACAAAGGAAGTACCATTAATTCATGGTATATAAATAGGAACTTGGAAGTACCATTAGATGGTTAAGCTGACACAGAACTTGGAAGTACTTACATAGATAGCTAGACAACGAACTTGGAAGTACCATTAGCACATAGTCTATAGCTCACAGAACTTTAAGACACCATTAGCACACTATAGCTAGACACAGAACTTGGAAGTACCATTAATACATGGTCTATAACGAGAAACAGAACTTGGAAGTACCATTAATACATGGTCTATAATGAGACACAGAACTTGGAAGTACCATTAGTACATAGTCGATAGCTAGACACAGAACTTGGAAGTACCATTAGTACATGGTCTATAACGAGAAACAGAACTTGGAAGTACCATTAGTACATAGTCTATAGCTAGACACAGAACTTGGAAGTACCATTAATACATGGTCTATAACTAGACACAGAACTTGGAAGTACCATTAGTACATGGTCTATAGCTAGACACAGAACTTGGAAGTACCATTAGCACATAGTCTATAGCTAGACACAGAACTTGGAAGTACCATTAGTACATGGTCTATAGCTAGACACAGAACTTGGAAGTACCATTAGTACATAGTCTATAGCTAGACACAGAACTTGGAAGTACCATTAATACATGGTCTATAACTAGACACAGAACTTGGAAGTACCATTAGTACATAGTCTATAGCTAGACACAGAACTTGGAAGTACCATTAATACATGGTCTATAACTAGACACAGAACTTGGAAGTACCATTAGTACATAGTCTATAGCTAGACACAGAACTTGGAAGTACCATTAATACATGGTCTATAACTAGACACAGAACTTGGAAGTACCATTAGTACATAGTCTATAGCTAGACACAGAACTTGGAAGTACCATTAGTACATGGTCTATAGCTAGACACAGAACTTGTCCATAATACATGGTCTATAGCTAGACACAGAACTTGGAAGTACCATTAGTACATGGATAACTAGACACAGAACTTGGAAGTACCATTAATACATGGTCTATAACTAGACACAGAACTTGGAAGTACCATTAGTACATGGTCTATAGCTAGACACAGAACTTGGAAGTACCATTAGTACACAGTCTATAGCTAGACACAGAACTTGGAAGTACCATTAATACACGGTCTATAACTAGACACAGAACTTGGAAGTACCATTAGTACATGGTCTATAGCTAGACACAGAACTTGGAAGGTCTATAGCTAGACACAGAACTTGGAGTACATTAGTACATGGTCTATAGCTAGACACAGAACTTGGAAGTACCATTGGTCTATAGCTAGACACAGAACTTGGAATACCATTAATACATGGTCTATAGCTAGACACAGAACTTGAAGTACATTAGTACTAGTCTATAGCTAGACACAGAACTTGGAAGTACCATTAGTACAGGGTCTACTATGGAAGTACCATAGTACAGTCTATAGCTAGACACAGAACTTGGAAGTACCATTAGTACATAGTCTATAGCTAGACACAGAACTTGGAAGTACCATTAATACATGGTCTATAACAAGACACAAAACTTGGAAGTCCTATTAGTAGTATAATATATGTATCTTAAGTTGGCAGGGTGAAAAAAACCACACACACACACATATATATACATGTAGGCCTAAGTGTGCACAGCCACATGCAAATATGCGATGACAATCCCTGCTTGTATGCTAAAAATACACCAATACGTATAGTGGAATCTCGTTATCTCTAAATTCATGGGACCACCAATATTACTTCAAGATATGCGGAATTTGAGATAACAGAAATTTTTAATTCAAATATTTCTGTCTCTGTTGGCCAATGAATAATATTTCTCACGCTGTTGCTTACCATATTTGACTCATTCAGCGCCAATGTCCCTAAAAGCGCCCCTCTCTCTTTATATATAAGATCGAGAATTTTTCATAGCTGGTTGACAGGGAGATGTGGACCTGAAAATCCGTAACTAACAGTTTATCTGTAGCCCCTAGCAACAGAATAATGTTGATAGGTGTCCTCTGTAATAACTACATCAACTTTACCACTGTGCCTTATACAAAAATTAACTGTTTTACGTCAATTTGACTATTAATTGGTCCCATTAAGTGCCCACTCCTTTTCCTTAATTTTTGTAGTGCCCTGGGCATTTAATGGGTCGAATACCGTAATTGAAATTGGTTTAAATACCATGCTTTTGATCACAAGAAGTAAAACTTTTACAACAATATGTTAATTTCTAGATAAGAAGTGTTTTTTTTTCTACATTTGTATAATATTATAATACTTCGGACTGCAAATTTACTATTACATTTGCGAAATTTTGAGATAAAACCTTTGTGATACCGAAAGTAAATATAGTACATATGTATAAATATATAGTAAAAAAAAACTGATATTTCAACTTTGACACTACTACTATTTAGACTCCTCTAATTTTGACATAACGAGATTCCACTGTATATATAAATATGCATATAGACAACAATATTCAATTGGACATTGGAACTTATTTAAATGTCTTTACTAGTTAAAATCAATTCTAAGCAGTAGCACTCTGAGTAAAACTGATGTGTTAATTCTTATTCATATGTGTATGCATACCAATATGTACACAGATGCAAATTAACTTATTTCTGCTAGGCGCAAACTGGGCTCACAAAGGGATGCAGATTACAGTAACTTAATTCTGCTAGGAGCAAACTTGGCCCATAACAGTGAAATTTTAAGGACCCACTAAGGGATGCAGATTAACTTGATTCTACTAGGAGCAAACTGGGCCTTAAACACTGAAATTTTAGGGGACCACAAAGGTATGCAGATTAACTTAATTCTGCTAGGAGCAAACAGCTGATGGGTGGATCCATGGTGGGGCAAAGTATGTCCCAGAGGATATCCCTTTTTGAAAATCTTCTCCAGAACCACTCAATGTATTGAAAAATGTACTGATTTATAGTGGATTTTAAGAAGATTTTATCCCACAATGCCAAAATATGCCTTAAATAATTTCTTTTTCAATGCCATACATTTACTTTCAGACATATTTCCTTTTTTTGTCAAGAACACATCTGCCACCTTTTATATTCATCTTCTGGTGATCCCTAAAATGGATATTAAAAAAATTTGATGTAACCAATCCAACTACAAAAATGTATATAAACACATGTATTTAACTCTTTTTACATGTAATTTGAAATCTATGATCAACAGATTATGGCCAATTTATTTATTTTTTCTTTATTTTTATAGTGTACGAAGAGGGGTGTTACCTTGAATATAGGCATGAATCAAAGCTGACAACAATTCAGAAGAAGTGTGTGCATAAAAGAACATAAACATTACTAAAAATGGATTGGAATTTCAAATTTGGTGCTCTACAAGAAGCATTTTTTCTACCCCTCCTATTTATTTCTATTCTGTATGTTCCCATTGCTGTTTCTCAATCAGGTAAGAGTTTCATTTTAAATATAGAACTGTTATGTATTTTATCAACTTTAAAAGAATTATATCTATTCTGGGGGGAAATATTTTGAGACATAAGTATAGTTAGTGCTTGATTTACCTACTCTTAGATTGAAGCACCTTGTACAAAAATGTATGTACATCTGATAATGTTAGGTGTTATTAAATTGCAATAGTTAAGACAATCAAAGAAGCATCAAGTGTTGGGTTAACAGCAATATATCCAGCCTGTTCAGTCTCTTATGGTTTTACCCTAGAGGAGTGTCAAATATATAGCGTGACCAAAACAAGTTGCACATCCAGGGTATAAATTAAGCTTAATGGAGCATTAGCTGTGTTTTTTTTCCAATTTTTTCCTTTTTGTAAAACTTAGATTGATACACAATAACAAAAGAAAGATATACACAGGCATAAACATTCTTAAATCCCTCTATATTTTATGAAAATTGCTTGTGAAACACAATTTGGTAATCATTCACTTGCAATTGATTAATATATATGTTGTATATTCATACCACACTGGGCCTGACCTGATTTTCCACAAAATATGCATACATGTATCTCTAATTTCTTATTGTACATCAAGTGCGACTTGTAAAAGTAAAAAAAATTGAAATATCTTATTTTGGTAAATAGGGCTAATAGTCTTTAAGTGTCTAGCACAATTTATGAGAAGGACATTCATCTTCCAGACTCAACTATGATATAAATATAAAAATTCCTCCAAATTTAGGATTCATCCCTATCAGATATAGAGGGCAAGCAGTGTGTCAGAAATAATAACTACCAACATTTGGTTTGCTGAAAGTGATGTAATCTACATTGTCCTTAAAATTAGATAAGAATAAAAAAAAAACATCCTCTGGTCAGAGATTCTCCTAATCCTCACAATATTTTTAACTGCAAAATAAGGCAAACAAAAATTGATAATCATTAGTTATGTATCATCAGGGGAAAATTGATAATCATTAGTTATGTATCATCAGGGGAAAATTGATAATCATTAGTTATGTATCATCAGGGGAAAATTGATAATCATTAGTTATGTATCATCAGGGGAAAATTGATAATCATTAGTTATGTATCATCAGGGGAAAATTGATAATTATTAGTTATGTATCATCAGGGGGAAATTGATAATCATTAGTTATGTATCATCAGGGGAAAATTGATAATTATTAGTTATGTATCATCAGGGGGAAATTGATAATTATTAGTTATGTATCATCAGGGGAAAATTGATAATAATTAGTTATGTATCATCAGGGGAAAATTGAAAATTATTAGTTATGTATCATCGGGGGGAAATTGATAATCATTAGTTATGTATCATCAGGGGGAAAATTGATAATTATTAGTTATGTATCATCGGGGGAAATTGATAATCATTAGTTATGTATCATCAGGGGAAAATTGATAATTATTAGTTATGTATCATCAGGGGAAAATTGATAATTATTAGTTATGTATCATCAGGGGAAAATTGATAATCATTAGTTATGTATCATCAGGGGAAAATTGATAATTATTAATTATGTATTATCAGGGGGAAGTTTTTTCATACTTTGATTTTTGTTTAGTCTTTTGTCTCAAGGAAAGATTTTCAATTTTGTACTCACTTTAAAGTTCAGTTATTGAAATTGGAATTTGATAATTTCAAACTCAGTTAATTTCTGAACTTGTCAAAATTAAGAACTGAAAATAATGAGTACTTTAGGATTTTATGAGATTGCTCTGAGATTTTTCTTACACCATCACCAATCTCTCCACTCTGTTTTTACATGAATGTTAATCTTAGTAGTGGTTTATACACATTCATGATAGCTTTTAAGCCTATCTAACTCTTTATCCCTTCCAGGCAAAATATTCAACATTTCAGGGTTTTCCCATTTTGTGTGTTTTCTTTTTTATCTTTACATAAACTGGTAAAGATTTACTTGGGTCAAATAGCCGTTTTGTATTTTTTGGAAAAGGTTTGTTCTAGAAATAAAGTGGAAAAAGTTCACAATCTATTTATATATAAAATAAAAATACATGTATAATGTGAACTTATTCTGAGTTGTCCCCCTTTATAAGTTGAATAAGCTAAACAAGGTTGTGTATGTATTAGTTACATGTATATCTTTCTCAGTACATGTAGATTCTAGACTGCATTCTAGTTTTGAAGTATGTGCACACCTTAAAACATTTAAGATACACATTTTTTCTTCATGTAATTAAGGCAACTAACAGATGAATCTTTTATTTCAGATGAACTTTTTTATTATATTTTTGTCGTTTAATGTTGATGGTTGACTCTAGTAGCTTTTGTTTTAATGCTACGTCCCAGTAGCAAGTGTAGCAAGTCAAGGGAGATAATCAGTTAATTTGATAATGTTGCAATTTTGAATGAGTTCTATTTGTAGCAATCATAATGGAAAATCTAGAATAACATGATCACCAGTTTCGAGATCACTCTAGATAGGTAGGTGAGAGCAAGATAAGGACATTTCTTAATGGTGTGATTATGCTCTGTTTAAATTTTAAGCTTGCTTCCTTAAATTTCTGAGCATGGTGAATGGTTTTTGCTTTTATAATTGTATTAATTTTGGCTATTTGTTTCATAAGCTGCTTTGTTATATTTTTAGCTTTGCTTAGCTTTAGAATTATGACCACTATATATGTATATATGCAACAGGCTGACCGAGGGTTTCCCTCTTTAACCACCATCGTCATATACAACAGACGGACATTGATAAGTGTTCACGTTTATTCAAAGTTATTTTACAATATTCATTAACGTGTTCTCTGGATCATCATTTGCTTGGGTTCCGTTACACATCTGTTCACTTAGGTAGATAGGAACTTTGAGTGAGTTTTACTAAACTTCATAAGTTTACGATAAGAATTTAGACTTCAAATTTCGTAAGTTCATTCTTAAGATATGAAGTGTCTGTTTTACTAAGCACTTCGTAAGATTTGTTTGTAAACTTAAGTTACGAAAGAATCGTAACTAACGATTTTGGAGCTCTCCTGTGAAAAAGATAAATTCGCCGTAGTAACAGATGCTATACATGTGCGTTTGTTAGTTTCATTGTCTCCAGAAAAAAGGATTGTACAACAGTATATGTATATTTTCTACACAACGTAGACATGTATATATAAACGCTTTATTCCTTTATTACAAAATTAAAATGTATGTACATGTGCATTGCAGCGTAAAATTCATCACGGTCAAACGTTTTTTAAATGATAAAACTATCGATAAATTAGTTTTATTTGATCTTAACCATATCTGTGCCAGTTGGCCGAATTTTGGCCAATCTTAAGTTTAATACCAGCAGATTGATTGGGCCGATGCAGGTGCCCTCTTTTTAAATCTTTAATGCATGTTTTATTTTTTTTAAATTTATTTATATGATGTAAATTAAATGTGAAATGTCATCATAACAGTAATAGAACTAATATTTCGTTTTCTCAAGATATTATTTTAACCATGTGAAAAAAAAAAAAAAATTGCATGTACTAAATATACCACCTTATGGTACCCCTATCCTCATGGCCAAAATATTATCTATAATACTATATGGCTAATTTTTTTAAATGTACAGGTATATAAAATATATTTATATAACAAGATTTGCAGATCTAGTTTTTTTCAGTTGGGGTATAAATATAATTTGTAAATAAATTTTTCAAATTGTTGGATTAATTCTGAAGCAAGAATCAGACTTAGTAATAGTATAAGGAACACCTTTTCAGACTGAAATTGATGAAATTTTGAATCCCCCAAAGGCATCGCTCAGCTTCAGAAAAGGAAATAACGACCTGCACACCTACTGTAAGATATTGATTGGTTCCCAAATGAAGTGAAATTTAGCTGAAAGACAGTCACCAAAAGCTAAGGGGAATCAGGAGAAGGCCTTTTCTCAAGCTATTAGAATGCCCAGCAATATGTAAATTATATATCGCCAGAATGCCGGTTGCATTTTATAACTTAACGATACAAAAATACCTGTCCCCAAAATTTTCAATCCCAGATAGCCCATTACCTAGCTTCCGCACATTTAATTTGGACCAGTTTTTATTTTAAATGCAGGCAGACTGACTATTTCGGCCATGAGGTGTTTCAGTAAATAACATGTGCAAAAGGAATGTATTTAATAAAATTTTGGGGAGATCAGGGAAACATTTTTTTTTAAAGCCTGTGAACAAAATTTAAAATATACACTCTGGAAATAACTGATATCATTTCATGTTAATATGGTAATATTATGAATCATAAAATCTGCTAAATTCACTGAATGGGGTTACAACCCCATAACTCTCTTTGACTGAAAAAATAGTTGATTAGATATTCAAAACCACAAAAAACAGAATATTTTACCTCTGATACAGGAGCCAGAACATGCCCTTTATTGCATACTCTGTATCAGTCCCCCCTCCCTCCGCGTTTATCACACCCCTTAAAATGCACCTCATTTGTGACGTTTCTTGTGTTGTTTTTATTTGAACCACAATCATACTACAGGCACTTGGTGTGGGGTGTTTTTCACAATTGGGTGATTGCCTATCGATCATAATGATGAATGAAATAAATCTCAAAGTAAAGGGCAGAGTTCATAAATACGTGTATAATTCAATTACAGTATTGTTTAACTAAGACAAATCAACGACGGAAAGTTAAGGTATCCATGACATTACTTCTGTGATGAAACACCCGCTCTCGTCTAGGCGTGTCAGTATTCATCATGATAACAAACATGGCCATTTCGCTTTTCATTTGTTTGTTTGTTTGTTGTTGCTTAACATCCTACTCAAGAATCTTTCACTCATATGGAGATGCACCAAATGACGGTGAAGGGCTTCAAATTTTGGCCTATGCTCGGCACTAACAGTCATTGAGCAGTGAGGGTTCTTTAACGTGCCTCGATTTTTACAGTCTCATCTGAAGGACAGGAAACCAACCTGCCATCAGCTGGACTCAAACTCACAACCTCATGATCAAGAGTCGAGCACGCTACCGATTGAGCAAGGCCGGCTCTCACTTTTCGTAAGTTAAAAGAGCCCTAAATAATTAACATATATTTTAACAGTGTGGTGAAATTTATGCACATGGATATTGTTAAACCTTTTTGAAGGTAGCCTTGTGTTTGGGCATATATATTAATACAGTGGAATCTTGTTATCTCGAAATTGACGGGACCACCCTGATAACTCCACCCTGATAACTCAAGATATCTGAAATTTAAGATAACCCAAATATTTATTAACATATTGATCTATCCCTTGAAATCGGGACCGGTGCTTAAGTTTGACATAACCAGAATTTCGACTCATCTGATTTTGACATAATGAGATACCACTGTATATGTATGTATTCAATTGTAGATTTTTTCTTTCATTGTTCCTGTTTTATTTCATTTGTAGTCAATTATTATTATTTAATTGCTTACTTTTGCAGGGTTCTTAATTTGTCTTTTTATATTGATCAATTGAACAAAACTTTATATAATCATAGAAAAAATAGCCTCTCCACCCTACCCCATTTCAGTGAACTGATTGTTGTCCTGTACATATACACATGGAAATCTATCCCACAGCACATTTAACAGTAACTTGTTTCAATAAAATACCTGTTAACTAAATTTTGATTGTATTTTACCGTTGTTAACATATACCTTTGCATAACACTTTGAGAGGTATTCCCTGAATGAATATGTTGATTATACAGGTCATCTTGAACATTTAACATCTTCATTGTACACAGGTATTAACAATGATTTAGAATTATTATAGATCCCCCAAATGTCAGGATTATTAACTTCATTGACTTCCATACGCCAAATCTAGACCCTCAAGTAGGGCTGCCATTGATAGACTAAATATTGATATAGCATTGATACTAATTGATTTGATATGATATTGATACATTTTTTTAGTATTGATATATTTCTTATGGATTTCACAGGATGTTTTCTCCTTTCCAATTTCCAAAATTGTCCAGTTTTACCTCGTGTTCTTGAATACTATATCTTCAAGGAGTTCAAATAAACAATGCTTTTCATGTAATGATTGCTTTATTCATCTTCAGGTAATCAAATGCACAATAAACCCCTAAATATTATAATGAATTATTTTTAATGCATTTTATATTGTTTTATCCAAGCTCCCAATTATTCTATTTATCAATATATCAATATTTCTTACTTATTGATATACATGTATCAATAGAGAATTTCTTAGACTCATCAATGACAGCCCGTAACCCTCAAGAAACCTGCCAAGTAACAATTTTCCTTTTTTATATTGTCAGTCCTGTTTGTTTCATAGTTCACTATATTTTTGTATAGACATTTATTTATTTAATTTTTTGAAAGTTGTTTGTTAAACTAATCAGTTTTGATCAATGAAAGATTCAGGAAATAAGTCAATTAAGTTTAATGTATGAATCAATTCCTGGTGAAATAGATTTAGCTTGAGCAGTATCAGAACAAATTTTACTTTCTCAAATATAAAATTCAAATAACTGAAATTTTGTTAAGTATGTGCAAAATAGTTCAAACAAAATAATTCTACTTAAAGCTGATTATCAATTGTTGATAATATTTTGACTAGTATTTGTACAGTTCTAATATTAGATGTTAGAACTGATATAAGTAAGAATATCTAATCAATTGTTCATGTTTGGGTCCACTTTTATAGATATATAACAGTGATTCTTCAGAGAAGGCCATTCCAAGTTTAAGTATTTTTCCGATGTTTAAATAAAAGAGAAAAAAAATAAACTTATAAAAACCATATCTTTGGCATATTCTTATAAATATCCTATGAAATAATAGTTTTCACAGTGATGTTCATATTTAACTGCTCTAGGTGTTTGTGCTGGGTTTTTTACCTTATCTGGCCCAAAGTGTCAAGTGAGCTATTGCTATGATAATGGCCAAATGTCTGTTGTCCATCCATTAACTTTTCAATTTAAATGACTTCTTTGCAAGAACACTCGATAGATTTCAACCAAATTTGGCAGGGAGCTTGATCCTGGGAAAGGAAAATCAAGTTTGCAAAAAATGGGCTCAGACCCATAAGTGTTCTTAAAGGTGTCAAAACTTGCTAAATCTTTAAAAGTCTTTTGTCATCTTTTACACATTTTTGACTTCTTCTGCAATGTTGGCCAATTTGCCAGGGTAGCATCTAAAGGCACCTTGGTCTCCTTGTTCTGTTTTATGATCTCAAAACCAGTCCATCCAAGGATGCAAAAAATGGAAAAAGAAAACTTGGAATGGCCTTAAAGAATTAAACTACTTGTATTTTTATTAATTTCTGTTTATATTGTTCATAGATTAGACTGCATTAGTTTTATTTTCTGTTATTATGAAATCAGATATTTTTGAAACAATGATTCACACAAATGCTGTTCAGAGAAGAAGTCTCATGGCCATACATTTGTATTACAGGTATACCTATTGTCAGTATCCAGTTGTCACAATATACTGTCAATTTTGGCAGTTCGGTGACCCTTGTCTGCGAGGTGCAGTCATCTTTACAGGTCACTGTTGTCTCCTGGGAAAGAGAAGTAAATGGCATTTATTTTCCAATAAATGTTCTGCCTTATAGACAGTGAGAGATATTGTCAGAAGTACAGAGGAGTCACAATATCTTCTCCGTGTCTCATCGTCTTCAATGTAAAATCAACTGACACTAGCAACACTGTCTGCTCAGCATCAAATGGAGCCAGTACAGGGCGGAGTTCTCAAACAGCACTACAGGTTCACTAAATACTGCAGGGAATCCTGGGTAATATTCTGGAGGTAGTGTTAACCTGCCCAGTCTCACTATCACCAATGTAGACAAAAATAATGAAGAAAATTATCGATATTTTGCTGTGAATTCTATTGGTACAGGAACTAGTCAATCATCTTTCAGTCATCCTATTATGGTAACCTGAATCAGGCCAAGTGATGAAGGAACATATTCGTGCTCTGCAGTAAACAGTATAGGTTGAGGTCCTAGTGTTTCTGCCTATCTGGATAT
This sequence comes from Atrina japonica, assembly GCA_030159075.1. NCBI lineage: Eukaryota > Metazoa > Mollusca > Bivalvia > Pterioida > Pinnidae > Atrina > Atrina japonica. The sequence continues at coordinate 975,053 of BROG01000162.1, forward strand.
AATTAGTAGGTGCAATATTTGTAAGGGAACCAGGCTAAAATTTAACTTTTTTGTATCAGTTTTTAGCTATTTCTAATTATTGATGATGCTCTCTTCATGAATGATACTCATTTTGTGGTGATTCTTAAGTAGCTCAATACCTTATATTTCTCAGAGAAAAATTTCAATATTTGGCAATCGACATACCAAGAGTGATGTAATACATACATAGGCTTTTATGTACCACTGTACAACTGATTTTTATCGAATACTATACATTTATTGCCCTGGTTGTAGGGAAACATGAGGATTTGTTTACCCAAGGCAAGTTATATTTCCAAAGGGTGAAGGCAAGTCATATTTCCAGAGGGCGAATCCTGAGGGGAATATGAATTGCCGCGGGTAAAGAAATCCTCATGTCTTCCTATAACCAGGGCAATAAATTGTTTATTATACCAAAATACAGAATCAGTAGAGACTGTCATGTAAGCTGCAAGGGTTTTCACATGATGCACACAAGGGAAATATGATGCACACGAAGGAGATATGATGCATGTGAGGGACACAAAAGTGTAGTCTCGCTGACACATGATGGCTATCAACCAATCCATGACTTTGTTTTATTTATGAGGTATAATACACAGGTAACACATTAATGGGGTTATATTTTATACCTGTTAATACCATTACCATTGGGATATATATCCCATATAAATGAGACTACATGGTGATTTAGCTAGGGCAAATTTAAGACAGGTGAATATGTTTTCTGTCATAAGAGGGCATGTCTGATACAGAGAGGATAATCCTTGCTAATTGCATGATGAGAGATAATTTGCTAACTTAACCAACACACAAACTATTTAGACAGCACAAATAGATACATGTACATCATATTTCATTTCTATCAGTAAAACTTTAGTTATATATAGATTCATCTTAGGTGGAAATATTTGTATAAAAAACTGAGAAATAAATCCTGAGTGAAAGTACAAAAGTAACCATGCATAAATCATTTTATTTGTGTAGTATTTCATGATAGGCTTGCTTTAATAAGGCCACATCAGCAAAGAGTATGGGATTCATCATGTCTGCTAACAGCATGTCAAATTGCTTAATTACAATGTACATACTGTATACAGGGAAAATTTTTTCCCCGTTTTGCCCCCATTTGCCCTCATCGTCAGTGGACAAATTCAAAACAGTAAATTCATCTAGTGTATTAATTGTAGAGAGTATATATCATATATTCATTTTAAACATGCAGAAAGTAGACATGCACAGGTATTAATATCTAAATAAAATTGTGCTATAAAATAAAATCCTATTTAATTGCTGACTGTTACACACATTACACACACATTTCTTGAATGGACTCTGAGCAAATTTAAAGAAGGGTGAAAATAACCCTGTATACAGTATTTTTGTTTAAATAGCTTGTTTTGGTTTTGATCTGAGGTTATGTTTTCCTATATCATGTGTTTGAAGTTGGCAAAGCAATCGATATTCAGTGTCTAGCTAAACAATCAACATTCATCTCGACATTTGATGTAAGGACTATATGGCAAGCATAATAATGAAAATGCCAAATGTCTTGCTAGACAATCAACATTTGTCTCTACATTCGATGATAGGACTCTCTGATCAACAAAATAATGAAAATTCCAAATGTCTAGCTAGACAATCAACACCCATCTCTACATTATACAATTATTGCCCTTGTTTTGGGTTGACATGAATATTAGTCCACCTGAGAGGCATCTCAAGGGTGGGGAAATATTCATGTCATCCCAAAACAAGGACAATAGTTGTTTTATTATACCGAAAGGCAATAAAACTTAACTAACAAACTGACCTACGTAAGTTCATAATGATTGTAACACATGTAACACAGTGCATTCGATACTCAACACTATTGATATGTTTTTTGCGTCGTTTTTTAATCTTACACCTCCATTAAGGTTGACTCCAGCAAATATATTTGACAACGATGTAAGTAATGCTGTCAAATCATTAATTTCGGCTGTTGTTTCTCTCCATTCCAGTCTGCATCGAGTTATATATGAGTTATGAAACAGACATTTTATGTCCTAGATGTTACACCTAATTACCACATAGCCTACTAGAAAAAAAAAAAAAAACATACGTGCATCCATTTCTGAGCACAAGAGGGTGACATAAATCGCCATAGAGGGTGACATAAATATTTCAAGGTGACATGAAGAAATGTTTTAGATCACGTGATACGGTTTTCACTAATCAGAAGTAAAGATATATATTAGAGGTATAATATTCGATGATAGGACTCTCTGGTCAACAGAATAATGAATATTGCTAATGTCTAGCTACACAATCAACATCCATCTCTACATTCATAGGTACAATGAATTACCAATCTGACAAGTATTTACTGAATTTGTACCAGAATTAATTACCTATTTTTGTGTATTTATATTCTTGTAAGTCAAAGCATCTCTGATTATATGATTTTGAGTTTAGAAAAAAAACAGTAATTTTGGTGTTCAATGTACACACACCTATACACTATCATTTATCATTGCTCATCATCTTCATTATTCACATGTGAATCTGTTGTGACATCTACTTTAATGTCCACATGTGAATCTATTGTGAATTACTTCATTGTCCACATGTTAATCTCCAATGAAATCTTTTTCATATTCTTCACATGTGAATCTGTTGTGAATTACTTCATTGTCCACATGTGAATCTGTTGTGGCAGCTGCTTCATTTTCCACATGTAAATCTGTTCTAACATCTACTTCATTCACATGTAAATCTGTTGTGAATTACTTCATTGTCAACATGTGAATTTGTTGTGAATTACTTCATTGTCAACATGCGAATCTGTTGTGACATCTACTTTATTGTCCACATGTTGATCTGTTGTAACATTTTCTTCATTATCCACATGTTAATCTATTATGAAATTTTTTTCATTGTGTCCACATGGTGAATCTGTTGTGACATTTACTTCATTGTCAACATGTGAATCTGTTGTGAATTTCTTCATTATCCAAATGTGAATCTGCTGTGATATGTGGGTCCTCCGTGGCTTAGTGGTTTGAGCATCACGCTTTGAAACGTGAATTCTCTCTTTGTCAGCGCAGGTTTGAGTCCCCCTGGAACCTATGCTGATTTTTGTGAGAAAGTTTACTTGCAGAAGGCCAGTGGCCTCTTCTCGGGTACATTGTATCTGGGTTCTTTCCTCCACCATTAAAAACTGGCTGCCTCCATATACATGTAACTGAAAAATTAATGAGTATGACATAAAACAACATTCAAAATTCCATTTCAAATTGTGACATCTACTTCATTTTTCACATATCAAGATGTTAATTGTGAAATCGACTTCATTATCCACGTGAATTTGTAGTGACATCTACTTCATTGTCCACATGTGAATCTGTTGTGACATCTACTTCATTGTCCACATGTGAATCTGTTGTGACATCTACTACATTATTTACATTTTAATCTGTTATGACATTATCAGTAAATATGTTCGCCTATTACCATATCTCCCTTAGAGCACACTTGCTTCCTGATTCACTAGTTGCTATAATATGCATGTGCTTGCCTATCCTTATGACATTAGTTTTAACTTGAATGTGCTTGATTATTAAGATGTGTGCTATAACTTGTGCTTGATTATTGAGACAAATTCCAAAGCCTGTGCTTTCTTTTATAACCTGTGGTTTCTCTGTAACCTGTGCTTTCTATTTGTGCTTTTAGAACGAGCATTTACCTTGACATGCATATGACATCATGAAGTCAAATTCTGATTATCTGGACCATAATCATCCCAACTTTTTATTAGTACCAACTAAATGTAGCCACATTTATTTTTCATGGTTTTTATGTTGAAAAGAAATCACAATAGAAACCCATTTACTATTCCCTATAGAGTCTGGATAAAGTTATTTATAGTTATATTACACCTTATATCTAATTTTATTCATAAGCTGTATCGTAGATGTTATTTTCATTTTTATATATTCCAAAGTATATCTTCAAAATGTTGTGTGTATATAATTTTTCTAAAATTCTTAATTTTATATATTTTTAATATTTATATCATGATATGAATGCTGATCTTTTAGTTAAAATATACATATGATTTTTTTTATTAATAAAAAGGCACAAAATAATATGAGAAAAAAAACAATGTTCTAGTACATGTATTTACAAAGTTCCATAATATTTCAAGTTTGATGTTATCAGTTGATTTATGAAAAGATATATGCAATTCTTTTTGTATGAAAAAGCATAAAAATAACCCGAGAAATTTAAAACATTTTTATTACATTATTTTAATAATATTGGCTTTAATTTTATTTATTTTTATCTGTTACAGAGAGAGATATACAACATAGTCATTTGTAATTGTGATGAGAGCCTTGCTAAATACAGTAAAATCATATAACATGGCGGGGTAGAGTCCTGTTAACCCTTTCTGACCCCGACAAGTTTAAATTTTGGGGAATGCAGCAAAATGTCCTTAAATTACACTGGCAAGGGTTGTTATTCCTATTTGTCACCATAGATGTACCTTCCAGTATCCAGTAGGGAATAAATCACTTTCTTATGAAGCTTGACCTGAAAAGTGAGTAGAATCTTCCATATGATAATCAAAAGGTAATACTCCACCCTGCCATGTTATATGAATGGACAAGACTTAGCTTTAAGAATTCCATCATGCTACTAGAGTCAATCGTACAATTCATCCTGTGTCTAAAATGTATCTGTGTTTTTGAAATTGATTGTTGCAAATGTTTTCATGGTTCTTAACATCTATTTACAAAGAATTTTTTGAAAAATATTATTATCTATAAATCAAATTGATTATTTCTTTCATTATTAGTACATTATTTGCTATTACATTTCATTTCATAGTCAAATTTATTTTAAGAAATGTTTAGATTGTTGTTAGCCAAATATCAGTTCATGGAAGTTTATATATAAAAAGAAAAAATTTTCTCTGTTGGACATTTGAGAAAAAGTTTCAGTAGCACATGTGCAAAAAATGCCCTTCTTTAGTGTGAGCCATGAGGATATATAGTTTTTTTTTTTACAATATCCAGCCTATGGAATTGTAGTCATTTTTAGAAAATATCACTTCATAAGTGCAATTCTATTGAAAAATAAGTTTGATTTAAGAACATCTAGTCCCAAGATTGACAGTCAGGCAACAATTTTTTGTCTATTATTTTTGCCTACCAGTATCTAATTGTTTGTTTGCAGTACATGTATTTTGGTTTCTGTTAAAATACTTGATTTTTTCTCTGCATGTTTTAACTATATTTGGTCTGTTAATGTTTATATTGTTTCAAGATATTAATAGATCTAGTATGATTTAGACTGTGTACAGTATTTCCAAGAGTTTATTCATGAATAACTTGGCTGCATATTATTGTACTTGTTTATTAAATACATCTTGTTTTTTTTATCATAATGAAGTTATTTGAATTTTAAAACAATGTAATTTTTTAAACTAAAATTATTACAGCAAATCTGCATGTAAAATTTCTGTGGATGATAGCTCATATTGTTTTAGGATTTATTTGTTATTTGTTATTTGCTTAAAGGGGCATTAGCTGTGTTTTTTCCAATATTTATTTCTCCTTTTTTCCTGCTTACTTTGATAAACAATAACAAAAAAGAGATATACACAGGCATAACAATTCTTACAACCCTTTATATTTTGTGAAAATTGCTTCAGGTTTGGCACTTTTTTAGTTGCAATTGATTAACTCAACCTTACTATTTGTATATGAATACCAGACTGGACCTGACCTTATTTTCACAAAATACAATGTATATAGGAATATAAGATATTTATGTCTGTGTATAGCTCTTATTTGTTATTGTACATCAAGTACGAATAGTTAAAGTAGAATATTGTTGGCAAACACAGCTAAGGCCCCTTTAAGGTTGGGTTGCAATAATGGTATTTTTTCATCTAAACAAAAAGAGAGTCATATCATATTTCTTGAGAGTTTTCAGGAAGATGAAAATGCTGTCTGCTGTGTTCTGACAATTTTTTTCATGTTTGTGTTAGGAACATCTCAAAGAGCTCTGTATTACATTTGAAAACTCTGTCTATGAGAAACTTGTATTGCCATCTATGCAGTATAATAAATGCAGTTATTAACTATCGAAATGTCGTGTCAGTTTCCTACAAAAAGAACGTGTCCAACTAATACTAAGTTTCAACCACAAATCCTTGCCCTCAGAATTTTTTTTTTTTTCTGGTGATGGTGTTAGAATCGGAGATTCTGAGATTTTTGTCCAACATGCATATCAATAACAAAATTGTCTACCGACCAACCCAATCTTAAACTACTTGTCATCCACATCAAACAAAGAATTCTTTAATGATGGCTTCGACCTGAACCTGTAACCAGCCTATATATAAATTATTTTAATTATACTCTTCCGGCAAAATGCTTTAACTCTGTTCCCCCCCAAAACACATATTGACTATCCCATATTGTTGATGCTGGGTAATGGGTTGATAAGTTCATTGTTGTTCAGGGTAAGATGCTTAAGAATACTATTGCTTTCATAATATTGTAATGCAAATTGTGTTTTCTATTTATAGTACAGCATGCTGATATGATTTTGTATTGACTTTGAATACAGTCAGTACAACTCATATTATGACCTGATCAGCTACAGATTCTTCGTCCCAATATTTAGACTAAATAATTACTATCATTAGAGTAGTTCCATCTGAGTATCATTGTAATGGATTACCTAAACAGTTGTTTAAATTTGTAAAAATCTTTCTCTCATGAACCAATGATCAGAATATTTATTTTCTCACTGTAATCAAACAATACTGAACATACTTGGATCATTGTTAAGACCCAATGAGCTTCTAATTCAGTTTTACCGTGGCAACCAGTTTTCATTTGAGGAAAAAAGAAAATTTGGTAACAAAAAAGGAGCCCCATTTACTTTCCATGGCTATCATGTCTTTCAGTTATAAGAATTAGTTTAGACATGACCATTTTGGCTGATGTGTGTTGCAGATTTTAAATTCTGATACTCTACAAATAAAGGGGACTTCCTGTGGTACGTGGTCTAGTGGTAGAGTGTTCGACTTGCAAACGAAAGGTCACAGGTTCAATTCCAAAGACCAAAGACTCCTTTAAAAAGGTAGTGACTGCTCCTTTGCCAAATGCTTGGCATACAAAATGGAATTCACAGATTTTGGGGATGAAATTTGAAACTGAGGTCCCGTGTAAAGGCAGTTATGGCATGTAAAAGAACCCTCAGTGCATTGGTGTCAGTCCAATACACCAAGGTCAAAATTTGTTGCATTTCACCTAAAGCTGCTGAAAATTTGTTGTCAGAATATCAAACAACAAACATACAAATGAAGAGACCAGTCTGTTTAATCAGAGCATTGCATTTCACACCATAAAATCTCTTACCTCCTGTCAGCTCAGATTCAAACAAATTGGAACCTTGGGGCTGACTTTTTTTACTAATTGAAAGTTTGCTGGTGGTCTTTCCTGGGGTATATTGGAACCAGGTTCTCTTGTCCATCATTAGAAAATGGCTGCCACCATATAACTGAACAATTGTTTAGTGTGGCATAAAATGCCATCAAAACTAAAAACTTTACAAATGCACTTTGGTTATTTCTGTCATCTGAAATATTTATCACTCATGTCGTAGACAATCATCTCAATAAAATTCTTAGAACTAGATAATGTGTCATCTTTTATAAGAACAAGATAATGTCCCTACCACCTAGGGAATTACTGGGATCTGCTGTCATATATTAGAGAACTGTAGCTGATCTTTCTGTTTCCTTTTCAAAGTACAATGTATCACGTTTTCCAATATTTTTCTTCATCAGGTAGTTCACTGAGTTATCCAACTATCAGTATTACAAAAATAGATTATACAATAGCAGCTGGAAATACAGTGATATTGGAATGCAACGTAACAGATGCAAATTCTGTCTTAACGTCGATCAGCTGGCAAAAAATTAGAAATGGTGTATCTGAAGTAGTTAATGTGTCAAACACCCAGAAATACAGTGGATCCACCATAAACAATCCAAGTCTGACTATTTACAATGTAGTTCAGACAGACACAGCAATTTATGTTGTATCAGCAGGAAATGTTCAAGGTGCAAAGACCGTCAGCCAACCAATAACTTTAACTGTTACAGGACGTAAGTATATACATGTATAAGTAATCACAAAACTCATTTCCGTTTTGTATTTTTTCTTTCGTCATTAAACTCTAATTGTCTCTCTTTTTAATATTTGATATTTGAGCATGCTCTTAGACATTTTCTAAATTCATATTATTTTTCATTTAAAGAAAAATAAATAAAGGAGATTTTAGACACATTGGTAACATTTGCAACAGATCAAATAACTTAATGCATAAATGTATTGGTCACAGTATTAAGTCTTTGATCTGTGTCAGACTTTGATGTGGATTTCTATAGGGTGTTTTTTTTTATTTATTGAAAGTACAGTAAAACCTGTATATAGGGGCCACCCAAGGGACCAGAAAATATTGGCCTTTTTGTGCAGATGGCCTTTATAAACAGGTAATCCTTATATAGAGGTGACCGCTATAGCAGGTTTTACTGTATATGAATTGTTCGTCTCTGTCTCTCCCCTAAAAAATATATTATAAAAATCCAGGAATAGCATTAGAATTTAGATCCAATAGTATCAATTACATTGTGAAAACAGATACAAAGTATACTTAGCAGTATTAGCCTATGTACAGGTTTTTAATTTCTAGCCATCGGACACTATGATCATCTTTAGCAGTATTACATGTTTATAATTTCTAGCCATCGGACACTATGATAATCTTTAGCCGTATTACATGTTTATAATTTCTAGCCATTAGACACTATGATAATCTTTAGCCGTATTACATGCATAGCAGTATGATTACATGCCGTATTACATGTTTATAATTTCTAGCCATCCACTATGATTTTTTTAGCCATCAATTTATAGCCATCGGAATTGATCATCTTTGTATTTTTATAATTTCTAGTCATCAAGATGATAATAGGTATAACTACGGTACAATGTATAACAATAGTATTACAGTTTTATAAGTTAGATTCATTCTTTTTGACATCTTTCCCAAGATAATTAAATTTGTTAATTGTTACCAATGTTATTTTATAGATGTACCAACAGTGGTCATTCCTGATGCATCGTACAGTATCCTGGCTGGCAATGATCTTACAATTCCATGCAGTATCTCTGGAACACCCACTGCAACAAACTATTCATGGACATTTACCTCAGCATCGACTTCTGCCTCTCTGACGATTTGGAATACCAACACAAAGTACACACTGGCTACATTGTCCAATCCCAGTTTGATCATTAAAACTTTGGTCCCTAGTGATAACGGAACATATAGATGTGAAGCATATAACGTAGCAGGGAAGGGAACTGATTCAACACAAGTTTTAGTAACAGGATGTAGGTTAATTTTTCATTGTTTTGATGCCATCGTACTTTAAAATGATCTTTCACAGAATTTATAACATTTTTTCTGTATTTTTATTCTATTATTAAATTTTTCAGTTCACTTAAAAAATATCATTGAAAAAATGATTACATTGTATCAAAAATTGCATCTCCAAATAAAATGCATGTTAGCGTAAAAAAGAATTACACCATCTAAAAGGCTCATAAAAGCCAATCAGAAAATACTTGAGTCATAGGTTTTTAATGATCCCTAAAATTAAAGATCTGTCATTATAATAATTAATGGTATTATATAATATTTGTTGTAATAAAGATGATGCAACATATGATAAAGCTATTGCTGTTAAAATGTTAGCATCTGATAACACTTCTGTTATTATAATGGTAGTACATGATAACATGTGTTATTATACCGGGAGCATATGATAACATGTTAAAAATGAATAAAAGCAACTATACAATACAACATATGATAACACTTCTTCTCGTAATGTGATAATGATAGAATAACATGATGCCCCTTCTTGTTGTAATACATGATACATGTAGTACAATATAGAACATTTTTATTATGATCATGGTATTGCAACATATGGTAACACTTCTGCTGTAATCATTATAATAACAGTAACAAATGGGTTTTGGTATTGTAATGATTATACTTATTTATTGTACATGCTATACATATGTTGCATATTATAGATGCCTCATTGATAACAACCAAATACCAGAAATTCAACTTTTTCGTGAAAGCAGGTTAAAGAAGTTTAAATTTGATTATCTTAATTCATGGCCAGAATTTGACTAAATTAATTTTTACAAAAAAGAGCATTGTTATTATTTTATTATTATTATCATTATTATTTTTCGTTTTTACAGCTGTGCCAGTCATCAATACATTTGTTATTTATCTATTTTACAGCTGTGCCGGTCCTCAATATTCCAAACACTCAGTATTCAGTCCTGACAGGTGATAATATTACTATACCTTGTACTATATCCAGCAGTCCTTCATATACCTCTGTTTACTGGAGTTTCCAGAAGAGTAATGGTCAATCTCTGAATGTAACAAGCAGCTCTGCCAAGTATACCTTCCAAACTACATCCAGCGGAATAAGTCTTACAGTTCTAAACAGCAATGCTGCAGATGCAGGAACATATTTGTGCATTGCCTCAAATCTGATTGGACCATCCCAGGATTCTGCACTCTTGGCTGTAACTGGAAGTAAGTCAGTTTAGTCTGTTCTCATACTAGACCTACAAATTGACATCTTTTTAAGCCATAAATTGATACTTTAGATGCACTTATAATTTTGTGAATGTGAGGTTTATAGTGAAAAGTTAATTTGTACAAGATTTTAAATTGATAGGCAGAAGGTTCAAGTGAGCTATAGTGATCACTCCCCGTCCTTCATCCTCTGGCTCTGTAAACATTTGAAATTTTCAACTTCTCAAAACCGCTGAAGGAATTTTTATCAAACTTAACAGAAATCAATTATTCAAGGAACTAGGTAGGAAAAATAAGTCCCAGAGGGTACCCTCTTTGAAAATCGCCAGAAACACTGCATGAATTGAAAAACTGATTGCGTCTAAGTATCCTACATGGATTTATGATTCACAAGTTTGTATTTTTTGCAGAAATCAGAAAATAAATTTTTAAAGTGATTTTTATGTTTTTCCAGACACAGTCCTCTTTATTATTTTTTGTTTAATTTATTTGCAATTCTTCTTCTTCTGCTGCTGCTTCTGCTACTATTTCTGCTGCTGCTGCTGCTGCCACGGCTGTGCCCAGAGCATAATTATCTTTGTACTTAAGATAGGATCACAATAAAAAAATTATGGGGATTTACTCTTTAATTATGGAGTAATTGCCCTTTGTTAACAAATACTGTCCAGAGCATAACTCTCTTTGTATTTAAGTTAGGATGATGATATTTGGTATAAATAGTCATGGCATCGAGAGGACATGTCATGAATAAAAATTACGGGAATCGACCCATTTAGTACAGTTATTGCCCATAGTAAAAAAAACACTATCCAGAGCATAACTCTATGTACTTGAGTTAGGATGATTATATTTGGAAGATAGGATGATAATATTTGGTGTACATGGTAATGCCAAAGGCTCAAGTGAGCTATTGTGATCACTCCCCATCTGTCATCCATCTGTAAACTTTTCATATTTTTGACTTCTTCTCTGAAACCACCAAAGGGATTTTGACAAAACTTGACAGGAAGCAAGTGCCCAAAGTCCTTTACCAAGTTTGTAGCTTTCAGCGAGATTGTCCCAGGGGTGGGCAGAATAGGTCTCAGAAGGTATCCTTCTTTAAAAATCTTCTTCAGAACCACTGCATGAATTGAAAAACGAATTGTTTCTGAGTTATCTACATGGATATATGATTCAAGTTTGTTTTTTTCATAGAAATCGAAATGTAAATTTTTGATGCGTTATCGAGGTCTCTTCAGACTTTTGTCTTTTTCATTCATTTTTGCATGATTTCCTCAATTATCTCCCCTTGCATTCACATTGATGCATTCATTTAATGTGTTTTACTTGTAATTAGGTGAAGAAATGTTTTTGTGCAAGAATTTTACTGAAATTTAATTTCTAGAAGTTTTTTATGAATTTCTTAAAATGACAATATTCATGTTTCTTGACCAGATCATCCTATATGTACATATTCTTCTTGGTCTTCTTCGCACATTTGTAGATGGTTGTCAGGTGAGCGACTGAGGCCCTCTAGATTATTTTACATTTTACATGCATATATACTAGCTACATTTATTATACTTGTTGTTTGTAAGAGTGCTATCATTATATCAGAAAATCATAAAATCATGTACCATTATAGATAGACCCACTGTTACAATAGCTGAAGCTACATGGTTCATAGAAATACTAAAGAATGTCACCCTAGGCTGCTCTGTAACAGCACTTCCTAATGCAACATCAGTCCAGTGGAATAAAACTGTCAATGGTGTTTCAACTCAGTTAGATATTGCTGGAAATACTTTAAAATATTCTGGTGGTAGCTTAGCCAGTCCATCTCTAACCATTATAAAAGCCCAAGAAACAGATGAGGGCGAGTATTTTTGCATTGCAAAAAATGCAGTAGGGGAAGGCAGTAAAGCAACATTTTTAAATGTGACGGGTGGTGAGTATTCGGTGTTGTCACTTGTCGTTGTTGAGGTGTGCTGTTTACTGCTTTGTTACAACAGATAGGGAGTAATCATTGATTTTTTTTATTTTGGTTTATAGATATTATTAACAATACTAAAGCTGTAGTCTTGCAAAAGAGGTCAAAACAAATGCCCAGACACCTGTATCAATAGTCATAGAAGAAATTCATAACTCAGTGATCATAGAAGAAATTCATAACTAATTCATATAACAAATTTGAAAGGGCCTTCATTTTTGGTAAGAATATTTGGTATTGATCAGAAATGAGAGAGAAAAATGAACATAATGGTAAATGATTTGATGGACCAAAGTAAAATACATGTATTATGCAGTACACTTATAATTACTGGAATCCATCATCATGTCAGTTTTCTAAACTTGCATGGTTTGGGGTTTTTAATGGTGTTGTACCCAATGTGTTTCAACAAATATGTCATAATGCTACAGAGTCCATTGTTTTGTTGGGGTGTGTAAGTTAATCACTAAACACAATGTGTTACATCTTCTTATTATTTACTAGATTGTAAAAAAAAATTAGTCCTTGATACATGTTCTCAGAATAATAGATGGTCTTTCATCAATATTCATGAAAATTTATTTATTCTTTTCTCTATCACAGAATATTTCTATTTCCTGAAAAATAGTATTCATTGTCAGGGATCCCCCCCAATCGTAGGGGGCTGAAATAAGCTCCCATTCTCAATCCATAATTTACATTTTTTGTCCCACTTTGCAGTCATAATTTCCAAATTGAAGTCAAATGACAATGAATTTGAAGAGAGAAGAGATTCTTCTATTTTCAAACAGTTTTGTGAATGGTATTTTTGTAAGATTTCCCCATTTCAAAAAAATGTTGCTAAGATTCCAATTCAAAAGGCCCAGGCCCCATTCCTAAAAGTGTGTGGAAAACCCCTGATTGTATTTTTAGAATAGTGTCCACAAGATACACAGGAGTGGATAGGTTGCATTTGGTAACTTTACAAAGCCCATACATATAAAAAAAAAAACAAACGTATGTTTCTATTTTTTGATATCTCGCCTATGTCATTCTATTTTAAGAGTTCATTATTAAATCTGTTTGCTGGGTGTTTTATTAACTAATTTGGTATTGAACTTTTAAAATATGAAGAAAATGCGAATAAACATTAAGTGCATCCAACAAATACATTCTGCCAAAGAGCACCTTTAATCCTATTCATGTCAACAATTTTACAGGTGTACCAGTATTGAGTATTCCACAGAGTAGCTACAGCGTTACCAAAACCCTAAATGTAACCATTCCATGTTCCTTGATTACATCCACTCCAGTACTTCAGTCTGTCCGCTGGGAATTTAAACCAGATTTTACAGGGGCAGTCACTAATATTACGATTGGTGGTCAATTCAGTGGTGCAACAACGGCTGGTCCGAGTCTTACGATAGCATTTGCAAATGTAAATAATCAGGGCAGCTACCGATGCGTGGGAATAAATGCTGTTGGAGAGGGGAAAAGTGGTTACACAAATTTGATGGTTACAGGAAGTAAGTCATTGTAAATATTTCATTTTTCTGTTTGATCTTGTGTCCAAATGTTCAATCAAGTTGTAATTATTACATGTACATATAATATATATAAAGTGTTTTATCATATATCATTTACCTTTGTATTATCCCTGTACAGTCAAACCTGTTTATAAAGACCACTCAGGGGAACCTTTATATGTAGGTGGCCTAATGCAAATTTGACTGTATAATAGAAATGTTCAGATTGTAAATCAACAAGCACATTGTTAGTGGTCCATCTGTTTGTCTGAACATTTTAATTTCATCAAATAACTTGAATCTTTATCTCAAAATTACAATTGAAAGGCAGAGGTCAATGTAGAGGATCTGTTATTGTTAAATTTCAAGGTAAAGGTCATTTTTAGATTGCTGTGTCATTGTTACAATTTCAAGGTTAAGCTCATCGTAGAGTTTGTGTTATTGATACAATTTCAAGGTCAAGCTCATTGTAGAGGTTGTGTAATTGTTAAAATTTCAAGGTTATGGTCATTGTAGAGGGTTGTGTTATTGTTACAATTTTATGGTTAAACTCATTGTAGAGGTTGTGCTATTGTTAAAATTTCAAGGTTAAGGTCATTGTAGAGGTTGTGTTATTGTTACAACATCAAAGTAAAGGTCATTGTAAAGGTTGTGTTATTGTTACAATTTCAAGGTTAAGCTCATTGTAGAGGTTGTGTTTATTGTTACAATTTCAAGGTTAAGGTCATTGTAGAGGCTGTGTTATTGTTACAATTGCAAGTTTGAGGTCATTATAGAGGTTGTTTTATTGTTACAGTTTCAAGGTTAAGCAATTGTAGAAGTTGTGTTATTGTTACAGTTTCAAGATAGCTGATTGTAGGGATTGTGCTACTGTTGAAATCATAGTTGGTGAAATTTATTGGTATTTTCCAGTAAATTATGCTAATGTCCGACTAATATCAGATCCTCACCCGACATCGTGGTGAATGTCTGTTCTGCAAAAATAAATCTTTCTTCTTTGCAGTGCTGTAGTTTCATGGATACATAGTTTATCTTTTATGTAAACCAGTAATGATGATATGTGATGACATCTGGTCCTTGAACCAGTAATGATGATATGTGATGACATGTGGTCCTTAAACCAGTAATGATGATATGTGATGACATCTGGTCCTTGAACCAGTAATGATGATATGTGATGACATGTGGTCCTTAAACCAGTAATGATGATATGTGATGACATGTGGTCCTTAAACCAGTAATGATGATATGTGATGACATGTGGTCCTTAAACCAGTAATGATGATATGTGATGACATCTGGTCCTTGAACCAGTAATGATGATATGTGATGACATGTGGTCCTTAAACCAGTAATGATGATATGTGATGACATGTGGTCCTTAAACCAGTAATGATGATATGTGTTGACATCTGATCCTTGAACTTCATTCCTACAGTCGGAGAAAAAATGGGAGAAATTACCCTGTACAATTTATATGAGGCTACAGATCATGATGAGAAATATGATATATGAAATTAAAGCTGAGTAATATTAACTAAATTAGTACAACATTGGTTGTTTGATTTATTTTATCATTATAAATAATAAGACATAGCCAGTATCTGTGGAGAGGGCAAAGCCATCATCACCAATTTTAAATGCTGTTTTTAACATAATATGTAAATGTTCCATTGCTTTAAATTGAAAAATCAAATGAACTACTGGGATACAGCAATGTCCTTTGCAATTCACAACTGCTATCTTAAAAATGGAGGAAAAGGCATACTTTGGGAGTCTATCTGATCACACAAGGCAACACCTTTCCCACAAAATGACGTCAAAGTTTAGTGATGTCAAATATTTAGAATACAATACTTCAGGAAAATATGTCTTCAAAACCTTTGATTTTAATACATTGATGATAAGGATAACTGGTCAAGTATCAGGTTGAAGTTGCTGTACTTCCAACATTTATTTTAATGCCAAGCACGAATTCCCGATGTGAGCAGATGTTTTACTATTATTAGTAGTTTTAGTAGTACCTAGATGTAGTAGGAAATTGTGAGCTTCTCTACATATATGAGGGCTTTGCCCTCTATCATTGACATTGGCACATTTTGATGCATTTTTATCTGTTTGTGTTTCTCTTCTTGTACGGTAATTTTTTTAAATGTCTTGTAATTTATGATGATCCACAGGACACAGTGTCCGGCAAATTTCTGTCAAGTTTCGCCAACTCTTTACAATTTCAAGGTTATGGTCATTGTAGAGGTTGTGTTATTGTTACAATTTCAAGGTTAAGGTCATTGTAGAGGTTGTGTTATTGTTACAATTTCAAGGTTAGGGTCATTGTAGAGGCTGTGTTATTGTTACAATTTCAAGGTTAAGGTCATTGTAGAGGTTGTGTTATTGTTACAATTTCAAGGTTAAGGTCATTGTAGAGGTTGTGTTATTGTTACAATTTCATTTCATTGTTACAATTTCAGGGTCATTGTAGAGGCTGTGTTACAATTGTTAAGGTCAATTTGTTAAGGTACAATTTCAAGGTCATTGTAGAGGCTGTGTTATTGTTACAATTTCAAGGTAAGGTCATTGGTGTGTTATTGTTACAATTTCAAGGTTAGGGTCATTGTAGAGGCTGTGTTATTGTTACAATTTCAAGTTACAATTTCAAGGTTATGGTCATTATAGAGGTTGTGTTAATGTTACAATTTCAAGGTTTAGGTCATTGTAGAGGTTGTGGTTATTGTTACAATTTCAAGGTAAAGGTCATTGTAGAGGCTGTGTTATTGTTTTCTCATTATTTCATCCATGTTTAACAGTGACCAATTCAGGTTTTCCTAGAGCACTGTACAATTTTGACAGGACAGTAAACAACACACAAAATACCTCAATCATCACCCTCATCTTCCTTCTCCTTCCCTCCTCCTTCTCCTCCTCCTCCTCCTCATCATCATCAATTATTTTGTCAAATTAGATTATTTTGTTTTAAGATTTCAAACTGATTTTTAATAGGTGTACCATCTTCACCAAGCCTGTCAACAGCTCTGGTCAACTTAATCAAGGGAAATAATACGCAAGTTGTATGCACGTCAACGGGAGATCCACCACCAACCATTGCATGGAGTTTTAATGGCCAGATCATTGCACAAGGCCAAACTTTGACACTGAACAATGTACAGAAATCAGATCGTGGAACATATACTTGTACTGCAACCAACGTTGTAGGTTCAGTGCAAAGAACACTCACAGTCAATGTTCAGTGTAAGTCTGTTAACCCTTTCACCCCTACAGACCATAATAGACTGGTTTTAAACAATAGAAAGCACATGCCACTCCAATATTCAGGGTGAAAGGGTTAAGCTTTAATCTTACTGATTTTTGGTCTGTTTGCTTTGTTTGTCAGTAATATGGTGTGAAAGTAATAATCATTTTATTTAAAAGTAATAAACAGCTTTCAGTGGGGACCTCACTGAAATTTTCACTGTTGTATTCTTACTTGCAATCAAAGCAACATATAGAAGTGTTAATTATGGGAACATTTTATAAGCCCAGTTTTTTTAAGGTACTGTGCTGGTTTGGTACAAGGCCCCATTTCCAATAGCAAAATGATAACACGTCGTGAGAAAAAAAAATTCAAAAATTCAAAAATATACAAAAAAATGATAACAAATGTTCATGTAGTTGAATCTTTTTAGCAAACGAAATATAAAGCCAATTTTGTAGATTTGAATATATTAAACACTGAAATAAATCAGTGAAATTATACTTATATATACGTGTATTTCTAATGCTTTTAGATTTTTTCCAATTTCTAGAAAAGCATGGCAATAGGGGGATTCAAGTTCTCAGATTGTCCATTATTTTTCTAGATTTTTTGTGCTGATGTTACATGACCTTGCTTTTAGCTAACCATCACTACTTCCGCATTAGATTGTTTTCATAGGGTACCTACAGAAGCGCATTAGTCTCACCTACCAAAATATTTTTCTTGAGAGTGAAACTATTTTTTCTGGCAGTCGCCACCTAATTATCTGGCAGCCACCACATAATTATTTGCCAAAATATTTTTCTTCAGGCCCTTGGGCTGATATTGGAGTCTCGGGTTAATATGGCATGCGATACAGATTTCGCCACATATTATTCTTTATGTATTATCACCCACTGTGCGTCATAGCCTGTGATAATTTCAAGCATTATCACATGGTTATCCAATATCTAAACATGTAATGTTTGGTATAATTACGATGATTATTATATATATGTGTGTGTGTGTGTGTATATATATATATATATATATATATATATATATATATATATATATATATATATATATATATATATGTAATCAGTAGAGTTGCGAAAGTTTTTAATAACACGAAAGTTATACCAATAAAATTTAATGTCCTTCAAAGGGAAGTATCATTATGCAAAAAAAACCAGAAAAACACTCAAATTTCACAAATTTTGGGCCACTTGGCCTTTATCAGTTACATAGTATTAAGTTTACACAATACAAAGCTTTGTATTGTGCAGATTTAATACTATGTAACTGATAAACATCTTGTTGTCTTTCACTTGATAAAGACCAAGTGGTCGAAAATTTGTGAAATTTGAGCGTTCCAAAGTTAGTTTTACTAAAAGGCCAACCCAAAAATTACTCAAGACAATCATTTATGTCAATAAAACTTCATCAGTTTTACAATTGAGCTTGAATTTTCTTTTTCTTTTTCTTTTAATACAGTTTTATTATGGCCAGGTCATTAAAGAGCTGGAATTTTAATTAATTTTTTATTTTCTAAAAATGATAAATGTGTATTTCAGAAAGAAAATAATGGTATCATAAAAGGCGAAATAATAAATCTATATGTATTGCCAAATCTATGTAAGAGTAACATTCTAAAAAGACGGCAATAACTTTTGAGAAATGAAGAATTTAAACAGAACAATCGCAGCATAATATAAATAAAGTGTGTCCAGTTTAATTTTTATTTTTTCATAATGTATCATTTCAGATGCCCCTATCGATGCCAACACACAAACAAGTTATTCTGTGACAGCTGGTCAAGGTGTCACACTGACCTGCAATACAGACGCTAATCCTCCTAGTACCTATAGATGGACTAATCCAGGAGGTGTGCTGATCGCATCAAATCAAAATGTCACTGTGTCTACCACTGATACTGATGGTTTTGGTACCTACACATGCACAGCAATAAATTCAGTGGGCAGTTTAAATGTTGAATTTCTTGTGACTAAAAGTAGTAAGTGAACTACTCTCATTCCAATTTTTCATAATTAATGGACTCTGAAGCCAATGTTCCCATTCTGTTTTTGTCTATGGTTGTATGATGGGCCAGTACATGGCAAAACATCCTGGAGTTACCAGACAAATCTCATTTCGTGTGAACTATTACAAGTAATGGAGAAAATTAGGGTGCATTCTATTGTATAGAAGTAGGCCTGATTGGACCCATGCTTCTTTTGTAGGACATTCTGTAGGGCAGACATCTGATCCATTTTATCAAAATGCAGAATATATATGAATAGGTTATGCAAAAAATAGTTTTTTAACACAAGACAATGAATGTGAATGTTAGGCATTATACATTTATAGCCCTGGTTGTAGGGAGACATGAGTATTTGTTTACCCAAGGCAAAGCCTGAGGGGAGTATGACTTATTGTCATGGGTAAACAAATCCTCCTGTCTCCCTACAACCAGGGCAATAAATTGTTTAGTAGGGGACGACTGTTTGATTCCGGGGGGGGGGGCTGGCAAATATTTTGTCAAGTCAGATTATTTATTTTCATACCGTCGCAGGACAGAATATTTATTTTCAAGCAGACCAGGGACAGATTATTTATTTTCTTCATTTTTCTTTTCGCTATTGTCATGTGGTCAGTAATCTAATATATTGCAGTGTAAAGAATTGGATATCATCGATGATTGAATTTTTATATATCTAGCTGATGATAACACAATTAAGGGAAAATCATATACATTTTGATGTAATGCTAATTTTGTTCATATTCGTACATAGTTAGGAAATGCAAATCAAAATTTATTTACCAATATGTAGGGCAAGCACTTTAGAGATAAACTGAAATAAAACTAAGCACAGTCAAAAGTCATGAAATTCAAAATATATAGACAAATAAGGAGCGGATCTATGATCAGATGTTAGAGGGAAGGAAGATAATTAAGTTGTTTTTGTCAAGCATAGCGAGGCGCGAAAATTTTGGTAATTTATTTTTATTAATTTGCAACTTCTTATTAAAAATACAGTGAAACCTTGCCATTAGGACCACCTATCTGACCCAAAGTGGTCTGATTAATAAAGTGGTCGTTTCAGTAAGTTTCTGTACTGATTCAACATAAATGAAGAGACTGGAAATTCATGGTCTTAATTGTAAAGTGGTCTCCTACGCGAGGTGTTCTGTAGGCCTGTTTCCACTGTATAGATGTTTTAATCATTTTTTTTTCAAATTCTGGGCTTTTCTTTTTTATTAAAGTTTATTTTAATTTATTGTACATAGAGTAAATCTATATAACCTGACAGGATGAACCCTTTCTTGAATTGGACGAGTTAAACTTTTTGGTAATAAAACATAACATTAAAATGATACTGACTAGAGTTATTGTATACACTTGTTGTCATACATGTATGTAAGAGACTAGCCTCTACAAAAAAAAATGACAAGCGTAACGAGCCCAAAAAATTGAAGAATGAAATATGGCAAGTGAATTAATTAATTTTCACCACAAGTTTGGCACCAGTTAAAGTCAGATTTTTTATTTCCTTGCTAGTCGAGGACAGATTATTTATCTTTGGTAATGTTCTGGTAGCCATTTTGTATAAATAATGATGCACATAGATTGGTCGAAGATGTATAAAAGAGCATACAATTTTGGTACTTAAGGGTGAAAGGGTTAATATGTGGGTCAAGGGTCATATTGACAAGACATGGCAATGTTGATTAATAAAATCTACCCCTCCTTTGAGGGTACGACAAAAGAATTTCAATCCGAGTGTAAGATTATTGAATGACAAACCCCAGGCTTGCTGAGGGTTTGTCATTCCAGAATCTTAAATTCCTGAGGAATGAGATTCCTTTGTCATACCCTCAGGGTAGGGGATGATTATTTTTCTCCCATGTTTTAAATACATTTATATGTAGATATATGCAAATAATATCTGACATCATGCACTTCAATTTAGATGCCACAAACACCCTACATCATAAATTGTATTGTGACATCGTAATGTGTGTAGATTGTCAGTACCCTAGGGGGGTGACAAGGATATCATTCCCCGTTAAATTGAAGAAAATGAAGAAAAATTATGTGAACAATGAGAGAAAATACAATGGAAATGTGTTAATAAGTTGAAAATGTTCTCTTCAAGTTAACAGGAACAGAGAATTACCAGCAATTATTTTAATACTGTCCATTATAATTTGTTACAGCAACTGGTGGCAGTATTGGAGCATCAACAGTTGCATCAGGAGGTCTTTCATCTGGAGAAATAGCAGCTGTTGTGTTGGCCATTTTACTTCTGGTGATCCTGATAATTGTGATATGCTTCTGTTGTTTCAGTCATGGTAAGTTTCACCAGATTAACCTATACAGTACTATAAGATTCTCTGCACTACACAGAAATGTTTTATACAAGAAATTAGAAAAATGTACATGACATTTCAAGTTATAGGACTTAATCCTTTTAACACTACAAACCATAAGTGTATACCATTTAGATACCAAAGGATGAAAGGCTTCCAAATTTGACATTACATGTACAGTGTGACTTGTCTCTCATAAAGGTGTTCTCTCATGTCAGATGGTGATTCTTGATAGCTGGTTCTCAAGACAGGTGCCCTTGTACATAATTATTATATTTTGTGTAAATGTATGTGGTTGTAATATAAATAAGGTCAAGGTTTCATTGTACATGAGAATGGTCAAGATCCCTATAGAATCTAAGTAGGACAGAGGTCATAGTTATTGTGTGAACAGAGAAGAATTAATTCATATCATTATACCTCACATAGTGCACATGATAAATGAAGGAATATGATTGGTCTAGAGAAATTATGTGGGCTCAGGGTCATGTCTACCCCACTTGGAACCCTAATCAAGGTTGAGTTGTTGCTCTTGTTATGGTAAGTGAAGAGTGTGATGTTATGTACATTTCTATGACATAATATGCAGGCAATAAACAAACATGAATGCATTCAGCGGGATTGCAAGAGATCCTGAAAAGTTAGGATGCTGAAAATACAAAACGGGCAACAAAAGTGATATTTGGAATCTTTAATTCTAATGTTGATGTTGTGAAGTATGTTAAACAGTAAATCACTGAAAACTGAGCATTTTTTTATTATTTCATATCTGCTAGGTAACACTTTGTCCAGTGTTTCTTTGTCTAGTAACAGTCATGCTTCACTATCCTAGCTACTGCAGGGAACAAGTGCTTTCCTTGACAATGGTACATTTGTATATGTAGTTTATTTATTCAGCTTTGGATATAATAAACAACTTATTGCCCAGTTGGGGAGGAGAGATTTGTTCAACCCATAAAAATCATATCTCCCTGGGGCTTCACCCTTCCTTTGACTTGATTTTTCTGAGTTGAACAAATATTTATATCACCCTCCCATCTGCACAATAAATGTACAATATGATATATAGAGTATTCCTGATTCCAGGGTAATATAGAAGTGGTCTAAGGTAATTGCTTAGGCATTAACTCATAACCCCTGAAAAATAATGGACTCTTTTGTAAATCAATGACTAAGACCAGTCCAAATGTGTCTTTCGGGGTAAATGAGTTAAATTTAGAAGACCATAGTAATGCTATAGTGTGTGTGTGTGTGTGTGGGGGGGGGGGGGGGGGGGGAGAGCTAAGTGTCAGAAATGAAGAATGGACAAGATCAGGATCACAAGTGTCAAGAATTCAAGATTATAGTCATTTAAAGATTATGAAGTAAGTATATTGTTTCAGTTTTTAAGTATTCAGGAAACATTCATATTCATAACTTGTCTTGACTTAAAAGGTCTTTATACAAGATGGAATAGTCATGGTCATGATATAAGACCAAAATAATGATGTCAAACAGAAACTTAAAAGGGAAAAACTCATTCATGGCCATGATGTCAGGAGTGAAAGATTAAATTTTTAGAGGGAAATACATGTAATGATGTTCAGATTATGAGTAGGACAATGGTCTCCATATGAATTGCAAAAGGTCAAGGTCATTATTTTTCATTATAAGTAGTTATTTTTTATGAACAATTGACATTCCTTACATGTATATGTAGGTGTTTGTGGGGTGATATGTGGTAAGAAGGAGAGTAAAGCTGTAGTGGAACCAGTCAAAGAGAAAGAAGTGTACAAAGAGAAAGAAGTTATCATACCTAGATACCAAGAAGAATCCATCAAGGGCAAAAGGTATTTATATATTTTATGTTAGAATAATATCATTTACTTCTATCAGTTAGCTTCTACTTACATGTATTATGTTTATTATGTTTAGAAACCTGATAGATGTTCTTAAAAATTACATTTGTACCAGTCTAGACAAGAGTCTGCTTCCCTGCCATTTTTTCACACATTTTCACACTTGGTAATAAGCTATGAGAAAAAAGACATACATTTGTATGAATTATAATACTATGTCAGCAATTAAAAGACATTCAAACTCAAAGTTACTTACACTTCTTTCAAATTATCCCTAATGATTACAATGTACATAACACATAGATACATTTTAAAATTTGCAGTTTTGAGAAATATATATAGCAGCAACAGGCATAATTTGCAAAGTGACTCTGCCAATTTCTCTTGATCAACAGGTTACTTTACCCTTTCTCTAGAGGAGATGAGATAGATAAGTTTCTTTACCCTTTCTCTAGCAGAGATGAGATAGATAAGTTACTTTACCCTTTCTCTAGAGGAGATGAGATAGATAAGTTACTTTACCCTTTCTCTAGC
Source organism: Atrina japonica (assembly GCA_030159075.1). Taxonomy (NCBI): domain Eukaryota; kingdom Metazoa; phylum Mollusca; class Bivalvia; order Pterioida; family Pinnidae; genus Atrina; species Atrina japonica. Next base: position 999,224 of record BROG01000162.1, read on the forward strand.
AGAGATGAGATAGATAAGTTACTTTACCCTTTCTCTAGAAGAGATGAGATAGATCGGTTACTTTACCCTTTCTCTAGAAGAGATGAGATAGATAAGTTACTTTACCCTTTCTCTAGAAGAGGTGTGATAGATAAGTTACTTTACCCTTTCTCTAGAAGAGATGAGATAGATCGGTTACTTTACCCTTTCTCTAGAAGAGATGAGATAGATAAGTTACTTTACCCTTTCTCTAGAAGAGGTGTGATAGATAAGTTACTTTACCCTTTCTCTAGAAGAGAAGAGATAGATAAGTTACTTTACCCTATCTCTAGAAGAGATGAGATAGACTAAGTAGACTAGAGATATTTTACCCTTTCTCCAGAAGGGATAAGGTAGACATGGTTTTTGCTTTGCCTTTTTCTATAGAAGTCTATTTAGACATGGCAACAATACCATATCTCATTTGTAGCATTTATAGATAATATTTAATGCCTTCTCACCAAGAGCTCTTGATAGGTACATAGGTGGCCTTTTCATTTTGTGCCCTATGGTCATGAATAAAAAGATTTCTGGTATGTGAAATAACTAGAAAAAAGACTTCTTTCTTAAAGGAATGGGGAAAGATTAAACTTTGTAATTAATTTCTGAGTTTTACTAGGCTGATTTAAATCCTTTTGCAGTACAAAAGCCATTGAAAATTATCGATACAAGGAACCTATACGGTATAGGGAGGAAAGTAGACCAGGCTCATTTAAATCTTATCCCTATGCAAATGGTGTTTATCGGTAAGACCATTGTGTCTGTTTCTGCTTGTGTGGTTTTTGTTTAATGAGCTCAGTTGCATGGGATCCCATAAAGAGTAGCTGAGGATAGTAATTTATTGTTAACACTGCATGGTTCTTTTGTTTGTGTGTTGGGGTGTATATATATATATATATATATATATATATATATATTATATATATATATATATATATATATATATATATATATATATATATATATTTGTATGTGTTTGTGTGTTGGGGTGTATATACATATATATTTGTATGTGTTTGTGTGTTTATACATATGCATGCATTTGTTTGTGTGGGGTTGTATACATATATGTACATATATATAATTGTTTGTCTCATTTTTATCTTGGATCATGTAGCAGTGAGGAAAAATATGTACTGGTCCTTTGACCTAAAAACCTGCCACTGCTGCTGTGGGCCAAATACCTATTTTAAAAACCTACATTCATTTTGGCGAGCTTTGTTGTCTTCTGACATCTCTAATGTTTTTATCTTAGATCATGTCACAATGTTTTGTTTTCTGAATCTAGATTGATTTGATACAAATCCATGTACCTTCCTTTTTGCCAACAGCATTCCTCAATATATTATGTCATTTTTTTTCCAAAAGAATAAATTCACATCAAATAAAATGACCAAAATCATTGATTTAATGCTAGAATTGATCTCCAGACAATAATGATACTTGAGAAGAATGATTGCCATGGTTACTGGCCTATTTCTAGTTAACCTCTATTTTGCTTGAAACACAGAATTGCTTTTGTAAATGGATATTTCAGCGAGCTTTGTTGTCTTCTGACAACTCTTCCTTCTTGCCAACAGCATTCCCTAATATATCATATCATTTTTCCCAAAGGATAATTTCTGAGGTGTTTGATACATTTCATTTCCAAACTTTGTCATCCAATTCCTCTCCAAATAATTTACCTTGCAAGATTACAAACTTATTCGATATGATATATTTTTTGCAGATATCATAGGATGGGTTCTCTTTTACTATTTCCAAAATCTTGAACTATTTTATTTCAACAATTCAATTTTTTCAAATAAAAATTTTTTTCCATGCTAAGATTGATTTATTCATCTTCAGGTACTGTAGTCAAATACACAATAAAACCCCTAAATATCAAAATGATTTTTTTAATTGCATTTTATTGAAGTTCCAAAAATATTCAATTTATCAATATATCTATATTTTGTGTTTATTAATATAGAATTTCTCATCAATGACAACCCTACTCATGCATCACTTTCATACTTTCAGACAACCGTCAGCAGTATCCAGGAAGGACGTGGATGTTAAGGTCAACCATTACAGGTATGTAATGCTGTTTTCCTGGAAATTCAGTTTTTTCTTTGAATCTTTTTTTGGGAGATTGGGAGGCAAATACCTGTCTATGATTGACAGTTTCTGTCTGTCTGTCTGCATCAACAATTTGGTTTAGCTGTTACATCTAGATTTGTTGTGACTTTTGAAATACAATGCTTTGTATTTTGACCATACCTTCTTTTTCTGTTTCTGTTAAGAGTTTTGTTGACTCAAATTTGACAGCAACTTGAACAAGGTGTTTGCACTTTGACAATCACTACCTGTTATACTAATAACTAAGCTTTATCTGCAGAGAAGAGGTGGTGTCTGAAATTAAGAAATGAAATAAGGGCAGGCTTATCCTTTAGTTTAGTTCTAATATTGCTCACATTAGATCATCACTCTGGAATTCTTTCTGCTTCCATTCACTTGTCCATGCACCTTATTTAAGGATCATCACAATATTTCTTTAAACTGTGTTTTATATAAACACAAGCAAAATCTGTTCTGTGAGAAGAATTAAAATTGATTAAATGTACACTAGTCATGGAAAATATCCCATTTAATATTGAATGGAAGACTCATTTTGGAGTTGTTTCACTTTGAAAATCATTCATTACTCTTACATACCTATCTCAGTTTTGATCTTATCTTACATTTTAGTTTTTGTAAACAAGGAAGCTGCTTGAACACTCCTTTTATTGATTATTTGCTTCATGTGTGTGTGTGTTTCAAGTTTGTGTGTTTGCTTCATGTGTGTGTGTTTCAAGTGTGTGTGTTTGCTTCATGTGTGTGTGTGTTTCAAGTTTGTGTGCATGTGTTTCCAGTTTGTGTGTTTACTTCATGTGTGTGTGTGTGTGTGTTTCAAGTTTGTGTGTTTGCTTTGTGTGTGTGTGTGTGTGTGCTTCAATTGTGTGTGTTTCAAGTTAAATGTGTGTTTGCTTCATGTGTGTGTGTGTTTGACCAGTTTATGTGTTTGCTTCATGTGTGTGTGTGTTTCCAGTTTGTGTGCTTACTTCATGTGTGTGTGTGTTTCCAGTTTGTGTGTTTGCTTCATGTGTGTGTGTGTTTCAAGTTTGTGTGTTTGCTTCATGTGTGTGTGTGTGTGTGTTTTTGTGTGTTTGCTTCATGTGTGTGTGTGTGTGTGTATGTTTTTGTGTGTTTGCTTCATGTATGTGTGTGTGTTTTTGTGTGTTTGCTTCATGTGTGTGTGTGTGTATGTTTTTGTGTGTTTGCTTCATGTGTGTGTGTGTTTCAAGTTTGTGTGTATGTGTGTGTTTCCAGTTTGTGTGCTTACTTCATGTATGTATGTGTTTCAAGTTTGTGTGTTTGCTTCATGTGTGTGCTTCATTTGTGTGTGTTTCAAGTTAAATGTGTGTTTGCTTCATGTGTGTATGTGTTTGACCTGTTTGTGTGTTTACTTCATGTGTGTGTCAAGCTCCATCCCTTACAAAATAGTTAATCATCTTTTCTATCTAATATCATTGGTTGACCTATAGCTTTATTTTAATTGATCTTACATACATGTCTACATGTATATAACACTTGTGGGGGAGTATTTCATTGCAAAAAGTCATTTTTTGTGTTTGTAATTTGTGTACATTGTAGGTAAATACTGATGTAATGCCTACACTTAATTATTCATTGCAGAAAGGATAATGACAATGAAATCGTCAGATATGAGAGTGTTGCTCCAGCTGCTACAACACTAGGAACCGTTGTGTATGTTTTTATTTTCTTATGTTTAATCACTCTTATATCAGTGGTAGATTACAAGTACTATTTCTCAGAATTTTATAAAATCCAGTTTGATCTCTAATACTTACACTACTATAAAATACTTCTATTTGCTAAAACAGTATTCATTACATTATCTTAAACATCTCATCCCGAGTTATCCCATGGTGGGGGAGGGGAGGGGGATAAAAAGGGCTAAAGGAACTACTAGGGTATGTGACTTTATTAAGTTTTTAGGGCCTTGCATCAGGTGATGTGGGACCCTATATTTTTCATTCATCTGTCTTTCAACAATTGTTGTTAGCACTCTCAGTTCTACATTTTTCAACAGATTTCAACCAAATTTATGAAAGATGTTTATGGGAAATACATTGATCAAGTTTGATCAGTGCTATTTGATAATATTTATGGGAGAAAAAGGGGGGGAGGGGGGGGGGGAGGGGGGGGAAAAAAAAAAAAAAAAAAAAAAAAAAAGAAACTGTTCTTGTTTTATGTATTAAGCATTTCTCACGTGTAATTACTTAGGGATTGTTTTTCATTTTTTGAAAAGCATGGAGTATATATGCAATGGATCATGGAAAAATATTTATGATGCATATTGAATTTTTTCCATGAGATGCATTGCATATATACCATGCCTTTCAAAATATGGAAAACAATCCTTATATTCATATATATATGTATTCTATGAATCTGTTGTCAGCTGGTTATGAAATTCATTCTATATAATTGGCTTAGCAGTGGGAGTTTTTCATATGATGTAGTAGCTAAACAACTGTGTGAGATGAGAAGTAGTTCCCCTTTTCTGCCAGGAAATACTTTAAAATACTGTATAATGTATTTACAACAAATTTGCATTTGAATTCTGATATATTATTAATGGGATATACCATAGAAAAGTTGCGTGTGACTTATGAGAAGGAAGATTTATTTATTCATGACAGCTGAAAATGGCCATTTTATTTGACATTTTTTACCAATCAGCTGGGATGATGACTGATTCATATGTAACTTAAATAAGTATTTCACACAGCCTGATTTCACACAATGCAAGTGGCAAATTGTTTCTGACAGGTATATCCTGTGATGGAAAACAAATCGAACTGTCTATCAGAGATGCTGGACAAAGTTGCACTAGGCCTAACTCTCTTTTTACTGGTCAACATACTAGTTACACTTATAGCTATGAAGCGAACTTTTATTTCTGTGGTCTGTGGTTCTGGTCATAACATGACCTAGATATATCACGATATGGGCCTGTAGGCTGTACAATGTGCTACAGATGTAGTCTCGTGTTTCCCATTTCTTTCTTTGATTTTTTTTTTTTTTTTTGGTGGAAATGTACGATTAAATGAATAAGAAATAAATATGTGATATTCTTTTCTTTATTGACTTCTTCATGCATTCCTATGCCAAAATGTAAAGTGGTTAACACTTGGATCACATGACTACAATTACTTGAGTATGCGTTACATCGCTCTATAAACTTGCAATGTAGGGAATTGGTATGTAAATATTCATACATGTATTACAGATCTGTACCAGTGGAACGCCGTGAACCTCGTCCACGTCGACTTCCAGATATGGACTACACTTACGAAGAGGAGGAACGTAGGAGGAGACACAGGAGGAAGAAGAAGAGGAGGAGGAGGCACCATGAGAAGGAACCAGAGGATGTGGTTAGTTTTGAACTTTTTGAGTCTCACCTTTGTTAAATGGAGACATCGATCTCTTACACAAAGTCCTTGTGGCCCTAATCAATCACTATCAAAATCTGGCAAAAAAAATAAATCTGCTATATATTTGTTCTTTATAATGTATTCGTTTTTTTGCTCATAGATTTAGTGCTGACATAGAATTGAATACTGTGAAAACTCTCTTTAAAAAAGAATATAAATATATGGACAATATTTTTGTGAATAGTATCCTTACTCTATGTTTTTATTATCATTCTGTGGGTTACATGACCACATGTTTTGGGACTCCGTTGTAGACGTTGACAGAGATTGATTGAGAGTGCAATGACTGACAACTCTGTGTAAGAGATTGAGGAAACATTGTTTTTGTAGTATTTCTTCTTCTCAGCAAATCTCAGTTCCTCTTAGATTTACTGTGGTGTGAGCAATCACATGAAAAACATATCAGTTTCATTGAAATTGATTGTGTGAGCTCAGCCAATAAACAAACCAAACTTTGCTTTCACTGCCAGTATCCAGGTCTAGTTTTGTATTGGATCTTGGTTTTGTTTCTTACATTAAGTATCCCTTTATTAGTGGTAAAATATTGTTTGAAATGTGTAAATGATAAGGTCATGGCAGGTTAAAGTAATAGATCTGAAATACCTTAAATACATTGAGAAAAGTACTTGGTTAAGTGAATAACTAAAGCTTTGGGATTTTTTCATTTATTCACATTTTTATACTGTAGTTATCCAATTAGGGTTATTTTGGTAGGTGTAAATTTTTAAGATATTGCAGTACAAAAGTACAAATTAATTGAAAATAAACTGCCATACAGTAACTGTTTTCCCCCGATTTTTATTTGCTTCTCAGTAAAATCATACTTTTTTGCTTGAACATAAAAACATTTTATTCTTCACATGTAATCTTATTTAACCCTTTTAACCATAAAAACAATAATGGATTGGTTTAAAACAATACAGATGAGTGTTCTACATAATTAGGAGGAAGGGTTGAATCAACATACTTTGTGGCACTTCTAATTTTTACTGAGTGGCAGTGATTGGTGAATGTGTTTTAATTGCATGATTTTAATACATTCCTGCAATCTTTTTCAACATGATTTTTAACATATTACAAAGGCTTTCTCTACCTTGGATGTTTTATATAATGATACAAAAATAATAGCAATGTTTAACTTTTCATTATGTTCTTATTCGTTCCTACTCAAACGAACATAAATTATTTACAATAATAACAAACAACATATATAGTGAAAGAAGCAGAAATGAAAAGCCTTCGAATGAGTGAAAAGTATGCTAAATTAAATATCTGTTTAACAGGTTTGAGTACTTTTAATACTGACCAATGACCATTAACTTATGTTAATAGCTATAAACAATTACACGTGTTTTAATATATATATATATATATATACGATAAATAAATTCATAATGAAACTGACCCATCAACAAAATGCATAGAAAGTCTTTGTGTATGTTCAATTCCTCACGAGTGTAACTTTATTCCTGTCTGTATTTGATGTGCATTTAACTCCTTTGCTGCCATTAGGTTGTCGAAACAGTGAGGCGACCTAGCCCTGTTCGCTACGTAGAAGAGGAAGTCATCGGAGAAGTGGTATGAGGACATATACGCTCAGCTTTCCTGTACCCACTCTGCCATTTTTATTACCTACAACACATTCTTTCCTATTCCATCCTTTTAATGCCTGCACCTTATCTGATGTTCACCCCACTTGTCTGATTCCCATCTATTCCCTTCTAATGCCTTTCCCCAGTTTGAAACCTGTCTCACATACTATTTGCCCTACAGTCTAATTCAGTCTTGTAATGTTTGCTCTACCTGTTTTATACATCTTTAATATATGCAAATTAAACAATGCTTGTTGTATTTACTTGTCAGACTTATGTTTCTTAATTTTGTCATCTGCCAGATTCTCATTTTATCTTATAAATTTCTCACACACCCATTTTATGCCTGCTCCACCCATGCAACACCTGCCCCAACAGTATGATACCTGTCTCACTCATATGACACCTATCCCACCCATATGGCACCTATCCCACCCATATGGCACCTATCCCACCCATATGGCACCTGTCCCACCCATATGACACCTGTCCCACCCATATGACACCTATCCCACCCATATGACACCTGTCCCACCCATATGACACCTGTTCCACCCATATGGCACCTGTCCCACCAATCTATGACACCTGTCCCACCCATATGACACCTGTCCCACCCATATAACACATGTCCCACCAATCTATGACACCTGTTCCACCCATATGACACCTCTTCCAAAACAGTAATGCTTACCAGCGGCTTGTCATAATCCTGTGCTGCCTATCTCATTTTTGTAAAGCTTCTATCACCTGTCATGCCCTCTCCTGTCTCACCTGTCCCACCATATTAAATGTTCACACATCCTCTGTTCTGTGCATCCATTCTCATCTATGTATCTCCCATATATGTCTTACAACTAACTTTAGGAGCAACAGTAGTATACTATATAGTATATTAACAGCACCATGTTATCATATATGTTCAGAAGTTGTTTATGACTTATATACAGAGCAATCACGACCCTAAGTCACGAAATTTACTCAATACTTAAGCTCAACTTTTTATTTCATTATTTTGACTATTATAGCTGTTCGTAAAACTTCCAAAGAGTCAATGGGAAACATGATTGTTTGATATCATGTACATCATGTGATTTTCCAGTAAAATATGAAACAATTCTTTAAGTACAGTACTCAGTATTCAAAATTTGAGTATGTACTCAAACAATTTTTATTATTTTATTATTATTTCTGAAGTTTTCTTCAAATAACTTTCACCATTATTTACAGTTGTATCCCATCAATATACAAACATGCCTTGAGTTAAAGAATGAATTTTGCATGTTTTTGCCTTAAAATCATGAAAAGCCAGTTGAACTTGAGTACTGAGTAAATTTGGTGACTTTGGGCCGTGTTTTCTGAGACCCACATCACTGGTTATATAATCCTTTGATAAAACATCATTTGAGAGATCACATTTCAGTGGCAGATGGGGTGACCTTTCAAAACAGTTTCCACTGTGTAAGAAGTCACATGAAGATTTCTGGTTCAATTAGCCATGTTTATTTTATATGTGTCTTCCTATTTCAGCACCTTTATAGCATAATTTCTGTTACAGCTTTTATGAACTATTTCAATATGTCCATTTAAAATAATCACAGAATTGTTCTCAAGATTGACATCAGCTGAAAGTTTAATTAAGCTTAGTGATTGATTATAAATTTTCTCTGAATCGCTCTTAAATGTCATGTTTATTATACAGCTTGCTGACTCTTCAATATTTAATTGTCATGTTTATTATATAGTTTGCTGACTCTGCAATATTTAATTGTCATGTTTATCATGTTTATTATACAGTTTGCTGACTCTGCAATATTTAATTGTCATGTTTATTATACAGCTTGCTGACTCTTCAATATTTAATTGTCATGTTTATTATACAGTTTGCTGACTCTGCAATATTTAATTGTCATGTTTATTATACAGCTTGCTGACTCTTCAATATTTAGCTGTATTTATTTTAATTTGATGCATTGATTCATTTATATTTCACTGGATCATATGCTGCTTTGCTATATATCATTATTTGTTTATTGGGGTACTTTGAACTACTAGATAAGATGTGATTTTACATAATCCCAGAACCTCAATTGTGTCTGAATCTCTCTCTTTCTCTCTCTCTCTTTTTCTCTCTCTCTCTCTCTCTCTCTCTCTCTCTCTCTCTCTCTCTCTCTTCTCTCTCTCTCTCTCTCTCTCTCTCTCTCTCTCTCTCTCTCTCTCTCTCTCTCTCTCTCTCTCTCTCTCTCTCTCTCTCTCTCTCTCTCTCTCTCTCTCTCTCTCTCTCTCTCTCATATATTATGTATTTATTTCAACCACTTGGTCTCAAGTGGTAGATCATTTGACATGTAAGTGGAAGGTTATGTGTTCAATTTCCAGTCCAGTACTGAGTCATACCAAAGACATTCCTTCGCTAATTGCTCAACACAGGAAGTGAAAGTTACAAGTGTTTCGGATGAAACTAAAAGGGGCATTAGCTATTTTTTTATTCATTTTTCCCCTTTTTTAGATTGATATATTATTATAACAAAAGAGAGATATACACAGGCATGAAAAATTCCTATATATTTTGTGCAAATTGCTTGAGAAACCCTGGTTAGGCACTTTTTCAATTGCAAGTGATTAACTCACCCTTTCTATTTGTATATGAATGTCACACTAGATCTGACCTTATCTTCACAAAATATAAAGGGGATATGAAAATTTGTTTGCCTGTATTCTTATTTATTCAGCTCTTATTTGTTATTGTAAATCAAGCAAAAGAAAAAAAATTGAAAAAAGTACATTTTGTATTTTTGGTAAACACAGTTAATGCTCCTTTAAAACCAAGGTTATGGCAGGTGTTGTACATAAGAGAGCCTTTACAGCATTGGTGTCAGTCCATAGCACAGGTCAAAATTTTTGACACTCTTGGTGCACTTTAAAACAACAAACAAAAACTTTGCTTTTTTCATAAGATGAACATTATTGTAAATAGATACATTTTTCTTCGCATACCTTGTCGGTGTAGGATATTGTTTTTTTCAGCAGATTAATTTAGCACTTTTACAAATTCAGATGTAATAATTTAGTAAATTGTTGTTTAAAGGTACGAGCCCCAGTTCGTTATGTAGAGGATGCCGGAGAGGATGTGGTAATTACTTGTTTTATTTTAGATTACATCACTTCTTCTTCATTTTAACATTCTCACCTTTTAAAAGTCAGTCTCTCAAAATTTGATAGTTCGTCCGCTTGTGGCACTAACTATACATTTATGTCTCACTTTTTTAATTAGGGTCATCCGACTTTAGGTCGAATGACCCTACTGTTATTGTAAATATTTTTATCCTTATTATTATTCTTTATCATTCTTCTTCTTTTCTCCTAGTAAATTTGGTTTCATCTCTAGTTGTTATTTATTATTCAAGTTGATTTCCACCAACTGGAGAAAAGTCTAAGGAACATTTTAATGGCACATCTACTTTTATAACATTTGCTAAATTATCATCAAATTAAAATAAAATAATTTCTTTGAAACAATCCTAAATCAATATCTCTCTCTCTCTCTCCATTATTCGCTTACATAAAACTTAGAGAAAATATTGATGAGAACACTTTTTATTATCTTAAATGAACAGCATTTATTAATTATATTTTACATGTATTTAATGTTCAAAAATGTTTAAGTTAAAAAAATATGATTAATTCTTTTGTTTGATAAACGTTTCCATATAAGAGTAAAATATAGTATAGTACTTGTATATGAATATGCTTCCCTCTTTATTCATTTCTGTTAAACACTCTAAAACTAACCTACAGCTATGAACAGTTTTACTTTTAGCATGCTTTTAAGGAAAAATAATGAAATTATGAATCTTTACAAATTTTTTACATAGTATTTGGTTCCCTAAAGACTAGGCAAGTTTTGATTCTCAGATTTTGACTTCTGCTGTTGTAGACCAAGTTAGTGTTGGGTAGAACATGTAATTCCTTTTACCTAGACTCTGGTTAAACAGTCCTGTTTTTAACTCCAAAATACAGATCCTTAGTGTCACAGTTTATTATGGCTTGTGGACGGGGGTATTATGCACCATTAGCGCAGCTGATCATTTTTAATGAGTACAAATCAGATAATATGCATAAAAAAAATAAAAAAAGACAACTGAAATACAGAAAGATAAACATAAATAATTGGAAAGGTACAAGTACACAAGAAAAGACCACCACCTCTTTCAAGGATCTACCTGTCTTGAAACATGTTTCAGTGAAATAAGGTGTTTGACTTACCATATTGTAACGTAATGTTTTTGTGACTTTATAAATAATTTCAGTTTTACAATCATGAAACCTTAAGTATTTTATCCAATAATGTTGCAAAATTTGTAATAATGCCACTGAGGGTCAAAGTGATCTCTTTTCAACACAGATTTGTAACATAACTCTTTTTCATGAATGTTTAAATACAAAATATATTGTTTAGGTTGTAGAAAGAGTAATAAGAAAGAGTCCGAGTCCATCAAGATTTTATCGACCAGAACCAGAACAGCCAGTGGTATATACAATGTCATATGAACTATGAATACATTGTGTTTACTAACAGTGTTGCTTAAAAATTCATCTTAAAAAAATACACACACATATATATATATATATATATATATATATATATATATATATATATATATATATATATATATATATATAAACCTTAAAATCAAGCTAAATTAATATTCATATACTGACTTTCACAACTTTATGTATCGACCTATACACTATCATATATTGACCTCCATGTTTCAATGAAATGACCTTTACACTTTAATATATCAATCACTTTAACTTACAAGTGTATTTACAAATCTAATCATAACTTGTATTCCTGTATCTTTATAATATATACAAGTGTGTGTCGTAAATGGTATTCTACAGGGCTGGTACTAAAAAAGTGGTATTGTGAAATGGAAACTGGTCAATAATGGCTTGTATTCATTAACCATCCTTGCATTATATATATATATATCGCATATATATACTAAGCTATATTGCAACTAAAAAGTTACATTTTAAGCACGTCTTATATGTTCTATACTAACATGCTTCATCCTTGTCCATCTAGATAAAATATTTCATTTATTGATACCACTTCCAGTGATCTAGTTGAAGGTCCTGGGATCAATTCCAGGTAACTGGTTATACTAAAGACTTCTGGTAGTGGATGTTCCTTTGCCAAGCATTTGGCAAACAATTTCAGTGGTCTTTCAGATGAAACCTAAAACTAAGGTTCCAGGTCATAGTGGGTGCGGCATGTAAAAAAATCCAACATTGCACTGGTGTTAGTCCATAGCACTTGTCAAAATTTGATGCACTTAAGCTTGTGACATCTCCATATTATTGAAAAAATTTTGACAGGATTTCAAGTATTACAAAAAATATGTTTATAAAACTCCTAAACACCTGTTCTTCATACTGTCAGGTTATATAAATTTTTGGCTTTTTATGGAATGGGGGAACTAATCTTCAGTTCAATTTTTTTCATCTTTGGATTTTCTTGCTGGTGATGGTTTTGTGTATAAATTTTTGTACATGTGCAATACAAACTTTATTTCACAGCCAAACTTCATTTTAAATGCTGCTTTCCTGATTAATTCACATTACATTTTCAAGTTTAACATCATCAGAATTTCAAGTGAAAGATTTCACATAATTTTCATGATTAAAACTTTATGATAATGCAATATATAGATAAATGTGTAGAAAACCATGCTTTTTACAGGTAGACAACTGCTTAATTGAAATTATACAATTTGTATACAATATTTTAAATCAGAGGCAGGTTTCCATTAATAATTTTCAGACTGCACATTTTAGATACAAATAATATTTTTCTGAAATTATCATGGTCTGTATTTTTTTATACAATGTATATATTTCTTATATTATAATGTGTTTGAATGCAATTACAGTAAAGCAATGATGGGTCAAAAGTTCAAGGGTCCATCTAAAAAAGTACCATACATTTGTTAGTTTTAGAGGTTCTGTTAGGTTTATATGACTGCTTTTTAACCATATAAGACATATACAGTCATGATATTTAATAGTTATTGCTAAAATTAACTTAATTTCTGTAAAATTAAATCATTGAGTGTTAATGAGAAGAATATTGCCATGGAGCGATTTTGTACACATGAAAATTTTGACTTTTGAACTTTTTTAATGAAATGGGCCAAAATTTATTCAAAACATTGGGAATTTCAACTGATAAAAGTTTGACTCACCAAAGTTCTTTTGTATTTCTGTATTATTTAAATTTATTTTTTCAAAGATTAATTTGAATCTTTATTTTTCACATCTTTCCATGATTACCAGAAATTAACCCTTTAAACCCTATAGGTCACATATGACTGGTCTAAACACTAGAAAAGAGCATACCATGTAGCAACTTAGGGGTGAAAGGGTTAATTATATACCACAGTGCCTTTTAAGAGTTCTTATTGTTATAGACATGGTAGATATTTTCAAGGACTTGTTTAATTGATATTCACTTTCACTTATTTCAGATAATTGAGACTGTCAGAAGGTCCCATAGTGCCAGCCCCAATCCTGGAAGACGTCATATTTACCAAGATGAGGGAGAAGAGGTGGTAAGAAAATTTATTTTCAGAATTTACCACGTGGTCTTGTGGTATAATTTCAAACAGAATGTTCCAAATTGACTTTTTGGTACTTGGGCAGACTCAAAACTTACAGCAGGCATTGACTCACCAAACACTCATCACAAGAAGGGAAAGACACAGGTTCATATGGGACTTAAATCTTAAGTACTGTGTCAGAGTAGGTGTGGCATGTTAAAGAACTCTTGTTTCAACTGCATCAGTCCAAAAGTCTAAATCTGATGCAATAATCACTTTCATCTCATGACATTCAACAATTCACACACTATTCTTATGTATTGCACTTTGTTTAAGTTTGCTCTTTGCTTTACAGATAATTACCAAGAGATCCTTAAGCAGAAGCCCAAGTCGTCGTCGTAGACATGAAGAGCGTTACGTTACTGAAGAACGTATTGTAAATGGTGATGTCATACATGATCCAGATGATATGGATCTCAGAGCTTACAACGGGGATGTAGTCAGGGAACCCAGGCTAAGTCATCATGGTAGTGGACGATACCATGTAGAGAATGAAAGAAGACGACACAGAAACCGCAGTAGGAACTATGATGATGAAGATGATTATGGCCCTGAAGTAGTTCAAGGAAGAGAGTTCATACTTGACAAATAATTCTATAAAATGCAAGCAGCATTTCTGAAATTTAGAAAATGATTACCTCTGTTAGAAATGTATCACAATATAAAGCATCTCTATTCAATGTTGTAAATTAGTTACAATCAGATTTAGGGAAAATTATACAGACAAAGATAAAAACAAATGTTATTGAGTGTAGGTCATCTACAAAGATAGATTATTTTATTAAAAACAAAATTATTTATATTTTGTCTAGAGGTTTTTGCTCATGTTCACAAATCAGTTTCAGTGAAGGAACATGTTGAAATCTTATTTTATTAATTTATAGAAACATCAATAGAAATGTCAAATCTAGACAATTTATTTAAAGTATTATATATATATATTTAAGGAATCTGTAATTATGTAAAAGTGCTATTTTAGCGACAGTGAATTTGATGTTATGAAGTCATGTGATCGAGTCATTTTCATTGTACCACAAAGGATATTGAAACCAAAGGGTAGGGAGTTACGCATCTAACTGTGATATGACCAAGTAATATTTCTTTTTTGAAGAGTTTTTCTATGTATTTTGTATGTGTCTTTTTAATTGTCTTCAACGAAAGCATAATAAATTTTATATAACACTTCTCACAATATTTGTAAATATTTTTCATATTTTAAATTTATTGTACTCAAGCATATTCTTTTTTATGCCATCCAAAATATGTTTTTATTGATGGTGGAGTTTTGTAAACAGTTTTTTCACGTCTCTTATTTGCCGATGATAAATCTGTATGATCATCGCTGTGGTTCTTTTACTACAGTGTTTTGATCATAAATAAAATTGATCATTTAATATCAAGCTCATTATAATATGTATCTATTTATGTAATTCCTTAACAAGGTGTCACAAAATTTTGTTGCATTCCTAAAATGTTGACCTTCAACCTTAAGGTCACATGAGGGGAAGACATTTTTTGAGATTTTCATTGACCAGTACAAAATTTATTTATGATGTGTTGTTCCATGTGTTATTTTGTTTTTAGTATTGAATGGTAGGATGTAAAGAATGATGTTTTTGAAATGATAAAAGTCATATCATTGTTTTTTTAAGTTATTTATAGTTATTGCAAGTAACAAGACCATTATCTCTTGTTTTCCTCAGCATCATATGTCCTAGCAACTGATTAGTATTATTTATTACATGTTTGATTGTAAAATGTAAGGATTTATTAATTAAATAAGTTTGTTATTTTTTAATTGTTATTTATCAGTGTGAAAAACAACAATCCATACAAAAATAATGTAAACTATGGGCCAATCAAAATACTTTTCAAATTTTGGGACTAATTTTTCTCGCTTTGTGAGCATTTTTTTTTATAAAAAAAAATGTTTTAAATAGAATACGCACTCATGTTAAAAATTATTCTTCTGCCTCACACAAATAAAAAATAAAAAATTGGCAAATATCCTTTATATGATTTTCTACATGTACAGATAGGAAAAATGTACATATCAACTTTTAAGGTCATTAGTTTTAATAGTTATATAATTAAGTCATTGTATTCACTTAAGATTAAATTAACATCATGTCTAAAATTCTAAAAATGTCATATTTTCTAGCCTTGGAAGTATTTTGTACATATTTTTTTAAAATATGTAAATGCTTTGTCTGTGATAATGTGATTGTATTTTTATTGAAAAAGGATAATGTTTTACCTATAAAGCACAAATTTTAGTGTTTTCATTTTGATATATATAGCACTAAACTGTTACCATAGATACCACAATAATTCTCTAAATTTTGTTGTTGTAGATTTGTTTATATCAGTTTAAGTTTAATTAAATCTGGAAAGCAAAATAAAAATATTTTTATTATTCATGACCTTACCTTTTTATAGAACTAGAAAAACGATACAAATTTCAGTCATAACTTGACCAGCCATTGTTTTGGAATCGCATGAATTTCCACTTTCTGAAATTTTTAAATAAAATTTTCACTGATCCGAAGTTTGTTTTCAGTGAAAGCTGAAATGTAATTTATATTTTTCATTGACTAACAAACAATACTAGAGTTTGGGGGTAAAAATTGATTTTTTTTTTTTGGTAATCAGTTTGATTATTCTACACCATAACGTACAAGTCTTACTAAAATATGTAACATTATCTAAATTGTTTTTTAAAATGAGTGCTTATCTGATTTGAGTTAATAAAATATTTCTATAAGTGGTTGTATGTATTGTTTTTTTTTTTAATATTTCTCTTTTTTATACTCTTATTATTTCTAAGTACTTTTGTAAAGAACAAAAAGAAAGTAATGTAGATCACGTTCTAGTCCATGTATATTGTTTTTGTATCTATATATATTTGTATTATAATAAATGCTCATAGAACCTAGTATAACTGTTATCTTATTTAGTGAATCCTTTCTTGACTTGAACAATTTTCGATTTTTGGTAATAAAGCATAACAACATCAAAATTACACAGGCAAGAGTAATCGTTCATGCAAGTACCCCGTTGTGAATAAAACGTTTTTCCTATGAAGCTTGTCATAACCGAAAAGTGAGAAGAATCATCTATATGTTAATCAAAATATAACTCCGCCGCCATGTTATGTGAAATGGACTATATGTATCTGTGATGTTTTAGAACGAATCATTCAACCTCTTCTTTAACTGCAGGGTGGGGGGAATAGCCTGAAATAGAAAAGTTACTTGAATTTCTACAAGCGGATTTGGATCCGAGTTTTGATAGCAGACAGTAGCCTAACTCTCTTTTTCAAATGGCCTGCATTAGAAGTGAAAATTATAAAGTTGGACCAAGATAACAGTTTAAAATCGGTTATAACAGGAGAGACGGGTTAGTTTTCAGCACAAAGATATTGGTGCTGCAATGATTTAGGGAATCAAAGCAAATCAAAATGTATTACCTGTACACCCCTAATTTTGGAAAGTAGACAACATTGTTTTGGTTTAAATGTACCACTTTATGTTGTCACACTAAAGTGGTTCAGATAAAACACTCAACAGAAATGAATCACTCTTGTTGTTGACGGACAACACAACAGACGTATGATAAGAATACAAAATCACTCGTTAACAGGTGAAAAAATATCTCCTGGGGAACACAAACTAATATTACGTTTCCCTAAGATAAATTTTTATCTGGTGAAAAATTGTGCGTCCTAACTATATAGTACAAAAATAATTATGTGCCCTAACTATATAGTACAAAAATAATTGTGCGTCCTAACTATATAGTACAAAAATAATTGTATGTCCTAACTATATAGTACAAAAATAATTATGTGTCCTAAATATATAGTACAAAAATAATTGTGCGTCCTAACTATATAGTACAAAAATAATTATGTGTCCTAAATATATAGTACAAAAATAATTATGTGTCCTAACTATATAGTACAAAAATAATTATGTGTCCTAAATATATAGTACAAAAATAATTATGTGTCCTAACTATATAGTACAAAAATAATTATGTGTCCTAAATATATAGTACAAAAATAATTATGTGTCCTAACTATATAGTACAAAAATAAATGTGCGTCCTAACTATATAGTACAAAAATAATTGTGCGTCCTAACTATATAGTACAAAAATAATTATGTGTCCTAAATATATAGTACAAAAATAATTATGTGTCCTAAATATATAGTACAAAAATAATTGTGCGTCCTAACTATATAGTACAAAAATAATTATGTGTCCTAAATATATAGTACAAAAATAATTATGTGTCCTAACTATATAGTACAAAAATAATTGTGCGTCCTAACTATATAGTACAAAAATAATTGTGCGTCCTAACTATATAGTACAAAAATAATTATGTGTCCTAACTATATAGTACAAAAATAATTATGTGTCCTAACTATATAGTACAAAAATAATTGTGCGTCCTAACTATATAGTACAAAAATAATTGTGCGTCCTAATTATATAGTACAAAAATAATTGTGCGTCCTAATTATATAGTACAAAAAATAATTATGTGTCCTAAATATATAGTACAAAAATAATTATGTGTCCTAACTATATAGTACAAAAATAATTGTGCGTCCTAATTATATAGTACAAAAATAATTGTGCGTCCTAACTATATAGTACAAAAATAATTGTGCGTCCTAATTATATAGTACAAAAATAATTGTGCATCCTAATTATATAGTACAAAAATAATTGTGCGTCCTAACTATATAGTACAAAAATAATTATGTGTCCTAACTATGTAGTACAAAAATAATTGTGCGTCCTAATTATATAGTACAAAAATAATTGTGTGTCCTAACTATGTAGTACAAAAATAATTATGTGTCCTAATATATAGTACAAAAATAATTATGTGTCCTAACTATATAGTACAAAAATAATTATGTGTCCTAACTATATAGTACAAAAATAATTTTGCATCCTAACTATATAGTACAAAAATAATTATGTGTCCTAACTATATAGTACAAAAATAATTATGTGTCCTAACTATATAGTACAAAAATAATTATGTGTCCTAACTATATAGTACAAAAATAATTTTGCGTCCTAACTATATAGTACAAAAATAATTATGCGTCCTAACTATATAGTACAAAAATAATTATGTGTCCTAAATATATAGTACAAAAATAATTATGCGTCCTAACTATATAGTACAAAAATAATTATGTGTCCTAACTATATAGTACAAAAATAATTATGTGTCCTAACTATATAGTACAAAAATAATTATGTGTCCTAACTATATAGTACAAAAATAATTATGTGTCCTAACTATATAGTACAAAAATAATTATGTGTCCTAAATATATAGTACAAAAATAATTATGTGTCCTAACTATATAGTACAAAAATAATTGTGCGTCCTAACTATATAGTAAAATCCTAAAATGCATATAACCTGGCAGGGTAGAGTTTTGTGAATCATTTCTGGACCTTGACGAGTTATAATATAGAAAATACATCCAAATTACACTGGCGATAGTAATCCTTCCTACCTTTCACTATACGTACAGATATCCAGTGTTCCCTCTGAAGTTTGTCATAACCAAAACATGAGTAGATCGACCACATGATAATCAAGAGATAACTTCACCCCGGCAAGTTATGTGAATCGGAGAATTCCACCACCAAGGTGTTTTCCATTCAGCATGTATCTGAACAAGGCTTAGTTTGATAAAACATTAAATAAATAAAAATGTATGTAATTGTTGAAACAACAAAAACCACATTCGGTGATGAACTATCACCCAATTACCAAACGACAGCTGCTACCGAACCACTGAAGAACTAAACAACAACAAACACTACCATAAATGAATTATTACCCAAATACAAAACAACAACTGCTATCAAACAAACGATGAACTATAATCCAAATACTAAACAACAACAAATATGACCATAAATGAAGTATCACCTTAATACCAAACGGAAATAACCAGCGATAAATCATTACCCAAATCCAAACAACAACCAGCGATATATTATTTCCCAAATAAAAAAAGACAACAACAACCAGCAATGAATTATCCCCAAAACTCAAAGAACAACAGCGCTAAATAATCGCCCAAAACAACAGTATCAACTTGGGATAAATTATCACCAGATTAACTTGACACAACATCAATGTTCTCGCTGCTGAAAAGTCGAGTCATTAGTCAGATCCATCCATCGCCAGACGTTGCATCCCCTAATCAAGAACGTCGTCGGAATGGTGGGACAACAGAAGGTGATCGTTCTTCTACCCCGAAGGTCAGGTATCCATCTACTGTCATCTCTGCATAGCCACAACCAGCTCGATGCCCTCTCAGCCGCAGTGGTTATGACACCAAATGCTATCTTCATCGTCCTTTGACTTATTCCCAATGATGTGATCATCTTCCTGTATGAATCTGCAGGTAAACCTCGTGCCCCACTTCGACAAGGAAACTGGACATGTTTGCCATACTGCTTGCCTGCATTCTGCCAGTAGATCTTTATACTTAACCCGTTTGAGTTCGTGGGCCTCTTGACACTGAGTCTCCAATGGCACAGTCGGTTTTTATCAGTCTTAGTTTCTTTATATATTTGGATATTAGTAGGACATCTGGTCTTTGGGCTGTCTCTTCTATAGGAGTGAATACCAACTTTATACGAAGGTGGTTTCCCAGCTCCCAAGCTCCGACCATGCTTAGTTTGCCTGTCCTCGATTGTGTGGTAGTCCCAGTAGTCTTATCCCTACCTCTGACGAAATTAATGAAGCATTGGTAATCTGAATGTTTGTTGTCCTTCTTCCGTTCAATTTCTCTGACTCACCATCTCCACTGTCTGAATTCATAAAAAATCTCAGATATCAAAGTATAAATCTTTAGGATGTGCAGGATATAGGTACAAATATAATAAAAAATGGACAAACACGGACCTCTTGACATCAAGAGGTGGGATAAGGTGCCATGGAGTAGTAAGCATCCTGTCGACCGGTCACACCCGCCGTGAAATCAAAATGAAATACGTGAGGAACGAATCCTCATCACAATTGGTACAGACGTCTCAACAACCGCCATCGAACAAATAACTCAACAGTTCACTTAGTGAAACAGAGTAATCGCACACAAGACTATTATACTGACTGTAAAATTTGCGAAACGTTGACATCAAACGCGGTTTTGGATATCCCTGTGTCAATAATTTGTCAGTGAGTAGTTTACCTCTGTATATGAAATCTTCATATTTTTAACACGCCTGGCACATCTGGCCCCTTCTTCTGCTGCCGTATCTCCTGCTGGACCAGTTGTCTTCTTTTTCGGGCTGCTGCACCTTCCAGCTTAGTTCTTGATTCACAGCGAAGGCCTTGTCTTCCTTTGCAGACAGCACTCTCAATATATTTGTGACGGACTCTTGACTCGGCTTCCGACACTGCGTCAGTTGCATTCCATTCTGCGTCCTGATTGTATGAACCCCCAGCTTCCATGACGTTTGGGTCCTTTAGGATCATAATGAAGCGAGGCTTCCTGTCTTGAACTGTTCTACCACTGACGCGAGTGATAATTGCAGCTTGGTGGTTTTGCTGTAGAATCCAATCGGTGAAAAGCACTGTTGTAGTCCCATCTAGCGTCTGAGATACCCATTGACTTTCTTCTCAATGCCCTCAATGTTGTACAGCACAAGCGGCCACATTAGTCTGGGTAGGAGTCCGTGTTGAAAGATCCATATCTTGAACTTCCCGAGAAGATCTGTCTTCTCAACATTCACAAATCTCTGTTTTGTTTCCTGTTCTAGACGTCTGTTGTTGTTGACATCATTCAGGCTATCATCATACCATTTTCCTAAGCATTTAATAGGATTGCCCGTGATTGCTGGTATTTCCTCGCCCTGGATCGTTAATCTGATTTGGTTTCTCGATTTGGTAGACTTAAACTTTCTGTATCCTCCATGGATTCGAGTATCCGTGGTTAGGTCATCTATATAACCTCTGTTTAGTGCCTGCTTAATGCCTGTCTTTGTTTTCGCACCCCCCCCCCCTCTCTCTCTCTCTCTCAATCAGGAGATCCATTGAAATGACGAAAAGCACAACTGATATGGTGCATCCTGTCACTATGCCCTTCTCAAGTCGCCACCAAGATGTTATGAATCTCCCAATTTGAATCTAAGATGAATCCCCCTTAGTCCCTTATAATTGCTGTGGTCTCTTCTGGGATATGGTAGTACTCGTGTGCTGTTTCAATGAGCTTCTGCGAGACTATCCCATATGCGTTTGCCAGGTCTAACCATACAACTGCGAGATCTCCTTTCGTTTCTTTGACTTCCTTTATCATCTGTGAGATGACAAGTGTCATCAGGGCATCCTGGTATATCCCTTTCTGTACTGATATATCCACACAACCATTTTTCACCATGTAAAATGCCATCATTCTCGCCAACACTGTATACAAACATATCTGTCATTTAACACCGAGGAGTGAGATGGTCCAGAATTGTATGATGTCTGTCGAACTCTCCTCCTTTGGTACAAAACACCAATCTGCGACCTGCCAGCAACGTGGTATGTGGCCTTAACTTCAGATTGTCAAGTCATTGTCACTCTCACTGAATTTAAACTAAAATTGAACACAGAAATATTTGTTAATTTATTTAATTATGAAAATATAATAATTTTAATTTTTGAATTTACTTGGGGGGTGGTAAATACAAAAATTAAGTTGTCATGTTTTAGTCTTTTGCCCCATGGTCTGTCATGAGCCCCATGGTCTGTTGAGAAGTTTTGGACACTTTTTGTAGACTTTGTATGTTATACCATTAGGCCCTGGTGCCGATTCTGCCCTTGATTTCTTCACCTCTCTAACTTATTTTAGGATTGGCTGTTTAATATCTACAGGTTTCTACGGAAGGGGTACAGACTCTATCCTGTTGGTTCAGTGGTTCATTATTGTTCTCGTATGTGTGAGACTCCTCTTTCAGGCATATCTCAACCTCTCCTTTCCTTTCAAATACCAAAAATACCCAATACCAATTTTCATCCAAATATCAAATAAACAACAACACCCAGTGATAAATTATTACCCAAATACGAAACAACAGCAAACACAACCATATATGAATTATCAACCAAACACAAGAACTAGTGATAAAACTGTCCCCAAAACACCAAACATCAACAATTACAACCAGCGAAAAATGTCCACCCCAATACCATGCAACAACAACAACCAGTAATAAATCACCACCCAAATACCAAAGACTAGTAAAAAATCAGTACCCAGATATCAAAGAACTACAACCAGGAATAAGTTAACACCAAAATACCAAAACAACAAGAAAACACAAACTACAAAATCAATAGAGGAAAAATGCGAATTTATCAATTAGTACTGATTTTAAGAGATAAAAACAGCCTATATCTTAAGTTTAAATCTACAGTATGAATTACCTGGATTTTTTTATTATACAGGTAAACTCCTAAAGTCCAATTGTTTGCCCCTATAAAACATGTAAGCCCTGTCATATTATCTAAACGTGTCCAGTAAAGTGTGAAGATGGTTTAAATTACGTATTATAAATTCAAAATAATTTTGGTAGTGAATTGATAGACAAGACTGATTAAGTCATTTTTTATATCTACAACTGCGCACCGTTGGCCGTATTTTGAACAACAAAGTAAGACAATCAACCAAGCATTGGTAAAACAATACGCGAGAATTTATAATATATACTGATTTGGTCTGTATGTATACCCCGTCACGCTTGATTGATCCAGGTGTCGTCAGGTAACGCTTCTTCGATATACTTGCTTAGCCGGATGTAATGGTCAAGCGGTGAATGATGCTGGACAACTTATGTGACAATTACGTAGTGTTGGCTATAGAAACTCTTTTGTTGTAACATTACGCAAGCTATCGATTTATCTAGCAATAGTTACAAAGATTCTAAACAAAACGTATAAAGGAATTATGTATTGAATATATAATCATTATTTATGCGAGAGAGGGACTCACAGATATTCCTGACACAATTAGATGAGTTTTGTTTACATTTGCGTTTTCGTGTGTTTTAATTTAATTACTACAAAGAAGGAAATAACTGAACATGGAATGGTTATACTTTTGGATGTTTAATCTAATTATTTTTGGCACGGTAAGAATTCTTTCTGACCTAAGATATATCTAGAATTGGGTGACATTGTGTTTTAATACATATTGTAGCTTGTTTGTACATAAATATATTTTGTATTGTATTTCTGTGTACTACAGGTGAAACTGATCAGTGATATGTACATTCGTATGTGGATTATGAGTGACTACCAATACCAGTTTACAAACTGACATTTCCTTTCAATATATCCTGTCACACGTGTAAAATCGTCTGTACTAAGCGAATTTTGTACTTCTCATCAAATCTTTGCTTGTTTTCTTCAATTAATTTGGGACGTCACAAGCTCTGTAAAATGTAGTTTTTTACCTATGCTATGGCAGTACGGTAATGTGGTTGTACTTTCAATTTACCACTATGTAGTGTAAAGTCATTTGATTACTGGTTAGGTATAAGTCTGCTAATTACCACGTGATTACTAGTGAGTGCATACCTACTAGTGATGGTGAATACTAGCAAGTTTGTGCTATTAACTCATTTCACCCCTAAAGACACTAAGATTTACAGTAGAGTCCATTGTTTTTCAGGGGTTGATGAGTTAATGAGTGTGTGACTACTACTAAGCACATGGCTACCAATGAGCATGTGACTACTAGTGAGTGCATGACTAATAAGTGAGCACATGACTACCAATGAGCATGTGACTACTAGTGAGTGCATGACTAATAAGTGAGCACATGACTACCAATGAGCATGTGACTACTAGTAAGTAAATGACTAATAAGTGACCACATGACTACCATTGAGCATGTGACTACATGTACTAGTGAGTGCATGACTAAAAAGTGAACACATGGCTACCAATGAGCATGTGACTACTAGTGAGTACATGACTAATAAGTGAGTACATGGCTACCGATGAGCATGTGGCTACTAGTGAGTGAATAACATCTAGTGAGGGTGATTACTAGTGAGCACATGACTACTAGTGAGCACTTGACTACAAGTGAGCATGTGGCTACTAGTGAGTAAAAGACTATTAGTAAGCATTTGACTACAAGTAAGTGTAACTGTAATTACTAGTGAGCACATGACTGCTAATGTACACTTGGCTACTTGTCAGCATGTGACTTTTTGCGGGAATGGTATCACTAGTGAGCACATGACTAATAGTAAGCATGTGAACACCAGTGCGTGAACACAAGCGAGCGTGTGACTGCTATCACTTGTAAGTACGTGCCTCATAAAGGCATCGTGACCGCTAGAAATCACGTGATCACTTATAATTTCAATTAATAGTTAGCAGATGGCAATGGTAAAGTGATCAATATGGGTCTCAGGGCGGTCCGAATGATATTGAGTGGTGATGGAATAATCTGAAGCAGATAAAACATTAGTCCATACACTAGTGTTACAAGCATCTCTCAAGTTTCTTTTATATTTGCCGAGTCATTTATCTACTTACTTTACCTACTCTTTTAGATAAGTGGTTGTGCAGTTCTATGATTCTACATTTCGAAGGATCTTTCACATTTAGACAATATTTGTTAAATGTATATACTGCTGTCAGTTGGCATTCATAAACCCATGAATGTCGACTGAAAGCAGTTCAATGCTTATATTTACTTATTTCTTATATTTTCCGACTGATCTTTTTATTGTTTTAACTTGGAATTCAAATTTCCATAAATAATGCACACCCGTTCTTATACACACAACTTCCTGGAACAGCTATTGACAGTTATGAGATGAACATTTTTTTTCATAATGGTTTATAGTGCCAGTGCCATTGATGGTTTATAGTGCCAGTGCTATTGGTGGTAAATATGATCTAGAACTTTATCATCTACTTATTTGTAATATCGCCTTAGTGTTCCGCTGTAGTGGTTGTTGAAGAACATAGTTTGGGAGTTACGATAAACGATTCGTTTTAAGTTGACCATGGTAATGGAAAATAACTTCAATCTCCCTTTGAAGCTTTTGCGTAAATTATTAAATTACATTATCTATGCTTACAATTATATCGTATTGTAATAATTATATGGGGTTGTTGGCGGAATGTCAATCATCTAGCTTATCAAATGCGTTATAATGTGATGTCTATTTTAGAATGTTTCGTCCCTACAGTTAGATTATATCGATGAATGATGTTTAGTTCAATACTGTTTTCGGATTTACCGTGGGAGTAGGAATTGTGAATTAGGGTGATGATAAAACATAAACATGTCAAAAGTATAACCCAGTGGTAGGTACAAATCCTGAATTTATCGCACTTCATTTTTTCTGTGAAATGGTGATGTCTGCTAGGTATGTTAATCAGACACAACTCTTCCTTTTTTCTAGATCGGTCGTGTTTGGTAGGTATGGTTACAGAACACACCGAGATTGGTCGTGTTACAGAACACACCTAGATTGGTCTTGTTTGGTAGGTATGTTTATCGAACATGATAATACTTCCGGGTTTTGCTAGATTGTTCGTGTCCGGTAGTTATGTTAATCGAACACCGCTGTGATGGCAATCTTAGAAAACTATTAATGATTTTGAAATATATTAGGACGATAGTTGAGTTGCTACATTATATTACATTCGTAAGTTGTTTCTTCAGAGTGTCCATTGGTCTGTCTGGCTAAAATTACTTATTAGGCGCAGTCTATGAAATGTTTGTAAGTTGCACAGTACTGAGTGCGAGTGATCTTGTCAATGTGTTATATATATATATATATATATAGATATATAGATATATATATATATATATATATATAGATATATATATATATATATATATATATATATATATATATATATATATATATATACTAGTGCATGTATATAAATGGTAAGTCTAATTTAAAATGAACGACAATAAGGTGATGTTTCACAACACAAGAAATGTTTGTAGTACTAGATTATAATTCCTTTCGTCCTTTTACACATACATTACAATGAATGTACATATATAGGCCCTATATGCTGTTTAAATGGATACATTCATTGTTTGTGCTAGATAAGGTTTTGTCAGATATTATCAATGTTGATCACGTATTCAATATGTCAGATATTACCATGCGCAAAACTGTGAGATTCCTCAACTCAGTCAAGTGGCATTATTTTTCCTTTGTAGAATTACCCAGCGCCAGTTAGGGTCTGATAGTGAACTTACCACTCACTGTGATTAATTTTCTTTGAGCGTTCAACTCGCAAATTCGGTTCCGAGGGGGTAGTTTCTCTAAATGTCGTAACTTTACGTTTAGACGTAAATCTAGACTTACGCCTAAAATGAATTTCCTTTTTCTGCCCCAACGACCTCTACGATTCTCACCTACGGCGAAAAACGCAGAGGACACACTGGGTAATGGAAGGGTAAACCTTTATCAGTTTATCATTACATGTAAGTGAAACCTGGGCATTGTCCTAGCGGTCTCTTTGTGTAAAGTTAACAGATTAATATTCCTACCGTTGACTTCACAAAATTTGACAATCCGATTATAAGCAAAAATAAACAACTATTATTTGTATTAAATCTCTGTTTTCTAGTTCTCTTCGAAAACAATGTGTAAAGCGTTTTAAAAACGTTAAGTGATATCTTAAACTACACCCAAATTTTCCAGACATAATTTGTACAGTATACATTTTATACAGTAAAATCCTTCACAGACATAACTGTTTGTGAATGGGTACAAGATATTTTAATCAAGTTGCTTAACGGGGCAAATGATTACAATATTTAATCTGGCATGATATACGATTGAGTAGGTTTGTGTGTTTGTATAGATCACAATATGCGTTATGTGATTTAAATTTCTGATTAGGAGTGGAGAATAAATACCATTGTACATTTCAGTCTCCTTATCCGCACCTATACATCCACAATTGTTTTAAACTAATTGATTTTAGAGTGAGATGGTAACCACATGACCGTTTTAACTGACTATATCAATTTTAATTCATTGTTTAAACTGTATGTTTTATTTATTTATCCATTTTAACGATTTCATAATGAATTAACGTGACTAACTGTCAACAACAACAACAGCAGCTGCTAAATGTAGTTATGAATAATTAAAACAACGTCCATTAAGATGGCCAATAAATATATTGAACGGATTCCAAAAACCAACTTGAAAGCTATAGAATGGTCCAGGAATGGATACCATTATTTTACAATGGATTATGTAACAGATACATGTATTTAATTATGTATAAACTACATTTAGGCCTTCAGACTCGTCGATTCTATCAGCGGTATGTAAAGCCTAACATATAAGGTTTTCTAATAGCTGATATTATCGCTTCTACTGTATACATGTATTCCAGGTACAACGCGTTTTCTTTTCCGAATACAAATTTATGATTCTATTACACACATACAATTATGTTCAAGTATTTGTCAATTTGGAATCATTTTATCTCATAGCATCAGAAATGTGATGGTGCGGATCCAAGAATATCAAATGGGCATTAGCTGTGTTAATATATAAAAAAAAATCGAATTTTTTCTACTTTTACTTCTTGTAGGCCCTACCTGACGTAAGATGACAAATACTGAAGAACAATACACGGACATAACATTTTTATATCCCTATAGACTAGGCCTATATTTTGTGAAAATAAGGTCAGGTCCAGCGTTGTATTTATATACAAGTTCAAGTTCTTTATTCCTTAAGCATTTCGGGCCTATCAGATGGTACAGAACATTACACTTTACATATATTTATAATGAATGCAGCGGAGAGTGATATCCACCATGACAGTATGACAAAATACGAACAGCCAGGCAAATAAGAAAATGTCAGAAAAGTGACAACATGCATACACAATTACACAGTATTCAATTAACCTATACCTTGGAGATTAGAAAAACTAATATATTTAGGCCTATGTTGAAAAAAAGACAACTCTGGGGAAAAGTAGGATGTAAAACTTTACAAAATATGTAACACCCAATCTACGTTTGTTGGTCAATTGTAAATATTACCCAAACATATTTAATTATCTTACATTATTACTTCCAACATACAAATAGTAACTGCAATTGAAAATTTGCCAAACCTGGGTTTCCCAAGCGGACTGGTGGACCCTCGGACTGGTGGTAGGTAGTCCACATCGTAAGTGATCGCAATACATCTCAACAGAGTGCATGCTGAACTGTTCAATTTTGATTTCATCTTAGGTGTGATTTTGGTTTGCCATTCAAAACATAACCGGGTCATATTTCTATAATGGAATATACCCCGGCCATTTTTCTTTGGTAGAATTTTTCAAGATATCCCGGGATATTTCTAAACTTTTCTACAGGTATGGATCAATATACCCGAGCATTTTCTACATTTTTCTACAGGTACTGTATGAGTCTATTTTCTCTTAAAGTTTGTGATTGGGTGTGATAAACTACGCAGAATAAAGAACCCTGTTTTTTTTTCTGTGGAATCACTTTTCTACGTGACACTGGAAGAACCCGGGTCTGGCACTATCGGCTGCGAACCTTCGGACTAGTGGACCGTGACCACTACAATATGTTAGCCTACGCTCTGTCGCGGGTCCCTTTGCCCGAGACCTGACACGAAGGACTCATGAGCAGAAAGGACTAGCTGTTGATTATATTTTGCAGTATAGTACAGTCCACCCTTAAACATTTTTGAATAATCTTGATTCTCTCATAGATATATAAAAACCTGTGGAAAATTACTTTGTCAAGATGATAAAACTCAGGTTTTCCAAACTTTTTGTCGTCTCAAAATCGTCCGGACGTTCGTTCCCATTTCGTAATTCGCGGGCGAATACACTGCAATTGTTTTCATGCAAACACGTGCGTGCATAGATCTACTTGTGTTTCCTGCACAAGACGGTATTCTGAATGCCGAGCGAAAAGAAAACTAATTTCTCTGAGAAACCAGAAAGTATCAGGTAAAATAAAACGAGTTGGCGAGAATTGGTACGTGGCGAGATTGGTCGTTGACCAGTAGCCTAGTTTTAGTAGATTGAATCCTGGCCTACTTTTTCAAGTGACACCCTTTAGGCCTTTATACTTCCTGTCTTTTTCACAGGTTTCCTTCCCTGCCATGCTTCTTGTTTCTCCACCAAGCAGAAAATATCATACACTTATCACAGGCGTAGGAAGCAAATCAAAAGTAGGGAGGGTTTTTTTTATATATACAATTACATTTCAAACAATTTGTTTACGTGTTGGTAATATAAGAATTATGCGTGTATGTGAAAAAGTGGGGTTGGGGTCCTGCCCCGATTCCAACGCACGCCTATGCTTATGACCATTTTGATTAATTGAATCAGTGCATTATAGTGATGATGGTCTAAAGACAGGACCATAAGATATATACAATTTGCAATGTATAAGATTTGAGAGATTTGGAAAAAGAAATTCTCAGATATGAATCCCTATTTTGCTTTTGATGGATGCAATTTAAGTGTTTTGAGAACACTATATCATCATCATCATCATCATCATCATTATTATTATTATTATTATTATTATTATTATTATTATTATTATTATTATTATTATTATTTTTATTTACAGGCATCACAACAGCTTAATCTACAGTGTCCAGAACCCAAAGGTCAGTACTGCAGGGTCTTTAAGGAGAGAAAAGAATTTTTAAACTTGAGTTAATAGCACTGCTTCCAGGAAGCTATATTCACATTTAACCACATACCAAACATTTTAGATTAATTTGAAATATGTTATTGAAATGTTTTCATGCTTAAAACAGATTAAAGTATATATTATATTTAAGTAATTTAAAAATAATTCACTGAGGATTGTTTCTGGGTAGATCTATGTCACAGAGATTAGTTGCTGGGTAGATCTGTGTCAGAGATTAGTTACTGAGTAGATCTATGTGACATGGATTAGTTGCTTTGTAGATCTATGTCACATGAATTAGTTGCTTTGTAGATCTATGTCACATGAATTAGTTGCTTGGTAGGTTTATGTCACAAGGATTTATTGATGGGTAGATCTATGTCACCAGGGTTTGTAATCGGATAGATCTATGTTGCAGGGATTAGTTGCTGGGTAGATCTATGCCACAGGGATTTGTTGTTTGGTAGATGTATGCCATAGGGGTTAGTTGCTGGGTAGATCTGTGTCACAAAGATTTGTTGCTGGGTAGATCTATGTCACAGAGGCTTGTTGCTGGCTAGATCTATGTCACAGATACCTGTTACTGGGTAGATTTATGTCACATGGATTATTTGCTGGGTATATCTTTGTCACAGGGACTTGTTGCTGGGTAGATATATGCCACAGGGATTTGTCACTGGGTGGATTTATACCATTGGGATTTGTTGCTTCATGTATATACATCTTTGTCACAGTTTTGTTGCTGGATAGATCAAAGGGATTTGTTTCTGTGTAGATTTATTTCACAGTATTTGTTGGTTTACTGCAATTTTTGTCTTGTAGAGTTTTGTAATTTTGGGAACGTCCATTTATGCCTTATGTATTATGTTGGTGCTGTAGATCTGTGTCACAGGAAATTTTTATTGGGTAGATGTATGTCAGGGAATTTTGCTGGGTAGATCAACGTCCAACATTTGAAAACTGTTAATACACCATATTAGTTGTGGTGATTTATGTCAGATTTGTGTCACAGTAAATTGGGATTGTTAATGGGTAGATCTTATGTCATGGGAACTGTGTAGATTTATGTCACAAGGATTAGTTGCTAGGTAGATCAATGTCATAAGGATTTGTTGCTGTTTAGGTCTATGTCATAGGGATTAGTTGTGGGTAGATTTATGTCACAGGGATTTGTTGCTGGGTAGATGTAAGTCACAGGGATTAGTTAATGGGTAGATTTATGTCATAGGGATTAGTTGCTGTGTAGATTTATAGGGATTTTGATGGGTAGACATGTCACAGGGATTAGTTGAGGGTACAGCTTTGGTAGGTCAATGTCATAGGGATTTGTTGCTGGTTAGATTTATCATATGTTACAGGGATTTGTTGCTGGGTAGATCTATGTCACAGGGATTTGTTGCCGGGTGGATTTTTGTCATAGGGATTTGTTGCTAGGTAGATCTGTGTCACAGGGGGATTAGTTACTGGGTAGATTATTGTTACAGGGATTTGCTGCTGGGTAGATGTATGTCACAGGGATTTGCTGCTGGGTAGATGTATGTCACAGGGATTTGTTGCTGTTTAGGCCTATGTCAAAGGGATTAGTTGCTGGGTAGGTTTATGCCACAGGGATTTTGATGGGTAGATGTATGTCACAGGGATTAGTTGATGGGTACAGGGATTTGTTGCTGGGTAGATTTATGTCAAAGGGATTAGTTGCTGGTTAGATTTATCATATGTTACAGGGATTTGTTGCTGGGTAGATCTATGTCACAGGGATTTGTTGCCGGGTGGATTTTTGTCATAGGGATTAGTTGCTTGGTAGATCTATGTCACGGGGATTAGTTGCTGGGTAGATCTATGTCATAAGGATTTGTTGCTGGGTAGATGTATGTCACAGGAATTTGTTGATGGGTAGATTTATGTCACAGGGATTAGTTGCTGGGTTTATCTATGTCATAAGGATTTGGGTAGATGTATGTCACAGGAATTTGTTGCTGGGTAGATTTATGTCACAGGGATTAGTTGCTGGGTAGATCTATGTCATAAGGATTTGTTGCTTGGTAGATCTATGTCACAGGGATTAGTTGATTGGTAGATCTATGTCATAAGGATTTGTTGCTGGGTAGATGTATGTCACAGGAATTTGTTGCTGGGTAGATTTATGTCACAGGGATTAGTTGCTGGGTTTATCTATGTCATAAGGATTTGTTGCTGGGTAGATCTATGTCACAGGGATTAGTTGCTGGGTAGATGTATGTCACAGGGATTAGTTGCTGGGTAGATGTATGTCACAGGGATTAGTTGCTGGGTAGATCTATGTCATAAGGATTTGTTGCTGGGTAGATTTATGTCACAGGTTTTTGTTTTGCTTAGTAAATCTATGTCATAGGAATTTGTTGCTGTTTATGTCACAGGGACTTGTTGCTGGGTAGAGGTATGTCACAAGGATTTGTTGCTACCTATGTCACAGGGACTTATTCATGGGTAGATCTATGTGACAAGGATTTGTTGCTAGGTAGATCTGTGTCACAGATCTATGTCATCAGAATTAAGACTTTAAATTTGGTTAGTAGTGGTTGACCCTGTCCCACATGCTTGGAATATAAATTGAAATTAAAGTTATTTGTCTATTTGATGGGACTTTCAAATCAAAGTCCAGTGTCAGGACAAGCAATATATTTGATAGGTTGGTCTCCTTGGAGATTCATGTTTTCAGATATTACCATTTTCTGTTTACTCTATATTAATACCTGTATACTTTCAATTTTTTTCATATTTGATAGATTGGTCTCCTTGGAGATTAATGTTTTCAGATATTACCACTTCCTGTTTACTTTCTAATTTTTCATACTTGATAGGTTGGTCATTTATATTTGGCCGATGTGTTGCACCTGTACCAACACGGAAATCATGGTTAGAAGCTCAGAAATATTGCCAAAGGTAAAGTAATCTTTATAAAGCTAAATTTGCGAACTTATGAAAACACATACATTGGTTACAATATGGTACCAAATGTGGTCACTTAATTTTTTTTTCAAAACTTGATTTATCATAAATTTGCAAGATATTATCCTGAAATCATCAAGGAACTAAATTTGAAATTTTAAAGTATTTCTATGAAATTTTGAGAATCAATCTTGAATTTCTGGATAATAACTTGAAAAGTCAAGAAAATATCTTGAAATTTCAAAATCCTTACTATAATTTTCTAGTTATAATCTTGAAATTTCCATATAATTTCTTAAATGTTCAACTTATTATCTTCAAAATTCAAGAAACCATCTTGGAATTTTAAGATGATAACTTGGAATTTCAAGAGAAATAAAAATTAAACAAACAATGAAATGGACACAATGCTTGTATTGCAAATACCAGATCCTTCATTTATGATTTATGATAACACATTTGAAGATTCAGTCTATAAGACGATATTTGTAGGGGGCCTCCATGGCCGAGTGGTTAGAACATTGAGCTTTAAATCACAAGGCCTCTCACCTCTGGTGAATTAAGTGGGAAAGTTTGCCAGTTTTCTTTCGGAAGGTTGGTGGTCTTTACCCGGGTAACCGGGGTTTCTCCTCCACCAATAAAAACTGGACGCCATCATATGACTGAAAGATTGTTGAGTATGGCGTAAAACAAAAAATCAAATCAAATCAAATCAAATCAACGATATTTGTAAAATGTAAATTACACCACTAAGTCCAGTTTGACCGTGATTATTTCATCCAAAGCAATCCTTTAGTAAAGCATCGTTATGTCTAATGTTAAAATTTATATAACGCAAGGATTTTCTCTCTTGTTTAAATGTTTTGTAATAATTTGAATTAACAATGACAACATTCTATCTCTTTTTTTAAAATTTTTTATAAATATGTTGAACAATTTGTAATAGTCAAATGAAGTCTGAAATGCAGATTCATATAATTTTATTTTAAAGATTAATGGAATCAA
Source organism: Atrina japonica (assembly GCA_030159075.1). Lineage (NCBI taxonomy): Eukaryota > Metazoa > Mollusca > Bivalvia > Pterioida > Pinnidae > Atrina > Atrina japonica. The sequence goes on from BROG01000162.1 coordinate 1,033,699, forward strand.
CCCCTACCTTGAGGATATGACAAAGGATTCTCAATCTGAGGGTAAGATTTTTAGATGACAAACCTGAGGCTTGCAGAGTGTTTGTCATTCAAAAATCCCGAGGATTGAGAATCCTTTATTATACCCTTGAGGTAGAGGTTGATTGTTTTTCTCCCAAGTTTTAAATACATGTCTATCTAGATCTTCGCAAATAAAGGCCAACATAACTATGCACTGCATTCTAGAAGCCATATAGACACCGCGTCGTAAATTGTATTGTGATGTCATAACTCATGTAGTTTGTCAATACTCTGGGGGTGGACCAGGAAATTATTCCCCCTAAAAAGAAGGAAAAATTTTCATTTTGATAAATTTGAAATTATGTCGTAAAGCCACTAAATGTTTATTTTTCATAGTTATGGTGGTAAACTAGCTGAACCAAAAGGCAGACAACTCCTGGAAGAATATGCAACTAAAGCTAAACAGCAGAATCTGCAGAGGGTGTGGATAGGTAAGTAGATTCATTACCATGGTCGGTAATTAAACATGTCTTGTAATTATATGCACCTTATTACTGTAAACAAAACAATGGTGTAAAATCAATGTTCATCAGCCATTGTTATCTACTACAAACAAATTACAAGTTGGGCATGTATAGTACTTAATGATGTACAGGTCTACCAAGGTAACGTGGCACATCCAGGTTCTGTCAAAAACCAAAACAATATGGTCTATTTTCCAAAAATAGTAATGAACAGGTAAAACGTGACTTAACGTTATGAATGTATTACTGTAGCTCTGATATTGCCAAAAACAAGTCTGTCACCTCTGTTATGATTCAATTTAGACTCGTTGTGTTTGTAAACATGTGTCAATTTTCCTTGGTAGACCCAATTACATTTTACACTCGCAAACACAAGCACAACAGCATGTGAATGTGTAAGTGTAAAGTTTTTTATGTTATTATAATCTTTTTGTCCTGATGAAGGAACAGATCATCCCCAAAATTTGACTTTTATTTCGTCCATATCGTTCTGTATGTATACTGTGGAATCTCATTTCAAATCAGATGAGTCAAAATTCCATTCATGTCATAGATAGATAGATAAATTTGTCAATGAAAATTTAGGTCATATTGAATTCTGGATATCTTGAAGAAATAGGTGTTGACCCTTGAATATCATGGAAATTAGATATGCACAATATATTACAGACTGCCTCAATAGGACTTGGTGTTATTTTAATTCACTCTGCAAATGAAAAAAACATTATGGTATCAGGAGAAAACAAATTACAATCTATGAACTGAAACCCCCAATACTGTAAATATAGATTGAAAGCAATCGTTACCCTTCAGATCATAAATGACTCGCCTCTTCAGATAAACGTCATACAATTCTGTTTTACAGGTTTCAACAAAAGGAACTATTTTGGAATACAAAACACTATTGGATTCTGGAGTGATGGTACCAACACAACGGTAGGAGTTGGTGTTTGGGGTGATGGTCAGCCAGACTGGGAAACTGGAAAATGTGTGTATGTGGATATAATGGGATCTTCTATGAGTTACTGGAAATGGTTTGCAGCACCATGTGATACCTTGATATCATCGTTGTGTGAATACACTCCTTGTGTAGAAGGTATGTAGGACATCTTGTGTTATAGGTATGTAGGACGTCTTGTGTTGTAGGTATGTAGGACATCTTGTATTGTAGGTATGTAGGACATCTTGTGTTGTAGGTATGTAGGACATCTTGTGTTATAGGTATGTAGGACATCTTGTGTTGTAGGTATGTAGGACATCTTGTGTTGTAGGTGTGTAGGACATCTTGTGTTGTAGGTATGTAGGACATCTTGTGTTGTAGGTATGTAGGACATCTTGTGTTGTAGGTATGTAGGACATCTTGTGTTGTAGGTATGTAGGACATCTTGTGTTGTAGGTATGTAGGACATCTTGTGTTGTAGGTATGTAGGACATCTTGTGTTGTAGGTATGTAGGACATCTTGTGTTGTAGGTATGTAGGACATCTTGTGTTGTAGGTATGTAGGACATCTTGTGTTGTAGGTATGTAGGACATCTTGTGTTGTAGGTATGTAGGACATCTTGTGTTGAAGGTATATAGGACACCTTTGTAGGTATGTAAGCCAACTTGTATGGTCTGTTTATAGGACACCTTGTGTTGTAGGTATGTATGATACCTTTGTAGGTATGTAGGACACCTGGTGTTGTAGGAAATCTTCTATTGTAGGTATGTAGGATACTTTTGTAGGTAGGTAGGTAACCTTCTGTTGTAGGTATGTTGGACATCTTATATTGAAGGTATGTTTTACACCTTTGTAGGTATGTATGCCAACTTGTATGGTGTGTATGTAGGACACCTTGTGTTGTAGGTATGTAGGATACCTTTGTAGGAAGGTAGGACACCTTGTGTTGTAGGTATGTAGGATACCTTTGTAGGAAGGTAGGACACCTTGTGTTGTAGGTATGTAGGATACCTTTGTAGGTAGGTAGGACACCTTGTGTTGTAGGTATGTAGGACATCTTGTAGGTATGTAGGACATTGTGTTGTAAGTATGTAGGACATCTTGTGTTGTAGGTATGTAGGACATCTTGTGTTGTAGGTATGTAGGACATATTGTAGGTATGTAGGACATCTCGTTGTAAGTATGTAGGACATCTTGTGTCGTAGGTATGTAGGACACCTTGTGTTGTAGGTAGGTAGGACACCTTGTGTTGTAGGTATGTAGGACATCTTTTATTGTAGGTATGTGGGATATACTCTGATGCTGTCTGATGATGCAGATAGAAACATTTGTGTTGTTTTGTAAACATTACATACCCATTATATATTTAACATAAAGAAATTGCGTCAATTCCACAGATGGCAATTCCTGGAACTGTGAGACTCTGAAACAGGTAGTGACTTTTCTATCAGCAAGAATTCAGCATAAGAACTAAAAATCACAGGTGTTTCAGATAAGACTTTAACAGCAAGGTTTCGTGTTTTGGAAGGTGTGACACATCAAATAGTTCTCATTTCATTAGCCTAAGTTCATAGCACACATCAAAATTTGTAATGCTTCACTTATTGCTGGTAACATCTCCATAAATGTAAAAAAAAAAAAAACTCTTACTAAGATGTTAAACAACAATAAAATAAACTATGATATTTGACTTAAATCGTTATTTTGGTTTTTCATATTCTATATTTTCATTTAGGTACGTACAGGTGTGCAACGACAGGCAGGTGTGTTGCACAGAAGAATGTATGTGACAGAGAAGATGACTGTGGTGACAACACAGATGAAAGGGATTGTTGTAAGTAATACGACCACGTTAATATAACAACAGTTATACTGTTAATATAACGAAATTCAGACCACGTTAATATAACAACAGTGATACTGTGTTAAAATAACAACAGTGATACTGTGTGAAAGTAACAGTGAGACTATGTTAATGTAACAACAATGAGATCATGTTAATAAAACAACAGTGAGACCTTGTAATAGAGCAACAGTGAGACTTAATATAACAAAATTCAGACTGTTAATAGTACAACAGTGAGACCATGTTAATATAATTTCAGTGAGACTGTTAATAAAACAGCAGTGAGACTGTTAATATAACAACAGTGAGACTGTTAATATAATGAAATTCAGACTGTTAATATTACAACAGTGAGACCATGTTAATATAACAACAGTGAAACCTTGTTAATAGAAAAACAGTGAGACTGTTAATATAGCAAAATTCAGACTGTTAATATTTCAACAGTGAGACCATGTAAATAGAACAACTGTAAGACCTTGTTAATAGAACAACAGTGAGACCATGTTAATAAAACAACAGTGAGATTGTGTTAATATTACAACAGTGAGACTTAATAGAACAACAGTGAGACTTAATAGAACAATAGTGAGACTTAATAGAACAGCAGTGAGACTTAATAAAACAACAGTGAGACTTAATATAGCAGCAATGAGACTTAATGTAACAAAAATTAGACTTAAAGGAACAACAGTGAGACTTAATAGAACAAGAGTGAGACTAAATATAACAAGTGAGACTCAGTAGAACAACAGTGACACTTAGAAAAACAATAGTGAGACTTAATATAGCAACAATGATACTTAATGTAACAACAATGAGACTTAATGTAACAAAAGTGAGACTAAATATACAACAGTGAGACTTAATAGAACAACAGTGAGACTAAATCTAACAACATTGAGACTTAATATAACAGCACTGAGATGTGTTAATTTGACAACAGTGAAACCATGTTAATATAACTGTAACCTGCAGGTTATGATAACAATAATGAAGACTTCAAAATGAAATTCATTGATAATGAAAAGGAGGTTATATGATTTGTGTGTGTCATAACCTCCACATAACCTGAACGATCGCTCTCGTGTCATTTTTTTGGTCCATATAATGTTTTTTTGCTATCATTATTACAGAATTTATAGCTTTGGACTTATTTACAAAAGACCAAAACAAATGATCAAGACCATTGTCAATAAATCACTTTATCAGTTGAGTTCTAATTTAAATTAGATGTAGAGTTCTGAAACAAAGTGTGGTATCATACAAGGCCAAAATATAACCTAATTATATTCCTAAATCTGCCTTAGAGTAACTACTGTAAAAAGATGACAGTCTCAGTTTTTGAGGAGTTTAGAATTTAAATGATCTTGTCCATTCAAAATATTACTGTGGAATAAAATAACAAGCTCATACCAAATAAATAGCTGTGTAACACAGAATAACAATACAGTAGAACCTGTCTTTAGACACCACTCAGGAAAGACCACCTGTCTTCTGAGACCACATTCTGTAAACCACTTGGTTAAACAATCCTCTTGACAGACCACTTGCCTTGAGAGACCACACTCAGGGTTAAAGACAGACCACCTGTCTTCTGAGACCACTTGGTTATTCCTGTTGAAACCACTTGCCTTGAGTTCTGTAAACACTTGGTTAAACAATCCTCTTGACAGACCACTTGCCTTTGCCACATTCTGTAAACCACTTGGTTAAACAATCCTCTTGACAGACCACTTGCCTTGAGAGACCACATTCTGTAAACCACTTGGTTAAACAATCCTCTTGACAGACCACTTGCCTTGAGAGACCACATTCTGTAAACCACTTGGTTAAACAATCACACAATCCTCTTGAAACAGGTTAAACAATCCTCTTGCAGACCACTTGAGAGACCACATTCTGTAAAGACCACTTGGTTACCACTTGGTTAAACAATCCTCTTGACAGACCACTTGGTTAAACAATCCTCTTGACAGACCACTTGCCTTGAGACCACATTCTGTAAACCACTTGGACCACTTGCCTTACCACTTGACCACTTGCCTTGAGAGACCACATCTGTAAACCACTTGGTTAAACAATCCTCTTGACAGCCTTGAGAGACCACATTCTGTAAACCACTTGGTTAAACAATTCTTGACAGACCAGAGACCACATTTTGGTTAAACAATCCTCTTGACAGACCACTTGCCTTGAGAGACCACATTCTGTAAACCACTTGGTTAAACAATCCTCTTGACAGACCACTTGCCTTGAGAGACCACATTTCAGTAGCAGTTGAGGTGGTCTGTCAAGACAGGTTCCACTGTACTATAACGAATCATGACTTAAAGTAGCACTTGTGTTGTATAACTGGGTCTTTACAAAATTATATCTCTTATTGTTCCTCAAACAGTGAGACCGTATTGGGATATTATTTCTATGTCAGTGATTTTAATTTCAGCTTCAAAGTGTGCTTACTATTTGTATGGAGAAAGTGGGGAGGTGAGAAGTCCGGGATATGATGGAACTTCTTTTTATAGTCCCCGGAGCTCCTGTACTTGGACTATAGAGGGACCAATAGGAACAAATATACAATTGCAGGTAAATGCAAAAATATAGGACTTTTTAATTGGTAATAGAATGTAAAATATATATGGTTTCAGAAATCCTTGACCAGTAAATATTTAGATAGTGTCAATACATGTATTTTGAAAATAGATATAGAATTTGTTTTCCCTTTTAGTGTGGGCTTTGGAACATGACTTTCGACCTTTTCTCAACAGCATGGATCTTCTACACAGAACAACCAGTTAATTTATGTAGAAAAAAAGCACTTGTATGCAAAGGAAAAAAGAATTAGCACACTAACTATTTTCAAACATTTATGTTTTAAATTTAAACAGTTTAATTATCATATACCTGGAAATTTTCACTCTTTGTTTGAAAGGAAAAAAAAAGCAGGGATGAAAATGTTCAGTCAGGATTTGTTAATGACAATCAGACCAGAAATAATTGACCTATGGCCAACTGCCTAGAATGGCACCTTTTGGCAAACTTTTCCATTATGACATTAAAATTAAATGGCCTGTCGAACACTTGTATGACTATGACATCACAATCAGATGATGTCAAAAATCCACATGGACATCCATGTGTCGGACACATGGCGATAGATCAATTAATGTGTGGATAATTTACAGTTCATCTGTTTATAATTATGTTGTAAATGGTCCTATTCCTGCCATGATGGTTGTGCAACCAACTGTACAGAGTGTCGAAATGATAACTGCAGTCCTAAATTAACATTGGACCACAAAATGATAGAGTTTCCTAGAAAATGACGTCAGGAAACAATCTATTATTTTGATTTCTATGTTTTTGTGGGAATCAATCAGATCAATTTTTATATATTTCTGTTTGTTCATAGTTTATAGATTTTGCAACTGAAAAGGATGTAGATGTGTTGGAATTCTGGGAAGGTTCTCCAATATTGACCAAGAGTAAAAGTCTAGGAAAGTTTTCAGGAACTTCACTCTCCGGTGCTCCGAGTATTCTCAGCTCAAATAATTTCCTTATTATAAGATTTTCCTCTGATGGCAGCATACAGGACAGAGGATTTAAAATAAAGTGGCAAACAAGTAAGTTATTGTGGGATACATGTAGATAACAAGGGAACTGGGAAGTATATGTAGATAGCAAGGGAACTGGGAAGTACATGTAGATAGCAAGGGAACTGGGAAGTACATGTAGATAGTGAGGGAACTGGGAAGTACATGTAGATAGCAAGGGAACTGGGAAGTATATGTAGATAGCAAGGGAACTGGGAAGTACATGTAGATAGTGAGGGAACTGGGAAGTATATGTAGATAGCAAGGGATTTGGGAAGTACATGTAGATAGTGTCGCAGGGTAGAAAATGTAGATAACAAGGGAACTGGGAAGTACATGTAGGTTAGCAAGGGAACTGGGAAGTACATGTAGATAGTAAGGGAAACTGGGAAGTATATGTACCAAGCAAGGGAACTGGGAAGTACATGTACATGTAGATAGCAAGGGAACTGGGAAGTATATGTAGATAGCAAGGGAACTGGGAAGTACATGTAGATAGCGTTGCAGGGTAGAACATGTAGATAGCAAGGGAACTGGGAAGTACATGTAGGTTAGCAAGGGAACTGGGAAGTACATGTAGATAGCAAGGGAACTGGGAAGTACATGTAGATAGCAAGGGAACTGGGAAGTACATGTAGATAGCAAGGGAACTGGGAGGAATGTGTAGATAGCAAGGGAACTGGGAAGAACATGTAGATAGCAAGGGAACTGGGAAGTATATGTAAATAGTGTTGCAGGGTAGAACATGTATATTGCAAGGAATCTGGGAAGTACATGTAGATAGCAAGGGAACTGTCAAGAACATGTAGATAGCAAGGGAACTGGGAAGAATGTATAGATAGCAAGGAAAGAACTGGGAAGAACATGTAGGTAGCAAGGGAACTGGGAAGAACATGTAGATAGCAAGGGAACTGGAAAGAACATGAAGATAGCAAGGGAACTGGGAAGAATGTGTAGATAGAAAGGGAACTGGGAAGAACATGAAGATAGCAAGGGAACTGGGAAGAACATGTAGATAGCACAGGAACTGGGAAGAATGTGTAGATAGAAAGGGAACTGGGAAGAATGTGAAGATAGCAGGGGAACTGGGAAGAACATGTAGATAACAAGGGAACTGGGAAGAACATGAAGATAGCAAGGGAACTGGGAAGGACATGCAGATAGAAAGGGAACATGTACATGTATAGCACAGGAACTGGGAAGAAAGTAGCAAGGGAGATAGAAAGTGAAGATGGGAAGGGAATGGTAAGATAATAGCAGGGAACTGGGACTAGGAAGAACATGTAGATAACAAGGGAACTGATAGGGAAGAATAATGTGTAGATAGATAGCAAGGGAGAACAGGGGAAACTAGGGAAGGGGACATGCAGATGTAGAAACAGGGAACTGGGAAGTACATGTAGATAGCCAGGGAACTGGGAAGAACATGTAGATAACAAGGGGAACTGGGAAGAACATGTAGATAGCAATGGAAGGGAACTGGGAAGGGAACATGAAATGAGATAGCACAGGAACTAGGAACTGGGATGAATGAATAGATAACAGAACTAGGGAAGATGGGAAAGAACAAGAACATGAGATAGCAAGGGAACTGGGAAGGACATGCAGATAGAAAGGGAACACTGCAAGGGTTGAACTGGGAAGAACATGAAGATAGCAAGGGAACTGAGAAGAACCTATAGATAGCACAGGAACACTGGGAAGAATGTGTAGATAGAAAGTGAACTGGGAAGAACGTGTAGAGAACAGGGGAACTAGGAAGAACATGTAGATAACAAGGGAACTAGGAAGAACATGAAGATAGCAAGGGAACTGGGAAGAACATAACAAGGGAACTGGGAAGAACATGTAGATAGCAAGGGAACTGGGAAGAACATGTAGATAGCACAGGAACTAGGAAGAATGTAGATAACAAGGGAACTGGGAAGAACATGTAGAAGGCAAGGGAACTGGGAAGAATGTGTAGATAACAGGGGAACTGGGAAGAACATGTAGATAGCAAGGGAACTGGGAAGAACATGTAGATAGCACAGGAACTAGGAAGAATGTGTAGAACAGAAAGTGGGATTGGGAAGAATGTGTAGATAACAGGGGAACTAGGAAGAACATGTAGATAACAAGGGAACTGGGAAGAACATGTAGATGGCAAGGGAACTGGGAAGGACATGCAGATAGAAAGGGAACACTGGGAAGTACATGAGGGAACTGTCAAGAACATGTGGATAGCAAGGGAACTGGGAAGAACATGTAGATAGCAAGGGAACTGGGAAGAACGTATAGATAGCAAGGGAACTGGGAAGAACATGTAGATAGCAAGGGAACTTGGAAGAATATGTAGATAGCAAGAGAACTGGGAAGAACATGTAGGTAGCAAGGGAAAGAATGGGTAGATAAGAACATGTATGTGATAATAGCAAGGGAAGAACATGGAAACAATGAACATGAAGGGAACTGGGATGAACATGTAGATAGCACAGGAACTAGGAAGAATGTGTAGATAGAAAGTGAACTGGGAAGAATGTGTAGATAACAGGGGAACTAGGAGGAACATGTAGATAACAAGGGAACTGGGAAGAACATGTAGATGGCAAGGGAACTGAAGATAGCAAAAGGGAACACTGGGAAGTAAGAAAGGTGTAGATAGAAAGGGAACTGGGAAGAACATGAAGATAGCAAGGGAACTGGGAAGAACATGTAGATAACAACACTGGGAACTCGGAAGAACATGTAGATAGCAAGGGAACTGGGAAGAACATGAAGATAGCAAGGGAACTTGGAAGAATGTGCGCAGAAAGGGAACTAGAAAGAATGTGTAGATAGAAACATGTGATAACTGGGAACTCGGAAGAACATGAAGATAACAAGGGAACTGGGAACATGTAGATAGCATTTAGATAGAAAGGGAGAACAGGGGAAGTAAGAACATGTAGATAACCAGGGGAACTGGGAAGAACATGTAGATAACAAGGGAACTGGGAAGTACATGTAGATAGCAAGGGAACTGGGAAGAACATGTAGATAGCAAGGGAACTGGGAAGTATATGTAAATAGTGTTGCAGTGTAGAACATGTATATTGCAAGGGATCTGGGAAGTACATGTAGATAGCAAACTGGAAAAACATGGATTGCAAGAATATGAGAACATGAAGATAGCAAGGGAACTGGGAAGAACATGTAGATAGCAAGGGAACTGGGAAGAACATGAAGATTGCAAGGGAACTGTCAAGAACATGTAGATAGCAAGGGAACTGGGAAGAACATAGCATGAAGATAGGAAAACGGGATATCAAGGGAACTGAGAAGAACCTGTAGATAGCACAGGAACTAGGAAGAATGTGTAGATAGAAAGTGAACTAGGAAGAACATGTAGATAACAAGGGAACTGGGAAGAACATGAAGATAGCAAGGGAACTGGGAAGAACATGTAGATAGCAAGCAAGGAAGAACTGGATAGCAAGAAACTTGAAGAATGATAGATAGAAAGGGAACTGGGAAGAAGAACATGTAGATAACATGTAGATAACAAGGGAACTAGGAAGAACATATAGATAGCAAGGGAACTGGGAAGAACATGTAGATAGCAAGGGAACTGGGAAGGACATGCAGATAGAAAGGGAACACTGGGAAGATCATGTAGATAGCAAGGGAACTGGGAAGTACATGTAGATAGCCAGGGAACTGGTAAGAACATCTAGATAACAAGGGAACTGGGAAGAACATGTAGATAGCAAGGGAACTGGGAAGAATGTGTAGAACAGCAAACTAGAAGAACATGTAGATAACAAGTAACTGGGAAGATAGTGAGGGAACTGGGAAGAACATGTAGATAGCAAGGGAACTGGGAAGAACATGTAGATAGCAAGGGGCATATGTTGTATTACTGGGAAGAACATATAGATAGCAAGGGAACTTGGAAGAACAAGTAGATAGCAAGGGACATATATTGTATAACTGGGGAACAAAGAACGTATAGATAGCAAGGGAACTGGGAAGTTGTAGATTACTGGGAACTGGGAAGAACATCTAGAACATGGAACTGGGAAGAACATGTAGATAGCAAGGGACTGGGATATAACATGTATTACTGGGAAGGGAACATATAGATAGCAAGGGAAGAACATATATAGTATTACTGGGAAGAACATGAAGATAGCAAGGGACATATATTGTATTACTGGGAAGAAAAGAAGATAGCGTTGAAGAACAAGTAGATAGCAAGGGACATATATTGTATTACTGGGAAGAACATGAAGATAGCAAGGGACATATATTGTATTACTGGGAAGAACATATAGATAGCAAGGGACATATATTGTATTACTGGGAAGAACATGAAGATAGCAAGGGACATATATTGTATTACTGGGAAGAACGTATAGATAGCAAGGGACATATATTGTAGCAAGGGAAGACATAGATATTGTATTACTGGGAAGAACATATAGATAGCAAGGGACATATATTGTATTACTGGGAAGAACATATAGATAGCAAGGGACATATATTGTATTACTGGGAAGAACGTATAGATAGCAAGGGACATATATTGTATTACTGGGAAGAACGTATAGATAGCAAGGGACATATATTGTATTACTGGGAAGAACATATAGATAGCAAGGGACATATATTGTATTACTGGGAAGAACATATAGATAGCAAGGGACATATATTGTATTACTGGGAAGAACGTATAGATAGCAAGGGACATATATTGTATTACTGGGAAGAACATGATAGCGTATAGGGATGTAGCAAAGGGACATATATTGTATTACTGGGAAGAACATGAAGATAGAAGAACATATAGATTACTGGGAGAACATGAAGGACATATATTATATTGTATTACTGGGAAGAACATGAAGATAGCAAGGGACATATATTGTATTACTGGGAAGAACATGAAGATAGCATGTAGATATTGCAAGGGAAGAACATGGGATAGCAAGGGACATGTATTGATAGTGAGGGAACATGGGCAAGAACATGTAGATAGCAGAGTAGGAACTGGGAATATATTGTACATGTAGAACATGTAGATCAGGGAACTGGGAAGTACATGTAGATAGTCAGGGAACTGGGAAGAACATGTAGATAGCAAGGGAACTGGGAAGTACAGATAGATAGTGAGGGAACTGGGAAGAACATGTAGATAGCAAGGAAACTATTTTGTATTACTGGGAAGATTTTTTTACATTTAATTTAAGTCATTTTCGTCCTTTAGATGAAAAGATGTCAAAATGTAAGTGAAATTTTCAAGCTAAATAAATCGTGCCCTCCCTGACACTGTTGTGACTTATCTGGAATTTAAGATGTAGTGAATATGCTTTCTGGCGTGAAACGGCGAACATAACAAGGGGCAAAAATTTTCAGGTGTATAGTAGCACAGTGAAACTTGGGACACAAGAAAACTGGTCTTTATATAGAGGTTGATTTATACACAAATGGTACTGTTTTAGATGATACTGTTGGTTTATAGCTTAAGGAGGTAAGAAACAACGGACTCCCAAATCCAATTTTCTTCATTTTTTTTCTATTGATACTTCATTATGATCTCTATTAAAATGTAAAATGTAAAATAATTTTATCCACACAATTTTGAGAAAAATTACTTTGAATATGCTCCACTGAAACATATCTAGTATTCCCTTGAAAAGTGTAAACAGGTCAATCTAATTTCTGTGTACTGTTCCAAATATAGATAGATATCAAAAAACATAAAGCAATACAGGAAAAGAAATATTTCCCTTATAAAACTTCCAAGGGAAAATAATTTTGAATGTATATTTTTCAATATCTTTATGATAAAGGTTCCAGTGAATACAGCAATTATAGAACAAAATTTCACCATTTTCTTCCCAAAACTGACAATTTATACAAATCTGGAAATTCAGTTTTCCTCAAAATATCTATATAATCCTGAAGTTATTATTATAGAACATTAAGAATATGAAAAGAATTTATCCACAGGAATATAAAATATGGTCACCAGAACAAAACTATTGTGAAATGTTAGTTACATTTGTATTTTGGGTTCAATATTTTTCTGGCATGACTAAAATTTGAAAAATAGATCAATAAATACTATATATGTATCAATTGATTAAATATAAAAATTATTCTTATGAAATTTTAAATGAAAACAGTTTCCTTTAAAGTGTCATTCTGGTAGATAAGGGCATCATTATGGTGATCATTATCATTAAATAGATGACATCCCGATAATTTACCATTCGCCTAATGCCTGAAACTTTTCCTTCATGACATCACAATTAAATGGCCTGTCAAAAATTTGTGTAATTATGATGTCACAATCCAGTGATGTCAGAAAGCACAATAAACTTATGTCATTTTTAACATCCAGTATTATTTGAATAGTGTGTAATTCCTCCTTAAGTAACCTTTAAAGGAGCACTTTCACCTGATTTCATAGAAAGTTCTAGGGGGCTTCTGTGGCTGTATGTTTAGAGCACCAAGTTTCCAATCCTGAAGTCTTTCACCTCTGGTCAGTGCAGGTTCCAGTCTTGTTGGAACCTAAGCTGTTTCTGTGAGGAAGTTTGCCAGTTTACTTGCAGAAGGTCGGTGGTCTCTTTAGTATTAGAATTGTCATCCTTCAAAATATCAATTCACTGCAATGTTTTAAAAAGTGCATCCCAAATTGTAATGTATATATAAGAATATATGAAAAAGACATTCTGCTAGGTCATATAATATACGCTTTTATTTAATTCATCAACCCCTGCAGTCATATTTAGACTTGCCCAAATCAATAAATAGTATGGTCTACTGTGATAATTCAGAAGTGTACAAGTTAATACTGCATGTTAAGTTATTGTAAAATTTGGATTCTGAATAATTCTGACTGTAGAATCTACTATTCTCTGGAATGAGTGAGTTTATTTGTGGCTACAGTGATCAATGAATTAAATATTACAGAATTTCAGTGTGAAATTATACAGATGAAGAACTCGGTGTTTACGGAATCAGGTGGAGGTCAAAGAACAAATGTGGATCCAGAGGAATGTGTAGCAGATTGTTCAAATGCTGTTACATGCACTGGTATAAGTTACAACAAGCTTAGCCGATCATGTGTCTTTATGACCCAGGTTCAGAAGCCCGTGGAGAACATTTGCTGTGATGTATATGTTAAAACCTGTCCCAACACTGCCTCCTATCCACGTATGTATATTTTATCAATTTAATTAAAAACCAATCTCTCGTCATTCCTGTTTTATGATATGTCGCATACAGGATCTAATGCATTATCTATCATGAGGTCACACATGAATGACCTCTCGTAGGTGTAAAATGTTTGACCAGTGGAAATGTGATTTACAAGATTTTGAAAGTTTATTGAATGGTCAAGAGACTTAATTTATTTTATGATATAAAACTGTCAGTGAGCAGAATTCATTTGAAATACTGTATGTGTATTTAAATTGGAGCACTCATGTATTAGCATTCTAAGGGTTTGTAGACTTATTAGCGCAATCTTGAATTTGCACAACTAGGGCAAGAATGCAGATCACCCCTGATATATCGCCCACCGTTAAAATGCCAAATCCGCATTATGCCACTATGTCTTGAGGAATAATTCCCTCGTAATGCCAAAACCTACATACTGCCATCCGCCGCCGATTGTCCGGTACAAATGGTCATCTATACATGTTAAATCCCTTTACCGTATCGCCAGACCAGATGAAAAAATTAGGTCAGTGTAAAATTTTAACCATCGGTCGCTTAGTGTCATAAACTGGTATCCAGTTGTATGAACAATGTGTAGTAGTCAGACGAGGACCAGCTTATGAGTGTCACAATTTTCAAATCTGGCTTCTGTTAAAGTTAAAAAAATTGACACGTCATGTGTTTACACAGCAATTATCACACGTCAAGAAACAATTATGAGTAGGTGGGATATATAAACCTAAAGCCTTATTATAACCGGCCTGTCAAAGAGTTATTTTAAACAAAAAAATAAACAATGAAAGTTAACATTAGAAATGTTTCCAGGGTTAATGTTAGAAACAGGTCTAGATTTTCTGGCCATCGAACATGTGCATATTTTGGATGGTTTAATTTTGGTCATTTTAATAGGGTGGCCAAATTGTCCAAACTTAAACAACGGTCAAAATATCTGAAATTACTGTAGTGATTGTAAACAGGATATGTTGTATGACCAAACCTTGAAAATAATAAACCTCAAAATATTGCCAAACCCTTTATACCGCCAGAATTAAGGGAAACAAAAGGTTGCTGTATATCGGTGGTGAACTGTATTTTAAAATAGCGGTAATACCGATACAATGGCAGACAATATAGATCATGCAATCATTCCATATGTGGAAAATACCTGTGATCAAATGCCACTGAACACATCATCATAGCCTGCCTTAAGACTTGCTGCTTTAAAACCACTTCATGCTGGTTAAATACCATTAGTTTTGTCGCTAATGCAGAATGACAGGGTGGAGAAATTTTAGCGATGCACTTGAATTAGCGCAATGACTTGAGTGCGGAAAGCACTAATATTAGAATACCGCTAAAATAAGTACACCTGCAGTATCTTTGGTAATTTGATCATTTCCATGGTTATGAAAGTAATTGTCTACTTCTGGATTTTGTATGTTCAGTTTTGTTTATAACATTAAAAATGTTTACATCGCTTTGCCATTTGATAAACTTACAAGATTGCGTAAGTCACATTTTCATTGGTAGAAAATGATACAACCAAGAGGTCAATAACATGTGACCCCATAACAGATTTCATTAGATCCTCTATGTGACATATCAGAAAACAGGAACGATGAGAGATTCTTATTTTATATAATCTTACATCTGATATCAAGATCTTAAATATCCATTCTTACCTGGTTAAATAAGTGTAAAGTTTTATACATTGAATTATCAACCTGCAATTACAAAGGAATTTGGGCAACCCTCAGTGTTCACTAAATAGAAAGTATGTGTTTTCATCTTGAAGTGATTCTGTACTATACACATTTTTCGAGTTGTTCCGTTTAGTCATGGTTTGTCTTGAGACACCACCCTATCTGCCACTGAACTGTGGATTCTCAATACAAGTGCTCTGTCAAAAAAGGTTTTATTTAAAGGATTAACTAACCAGATGGTATACAGAATGTGGTCTCAAAAGATAAGTGGTCTTTCATGAGAGTGGTCATTCCAGACAGTTTTCACTGAAGTATGCGACCTCACAGAAGATGTGGGTGCCATCACTTTTAGTTAAGTATTTTATTGTATTAATTTCCTGGAATATCGATATCATGCAGTGCTAGATGCCAGTTGAGAAAAGCAACCTATAGGAACAACTGTCATCTTAACAAGGCAGAACATTTATCTAAACTGAATGTTGTCAATGTAAATATTGCGACCATGCCCAACTTTCTGTTGAAGTCATGTAATTAGGATTCTCGAAAAATACTTAAGTTTGTACTTAAGTTTTATCTCAAAACTTTAAACTCAGCTGAGATTTTTCTTGAAATACGTTTCTCAAAACAAACTTTGTCATTTCTCAGCTGAGTGAAATTGTTTTACACAGTTAGGTGCATGCAGTTTTTCCCATGCCCTACACCTTCCTTTTGGAAACCCCCTATCTTCTAGTGGGTAAAAAACAACTAAATATTGTTTATTTTTGTCATAATGTCCTCTGTTAATTTAAATTCCACCTTTCTGTTATTGGGGTTACTAAATCACCCATTCCGGGCCCCAAATTGCGTCATATTCACTTTAGGGTATAAAATTAGGTTTCCTGCAGGGTGATGACAGGACATGTATTCTGCATGTTTTAAAAACTATTGAAAATCCTATCATGCCAAAGTTTTGTTAACTGTGGTTATATATGTGGTTATAAATTTATTTACAGTATTAAAACATACTTCAGCACCCATCAGACATCATGTTGACTGTCATCTTTATTTGATTAGCATTATAAAACACCCATTCCTTGCCTCATTTAACGTCACGTGGACTTTATGCCAGTTTTCTAAGAAGTTAGGCCTAGACCATAGCACAGTCATGTCACAGGGCCTACATATTTTGCTTGTCTGTGCCACTGAAGTAAACAGGCAAAGTAGCCATTATAGATATTTTTAATTTTTTTTCATTTGGTTCCATTTTGAAAAAAAAACCAAAACACAGCTAACCAAGTGGTTTTTAGAATGTGGTCTTAAAAGACAAGTGGTTCTTTATGACAGTGGTGTCATAGGTTCCACTGTACAATTTATTATTATGCATTCATATGAATTTTCATTAATTTCTTTTTGAAGTTTTGAATGAGACTCCAAAACTTGATGGAACCGTGGTAGCAGAGAGTCATGCTAAAGTACTGTATTCTCCCTTTTATCCTTTGGCTTACCCTGGTAATACAGAAATGGTATGGGTGATTACAACTTCATTTATGAATATCATTACATTGATGGTAAGTCTCATCTAAAATGATATAGTGATACATTGTAGATATAACATTATAATTATATAATAATGAAGAACATTAAAAACTGACTGTCACCATGAAACTGAAAAATTGTTGAGTGTGGTGTAAACAATACTCAAACGAAACAAACAAACAAATAGTTCAAAATAGCAGCTATTGCTTTTCCCTTCATTTTTTCAACCAAACAATTTCCGAGGGTATTGTCTCTGACCTATATTTTGTATATGTGCGTTATTGGTCCTTGTGTGTGTGTGTGTGTGTGTGTGTGTGTGTGTGTGTGTGTGTGTGTGTGTGTGTGTGTGTGTGTGTGTGTGTGTGTGTGTGTGTGTGTGTGTGTGTGTGTGTGTGTGTGTGTGTGTGTGTGTGTGTGTGTGTGTGCATGTTCATGCATGTGTGTGTGTTAAGCATTTGGATTTTTAATTTTGTTTTCAGTCAATGTAGTATTAAATGTTCTTCTGATAAAATTATTAATGAAAATAAGTCTTGACCCGTCACTAAAATGATGATATGTGAAAGAGTTACATTTGCAGTCTGGCTATCATTAAGATTTTTTAAGAGGATAAAGTTGTAGATTGATAGATAAATCAGGCATTTCAGAATTTTTAAAACTGGTAGTTTTGAAAAATATAAACAATGTTAGTTGACATTTGAAAAATTGTTGTTTAATTTATATCAATTATCAAAGGCTCTCAAATATAAAATGAACATATTTTAAAGCTGAGATGACCGAAGTTGATTTTGAAATCAAGGTACAAATAAGATCAGGTAAAATCTAAAATGTAATTGAGGAACTACTCAAATTAATAATATGCAGTACAAATATGAACCTTATCTGTTGGTATCACAGGTAAAAAATGTCCAACTTGGTTGTGAAGATTTAGTTGTCATCAGAAATGGAGATAACCCGCTAGCTCCGACACTAATGACCTTGACTTCGTCAAGCACTAGTGGTGTCTTCACCATGTCAACAGGAAGTACAATGTATATTTATATGTCACTGATGTCACACCTTCAATATACAGGTGTTCTACTCCAATACAATTCAGGTAAGTTAATTAACATATCACAGGTGTCACACTTATAATATAGAGGTGTTCTATTCCAATCCAAATAGATTGTCACACCTGTAATATAGAGGTGTTCTATTCCAATCCAGATCAGGTTGTCACACCTGTAATATAGAGGTGTTCTATTCCAATCCAGATCAGGTTGTCACACCTGTAATATAGAGGTGTTCTACTCCCATTCAAATCAGATTACTATACCTTCTGTTAAAATCTCATAATCTGATTGGTTATGAGAGAGATGTGAAAATTTTCATTGTCATTACAAAAAATGTAACGTGTCACGTTTCATTCCAGTGAGAGCTTTTGTCATAACCAAAATGTTTGTAGGCTATTTTTAGCTTGCTGGGAAATATCTGAGATGTCAAATGTCCATTTTAAATTAAAGTCAATTTAACACCGGATCCAATTACACATCTATGGTAATATGTTACAGGAAACAAATATGACACTCGGTATAATGAAATAAATATAACATTCATGAGAGGGCGATTTTGCATATTTTCACCCCTCGGACAACACTGCTTCCTCCGGGTGAAAAAATGCAATATCACCCACTCATGAATGTAATATTTATATATTGTAACACCTGTAATAAAGAGGTAATCTACTGTAATACAAATCAGGATGTCACACCTGTAATATAGAGGTGCTCTACTGTAATACAAATCAGGATATCACTTGTAATAAAGATGTGTTCTACTGCAATACAAATCAGGTTGTCACACCTATAATATAGAGGTGTTCTACTGTAATACAAATCAGGTCCTCTCACCTGTAATATAGAGGTGTTCTACTGTAATACAAATCAGGTTGTCACACCTGTAATATAGAGGTGTTCTACTGTAATACAAATCAGGTCCTCTCACCTGTAATATAGAGGTGTTCTACTGTAATACAATTCAGGATGTCACACCTGTAATATAGAGGTGTTCTACTGTAATACAAATCAGGATGTCACACCTGTAATATAGAGGTGTTCTACTGTAATACAAATCAGGTCCTCTCACCTGTAGTATAGAAGTGTTCTACTGTAATACATATCAGGTTGTCACACCGAAATTTTAATCTTGACTATTTTAAAATTTTAAAATATATGTCGGTAGAGATTTAATATTTCACATGTGCAGTCCTTATGATAAGCCCTTTCAAATGTTATCATGGCCTTGTGACCTAGATAATCACATATGACATCCTTTTCTCAAATTTTCAGTATCCAGGATGTGATTTTACTACAATTTTAAACTTATTTATTTTACAAAGATAAACAGACAAGTTTAAACAACTTAAATAAATGTGTCTCATTGGTGATGTTGGCGTTATGGGGAGCTTGCTGTTGTCAGGAAACCAGAGTGCCCAGAGAAACCCCCATATCTCTGACCTGGCGACTGCCATACCATCTCACATACTCCCCTTGCCATGCAATACTCACAAGTAAGCTGTGTCGTCTTCTGACAACTCTTGTACAGTCACATGCAATACTCACAAGTAAGCTGTGTTGTCTTCTGACAACATGCAATACTCACAAGTAAGCTGTGTCGTCTTCTGACAACTCTTGTACAGTCACATGCAATACTCACAAGTAAGCTGTGTCGTTGTACTCACATGCAATACAAAGTCTGTGTCGTCTTCTGACAACTCTTGTACAGTCACATGCAATACTCACAAGTAAGCTGTGTTGTCTTCTGACAACTCTTGTACAGTCACATGCAATACTCACAAGTAAGCTGTGTCGTCTTCTGACAACTCTTGTACAGTCACATGCAATACTCACAAGTAAGCTGTGTCGTCTTCTGACAACTCTTGTACAGTCACATGCAATACTCACAAGTAAGCTGTGTTGTCTTCTGACAACTCTTGTACAGTCACATGCAATACTCACAAGTAAGCTGTGTCGTCTTCTGACAACTCTTGTACAGTCACATGCAATACTCACAAGTAAGCTGTGTTGTCTTCTGACATATCTTGTACAGTCACATGATCATGTTGACCAATCAATCCATACATATTAGCTTAGGATCCAGGTATATTCTGGTGCACTGGCAGATTGATAATTCAAAATTGTCTTCTCATGATCTTTATTTGAATCTTATCATGTGATTTATCACACAGGATGTCATTTTGAAATAACGGCAAACAGTGGAGTTATTTTTAGTCCGGGATATGGTGTTACAACATACCCAGGAGCACAGAACTGTACAACTAGAATAACAACAACTACTGGTGGTCCAATGAGGCTGTACTTCAGGGATTTTGAAGTAGAGAACAACAAGGACTTTTTAAAGGTATGAGTCATTTAGGGAATCACATGACTGTATTAGATATAGTGTAAACCATATTTGACCCAATAACTTACCAATGTATTTCTGGTTAACATCTCATTGTCAACCTTCTACAAAAGGTTCTCGATTGTATGTAAAAAAGGGGGAGTTATAGAGACTTGGGGGCTTAATGGGTCAAATACAGTTTATAGCCCCAATGACCTCCATATTGATTCATTTAAATATCTGTGTCAAGGGAATTAAAACTTTCAAACCTTCTTTTTAAATTAGGCCAATGATACAGTACTATAGTCTAATTCATATACCTCGGCAGGGCGGATTTAACATTTTGATTGTCATAGTCAAATTCACATACCTCGACATGGCTGAGTTATATTTTGATTACCATATGGATGATTTTACTTACTTTTCGGTATAACAAGCTTTACAAGAAAAACATTTTATTCCCCACTGGATGCTCGTGGGAATAGTGACATTTAGTAGGAACAATTACTCTTACCAGTGTACTGTACGTGTACATATTTTAGCAGTATTCTAATATTAGCGTTCAAGTCATTGCACTAATTCAAGTACAACACTAAAATTTATCCTTTCTACATTCTACATATGCATTCTATTATCTTTACTTTACCTGTATCTGACAGATTTGGATAAGGCGGCGGTGAATCTATCGCTTTTTCAGCAATTGTTTCAGACTTTCTGCCATTTTATATGTCGACAGATATATTGAGATTGAAAACAACACATTCAAGAAATCTGTATCGAATACTGTTTACGGCCTTGCTCAATCAGTAGTGCGCTCGACTTTTGATTGTGAGGTCGTGAGTTCGAGTCCAGCCGGCGGCAGGTTGGTTTCCTGTCCTTTGGATGAGACAGTAAAAACCTAGGTCCTGTGTCACAGTAGGTGTCAGCACGTTAAAGAACCCTCACTGCTCAATGGCTGCAAGTGCTGAGCATAGGCCAAAATTTGAAGCCCTTCACTGGCATTTGGTGTCGTCTCCATATGAGTGAAATATTCTTGAGTGGGACGTTAAACAACAATAAACAAACAAACAATACTGTTTACAAGTTCAATTTAATAAATATCATTGGTCAGTTAGAATGGTCACCTACCTATATTGTACAACCTGCTTCATAATAACACGGCTCAGGGATTACCTTACCTGTACAGGATCACTTTGGTGGTACACCTGGAAAGCTATTTTGTGTATCAGGAAAGTATAATATTGCTAATTCAAAAATATTTTTCCCGTAATTGCGTTAATTCAAAATTGTGCTAATATGTTTACACCTCCTCAGAGCACTAAAATATGAGTGTGCTAATTTAAATACACATATAGTATTTTCAATGTTGTTATGCTTTAATACCTAAAATTTAAACTTGTCCAGGTCAAGACAGGAATCAAAAGACTCCACCCCACCAGGTTATATGGATTTTACTATAGACAAGGCCATTTTGCAGTTTGATTGTAAAAGAGGTAGACAAATAAGGCAACCATATGTTTTGTTTATAACTACAAGGTGTGTCAATAACTAAATGCATTCAATATCAGGACACAGCATTACAATTTCCATTTTACTACATTTTTTATGAAACTGATGATATGTAATAAAAATTCAAATGTCACATGTTCACGGATACAAACTTTTAATTTAAATATTTATTATGCCACTCAACAATTTTTGTCATATCATGGTAGCCATCTTTAGTGGTGGAGGTGAAAACCCAATTACAATGTAAATCTGGAAATTTTCGTATGACTTTATTTTTGTGATACACAATTTCTAGATTTATTCGTGAGATGATATTTTTGTGATTTCTAATGCCCATTTTGTCATGCTATTATCATACCTCAAGCGAGAGCTCATATGAAATTACACATATTTAAAATTTTCACAAATAAAACAGGATTTACAGTGCACAGGAAGAGAATGCTGGCCTTTAACAAATAAACAGGCATCATTGTCTCTCTAGTTAGCCAGAGTTTACCTCCCACTGGAACCATAAGCTGATTTTATGAGAAAATATGCCAGTTTGCTTGCAGTGCCCAGTGATATCTTTCCCAGGTATGTTGTATCAGGGTTCTCTTGTCCATCACTAAATACTGGCTGGCACCATATAACAGAAAATTTGTTGAGAGTGGTGTTAGAATAAAATTTCAAATTAAAAATTCAAATTATTGTATGAGAAACATCTTTGTCTGTGCCAGGTATATAAAATTAGAGACAGTACAATAACAGCTGTACACACTGGATCTGGATATACAGGATCAATCGTACCATCGGATGTAACCACAAACTCGGGAAGTTTGTATCTAGTCTTCACAACAAGTGCTATCGGTGGCAGAAAAGGATATATAGCAGAATTTACAGCAGGTAACACAATGGTGTGATGGCATATGAGCTACATTTTGTATACAAAACACATTTAAAAATTTGATGGCATGTGAGCCATGTATAAAACTTTTAACACAGTGTGATGGCATGTGAGCCAAATGTAACACTTTTAACAGTGTGATGGCATGTGAGCTATACAAAACACATTTAATAGTTTAATAGCATATGAGCTACACAAAATACTTTTAACACTGTGATGGCATGTGAGCCATACAGAACACTTAACATAGTGTGATGGCATGTGAGCCATACAGTACACTTAACATGGTATGATGGCATGTGAACCATACATAACACTTAACACTGTGATGGCATGTGAGCCATACAGAACACTTAACATAGTGTGATGGCATGTGAGCCATACAGTACACTTAACATGGTATGATGGCATGTGAACCATACAGAACACTTAACACTGTGTGATGGCATGTGAGCCATACAGAACACTTAACACAGTGTGATGGCATGTGAGCCATACAGAACACTTAACACTGTGTGCTGGCATGTGAGCCATAAAGAACACTTAATACAGTGTGCTGGCATGTAAGCCATACAGTACACTTAACATGGTGTGATGGCATGTGAACCATACATAACACTTAACACTGTGTGATGGCATGTGAGCCATACAGAACACTTAACACAGTGTGCTGGCATGTGAGCCATACAGAACACTTAACACTGTGTGATGGCATGTGAGCCATACAGTACACTCAATACAGTGTGCTGGCATCTGAGCAGTACAAAACACTTCTAACAGTTTGATGTCATGTAAGCTATACAATACACATTTAACAGTTTGATGTCATGTAAGCTATACAATACACATTTAACAGTTTGATGTTGTGTAAGCTATAGAAATGAGTCGTACAAAACACTTTTAACAGTAGAATGGCATTTGAGCTATACAAAACACTTTTATCAGTTTGATGGCATGTGAGCTATACAAAACACTTCTAACAGTTTGATGTCATGTAAGCTATACAAAACAATTATAAGAGTTTGATGTCATATGAGCAAAACAAAACACATTTAACAGTTTGGTGGCATGTGAGCGATACAAAACACTTAACATTTTGATGTCATGTGGGCTATACAAAACACTTTTAACAGTTTGGTGGCATGTTAGCAATATAAAACACATTTAACAGTTTGGTGGCATGTGAGCGATACAAAACACTTAACATTTTGATGTCATGTGGGCTATACAAAACTCTTTACAGTTTGATGTCATGTGGGCTATACAAAACACTTTTAACTATTTAATGTCATGTGAGCTATACAAAACACTTATCAGTTTGACGGAATGTTAGCTATACAAAACAATTATAAGAGTTTGATGTCATATGAGCAATACAAAACACTTTTAACAGTTTGCTGGCATGTGAGCGATAAAAAACACTTAACATTTTGATGTCATGTGAGCAATACAAAACACTTTTAACAGTTTGATGTCATGTGGCTTTACAAAACACATTTAACAGTTTAATGTCATGTGGGCTATACAAAACACATTTAACAGTTTGATGTCATGTGGGCTATACAAAACACTTTTAACTGTTTGATGTCATGTGAGCTTTAAAAAAACCACTTTTAGCAGTTTGATGTTATGTGAGCTTTACAAAACACTTTTAACAGGTTGATGTCACATCAGCTATACAAAACACTTTTAAACACAATTTGAAATCCTATTTTAAGATTCATGACTTTTCTTTTTGTTCATGTCAGTGTTAAAATCTGGTACAGTCTCCTTAACATATGTTATGTCATTTTCTGTAAATTTTGTGGTTCTTCTTACTTTAGTGGTACTTTGAATGTTGGGGGGTTTACAACAGGGGTATCCTGTTCTGTTTATGTTTCTTTTGTTTTTATAATTGTTTCTATTTGATCTTTTATCTTCAACAGGTTGTTCATATATTGCCAGCTCGTCTGTAATGGTAACTCCGAATTCGAGTGAGATATTTTCCCCTGCATTACTAAAAGCCAAATGTGCCACAGGATACATCTTTCAGGAGCCTTACTATGGTCAATCTGATGTATATCTTCGGTGTTTGTCCAATGGTAGTTTTGATCGAACAATTCCAGTTTGTGATCGTAAGTTTCACAGAGACTGGACATATTTTGATTACTTGTCAGATATTATTGGTCTGTTTGACAGTCTCTAATACTTTTCATACCCAGTATTTCATAAATTCTTATTTTTGGGCCCTCGACTTTTCCGACATATACAGTCAAACTTGCACTGAAGGGCACCTCTGTATACAGGGCACCTGCCTTTAAAAGTCATTCAAACATAACCTTTGTTTACTGTTTTATAATGTATAATCTTTCTTGTAAAGGCCAACTGTCTGTAAAGGTTGCTTTTGCCTGTTCCCTTTAGTGGCCTTCATAGACAAGTTTGACTGTATTCACAAATAGATCATTGATGAATTTTCTATTTAAAGTTGTGAATGACTAATTATGCAAGTTTCCAGCAGTAATATTGTAATGTTCTATAGCAGTGGCTCATTTGTTTCCATTATGAAAAACCTGGATTTTCAAATTAAATGTATGTCAAACCCACTTAAAGTGAACATTGTTACATTGAAATCCCACTTATTTCAAATGATTTTGATTCCCCAGCCAGATATCTTTATCACCATTATAACCTGGTTATTTTGAAAACCCTGTTCATTTGAAAGACAAAAAAAATTCCCCTTTAATTTCAGTATATTCGGAGTACTGTATTAATTACTGTATCAATTCTATTGACAAAACTTATCGAAGCACCATGAATTTTAACTCATGCGAAAGATTGATGTTCCAGCAATTAGGGTTCTTTGATGTGAAAAATGGTTGGCAGGATGCAAAGAAAATTTAGAGTGGAACCTCACTTTTAATACCACCATACTGAATGAATAAAAGTTGGTCTGATAAGTTAGGTGATTTCCTAAGTGAAAATCTAGGTGTATTGAATATTTATTACAAGATTTTCAAGAGACTGAATATCTTTGGTCTTATATGCAAGGTGGTCTCCTAATTGAGGTGGTCCCCTAAGTGAGGTGGTATCCTACTTGAGGTGTTCTTAAGATGAGGTTTCACTGTATACAATACAAATAAAAATTTCTTGGCTTTTGTCAGAGGCATTTTGTGGAACGGTCCCAATTATTCCAAATGGCTACATAGTGTCAACAACAGGGGTCTATGGCGGTGATCAGGTGACATATGCATGTGAAAGTGGCTACATCAGCTCTTGGCCCCTTACCATCACCTGCGGTAGTAACGGTGTCTGGAATACCCAACCAACATGTACTGGTAAGTATTGATAGATATTAATGATATCACCTGTAGTAGTAACGGTGTCTGGAATACCCAACCAACATGTACTGGTAAGTATTGATAGATATTAATGGTATTTTCTTATTTCAACACTGTATTTTTCCATTTTGATTTGTTCACGTGGTTAATGGTTTTCACTTTATTTGTTGTATAGTACATGTGTGTTGATAGTTATAAATTACTATACAATGTTATAAAGATCTAAGACAACTACACTGAAGTACTGAATTTCCATAACCTTAATAGTTTGTCTGGTTAATGTAATTACTGCCACACACAACAATTTCTGTCTGTCTGTCTGCCTGTCTGCCTGTCTGCCTGTCTGCCTGTCTGTCTGTCTGCCTGTCTGTCTGCTTGTCTGTCTGTCTCTCTCCCTCTCTCTCTCTCCCTCTCTCTTTCTCTCTCTCTCTCTCTCTCTCTCTCTCTCTCTCTCTCTCTCTCTCTCTCTCTCTCCTCTCTCTCTCTCTCTCTCTCTCTCTCTCTGTGTGTCTGTCTGTCTCTCTCTGTCTATCTGTCTCTCTCTGTGTCTGTCTGTCTCTCTGTGTCTGTCTGTCTCTCTGTGTCTATCTGTCTCTCTGTGTCTGTCTGTCTCTCTCTCTCTCTCTCTCTCTCTCTCTCTCTCTCTCTCTCTCTCTCTTTATATTTATATATATATTTGTATTATATTTGTTTGTAGCCTCTTCCTGTAGTCCACTTTCTGTGGCAGTAGCCAATGGTCTGAGAGACATTCTAGTAAATGATGGAATACAACATGGATCAGTTCTAAACTACTCCTGTGACTCCTATTACCAATTAGTTGGAGTACCTATTATACAATGTGAAAATGGAGACTGGTCTAGTCTACCTCCTGTATGTCACCGTAAGTGTAATCTGTAACATTTGCTGAACTCGTCCAGCCCTGTGGTCACATTTAGACTCACCCAGATCAGTAAATAGTATGGTCTACTGTCATAATTCAGGAGTGAACAAGTTCATATTGCATGTAAAATTATTATAAAAATATGGTTCTAATTCATACACCCCTGAATTCTAACAGTGGACTTAACCATTCTTTGAAATGGGCAGGTCCATATGTGACTTCAAGGGTTGATGAAATAATGGTAAATATCTCTGTATGTGATAATGAATTAAGAATGGTCAGGAAGAAAAAGAATGAAATAAACATCTGAATTATGACAGGGAACCTTGAGCTTTTTCCTTTCAATCTACGGGATGAAGATATTAAGCAAGTGTAATTATAAGACCGACTTCTGCCGCAAACCAAATGCAGTATTTAAGGACTTCGCGTTGTGTTTTGTGATCGCATCCTATACTGCATTCGGTTGAACATAGGAGATGTGTACCCGATCAGTTCACAATGTAATTATGTCTGGTGACAAGGGTGTCAATGCACTTGGCACATATACACAACTGTAGTCTTGTTTTGTCCAGTCACAAACTCAACAACAACTCTCTGTATAATTCATAAAATTTATTTGATATAAAATTAAATAAATGTTTTCAGATGACTTCACAATTAAATTATGAAACCATTTGGAAT
Source organism: Atrina japonica (assembly GCA_030159075.1). Lineage (NCBI taxonomy): Eukaryota > Metazoa > Mollusca > Bivalvia > Pterioida > Pinnidae > Atrina > Atrina japonica. Next base: position 1,061,656 of record BROG01000162.1, read on the forward strand.
TAACACAAATTTCTATACACCTAAAATGTTTTATTTAAATTTAAAGTTTAAGTTAAGTTTTATTTCTAATAAAAATTTACAATAGGTTTAAAACTTAAATTTTACCGTTAATTTAGAATCCTTCTTTGAAGTATATTCCTTAAGACTGCGTTCAATATTTACATTACAATCACCCTATTAGACCATTTATGGTAAAAAGCTATTTTAAGATTGCAGTATTTGTGCATGGACCTACTTGAACGATGAAATGCTGACATTTCTGTATGAGTCGACATATACCTGTAGCCCGTTTCACTAAGAGTCATCCGTAATTTCTTTTACTTAAGTATAGAATATTCAGGGACAGACAACCAATTTATTCAGCTGTATCGATTTCCAAGGCGAAGTGTTCTAATTAGAGATTGTTGATACAGTGAAAGCTGATGTAGAGCTTCCTACCAGTCGATCACTTTCGATCCAAGCCCATATTCAAATGCTGGTCGATTCGCCCTGATTCCAGTTTGCCCTGAGTTTATTCGCCCTTGGTTGTTTCGCCCCTATTTATAATATATCAGGTGACGTAGAAGCAGCCTGAGTTCATGAGCATAGGCGAACCTTACATGAAGTTGATTGCTTTTTTAATTGTTTGTCTTTATTATTCAATATGTACTTTTTTCTCACTATCCTCAGTTTTCACAGAACTTCTTTTGATCTTCTGGTAAGATACTTGGATAGGCCGCCAACTGAGACTTGCGGAAAGTTTGCAGATATCTAATATGTTACCTTAAAATAGATGCATGATTATAATATTATATAAATACATATAGTTTAAGTACAAAGAAAACTTAGACAAAATCGTTGTATAAACATTTTAAAATAATAGCAGTTTGTATATTACCAACTTGCTTATTAAAAAATCTTGCCAATATCAAGCCATATGCTGGTACATATAGTATTACATACACATAGGTATGTTTAGAATCAGGGCGAACTGAAATATGGGCGAAATGACCTAGGGGTGAACTGGAATCAGGGCAAATGGACCCATCTCCCCACATTCAAATATGCTTAACTGCCATTACTGCAAATCACGGAATAGACGGTATAGATCTGGTCATCGAAGTTACACCAAAAAGACAGTTTTTGAAATAATTTTTACACCAATTTTGTAATACACTTAGGTCTCCTGAAATATTTTATATAAATATGTTACTTACACCCAAAGTTGTAACTTATAACACGCTAATGCAGTATGCACCAAATGTTTGGGACTGAACTGGACAATCTAATTCTGCGCTCTACTTTATGCTCAATTCACTGTGTATACCAGTGATATGTAAAACCGAACAGTGTGACTTTTGCGTAATGAACATTAAATATTTGGTTCCAGTTAACTTAACATGCATTTCTTCCTTACTGTGGTGAAGTTTAAATGGTCGCCAGTGAATATTTACAGAGAATGGACCGTGATTTAAGAGAGCTTCTGCTGCTGTGCGGGGTTTCAGATACTGCCTGAGTCATCCGAAGGCACTAAAGTTCGTTCCAAAATAGTATTTAGTATTGACATATTTTTTAAAAAAAAAATATCATAGAATTAAGCCAAAATTATTCTTATCGTGTTTTTCTTTCGTTTTTATGAACTGAATAGTATATTATTTGCGCACGCATGGCAAAAGTCGATTTAAGACGCTATTTTGCTAAAAATTTAAGAGACAAATGGGTGTTTATATATTTTGTCAGATTAAATAGTAACACTTTCTTAAAACAATATATACACACTTTCCACTGGGGATCACTGATGATGACCTAAATTTACGATGTCTTCAAAGTCAAGTATGCTCATGGTAACAAATGTGATAGATGAAGCACACAGAATTAAACGACTTTAAGGTTTAAGGAACATGTGGGTATCAGGGTTTAAAAATTAATTTTATTGTGATTCAGCACACACAGTTATAAAATGTATGACTTTACATGTGTAGAATATAACAATTTGATTTTCAAATATCGTGATTTATTGTGGATACAACAATTAGAACGTTGGGGCGCAGAATAGGCAGACAGCATTGTATATCTTTTGTAAACTTTTATCAAAGAAATGTTCTTTTCTAAGAGAGGCATTCACTTTTTTCAGTGGTGAATTTTACACATACATTTTCTTGTTTTTTCTTTTTATACAAAATTATTATAGATTATATATTTTCTTAACACCACGGGACAGACAATTTATTTTCAAGCAGAGAAATTATTGTTTTCTTAAAAGCAAAAGTAATGAGACATCCCTTCCAGAAGTTGTAAAATGTGTGAGATTTGATACATGCAGGAAAAAAAATTCGTAACCTTTATGGATTTTCTTTAAAGTAAAATGATCTGTTTTGTGAAAATGGCTTAAGTATCTACTTAAGGATTCTGTAAGTAAAAAACTTACGGAAAAACTTATGATTCTTTGTGAAATGGGCTGCTGTTTTGTTTGTGTTACTCCACTTATAGTAATTTGACTTTATTTTATACATGCATGACAAGCCAGGGCATCATTTTGTGTCTTATTGACAAAAGCTTGTATCTAATGAACTAGCATGTTAAAATTCTGCTAAACTGTCCACTACTCAGAAAGAGGGGGCTCATGTATGTCATATGTCATGTCGATGAATGTAACATGTCATGTCAGTGTGTATCATTTGTATTGCCAAAGTGTATCATAGGTCATGGCAATGTGCATCATATGTCATGGCAATGTGTATCATGTCATGTCAATGTGCATCATATGTCATAACAATGTGTGTCATATGTCATGGTGATGTGTATCATATGCCATGTCAATGTGTATCATGCCATGTTAACATGTCCTTTATCATGCCAATGTGTCATATGTCATAGCATTGTATGTCAAATGTCATGTCAATGTGTATCATAGGTATGTTTCATGTGATGCCGATGTTTGTCCAACATTATACCAAAGTGTATCATTTTACATGTTTCTGGAAAATTGTTCTTTTTATATGTTACATAACAAAAATGATGAATGTCATGAGCATAGGTGTCAGTGGAGGATTTGTAGGCAGGTTGAGAACCCATTTTACTGGTAGGGAGTTTTCAGCCTTTTTATTTATATTCTAAAGGAATTCCATGTCCAGACCAATACATTTTGAATGGCACAGTGGACAGATCAGGAGGATTGTATCTAGCGGACCAGGTCACTGTTCTATGTAAGACAGGTTTTGAAGTACTGGGTAGTTCTACCTATGGTTGTGGAGTGGACATACCTCCGACTTGTATAAGTGAGTACACATTATCTTGTTACTGTACATTGAACATGCAAATTAGTCTGTATGTTTCCAAAAGAAGATTTTTTGACCATCTGCAAACATACTGCAAGCCATCCTATTGTAATCAGTTTGGTTCCAGCAGGGCTCAAAACCCTTGGTGACTAAAAAAAAATGTGGGGGCACAAAATTGATAAAAATGTACCATTCCATGCACAAAGATGGTCAAAAAAAGTGTAAGATATTTGATTATTGTAGTGTTGTTAAAGGCCTTGTGAACTGTACAATGTGTGTTAAAATGCTTCGTATTACCTCCGTAGCCAAGTGGTTGGAACATCACGCTTTATACCATAAAGTCTCTCACCTCTAGTCAGGGCCTCAATGGCTGAGTTGTTGGGACATCACGCTTTAAATCCTGATGTCTCTCACCTCTAGTCAGGGCCTCCATGGCTGAGTTGTTGGGACATCACGCTTTATATCCTGATGGCTATCACCTCTAGTTGTTGGGTCACACTTTAAATCCCTGGGCCTCCACCTCCATCAGGGGCAGTGGAGTTGTTGGGCTTTAAATCACGCTCACCTTATCAGGGCCTCCTGATGGCTATCACCTCTAGTCAGGGCCTCCATGGCTGAGTTGTTGGGACATCACACTTTAAATCCTGATGTCTCTCACCTCTAGTCATCACGCTTTATATCCTGGGCCTCAATGGCTGAGTTGTTGGGGACATCACACTTTAAACATCACGCTTGGCTAAATCCTGATGTCTCTCACCTCTAGTCCAGTTGTTGGGCCTCCATGGCCTCCATGGCTGAGTTGTGGGGACATGGAACAGTCACGCTTGGAACATTAAATCCTGATGTCTCTCACCTCTAGTCAGGGCCTCAATGGCTGAGTTGTTGGAACATCACGCTTTAAATCCTGATGTCTCTCACCTCTAGTCAGGGCCTCAATGGCTGAGTTGTTGGGACATCACGCTGATTTATATCCTGATGTCTCTCACCTCTAGTCAGGGCCTCAATGGCTGAGTTGTTGGAACATCACGCTTTAAAATGTCTCTCACCTCTAGTCAGGGGCCTCCATGGCTGATGTGGGGGACTCTCATCCTGATGTCTCTAGTCAGGGCCTCAATGGCTGAGTTGTTGACATCACACTTTATATCCTGATGTCTCTCACCTCTAGTCAGGGCCTCGCTGAGTTAAATCGCTTTAATATCCTGATGTCTCTCACCTCTAGTCAGGGCCTCAATGGCTGAGTTGTTGGGAACATCACGCTTTGCTGATGTCTACTCACCTTGTCAGGGCCTCAATCACGCTTTTAAAACACACCTCTAGTCAGGGCCTCCATGGGAGTTGTGGGACATCACACTTTAAATCCTGTCTCTCACCTCTAGTCCTAATGGCTGAGTTGTTGAACATCACGCTTTAAATCCTGATGAAGTCAGGGCCTCAATGGCTGAGTTGTTGGGACATCACGCTTTAAAACACCTCTAGTCAGCAGGGGTTCACCTCCTGCTGGAACCTAAGCTGATTTTGTGAGAAAGTTTGTTGTTACATAAAATGCACCATGTGATATAACTATTTAATGATATGTATTCACCAAAGCTTTGTTAATGACCATAGCCAGTGGGAGATAACCAAACAATAGATGAAAAGGCAAAAAAAGATAAGTCTCAAATTCTTTATCACCTCTCCAGTCAACACCTACAAACAAAATTTATAAACTTCTTCTCCTTTAATTCCACATAAATGATCCGCTTAGGAAACCTTACGTGTTTAAACAGCATTAACCAAAATAAAGAAATAACTTCAAATGTCTATCATAACATATCATTATCTGGTTAGAAAAAAGATTATCTTTAATTACGAATCACCTTTGAAGGGATTAAGTGCATGTTATTGAAATAATCATATTTTCCATTATTTTAAAATATTTTTTGTGTTCTATTTTTAGATATTGATGAATGTCAAAGGAAAACTGCTACTTGTAACCAGATCTGTGAGGACACTGTTGGAGGCTACACTTGTTCATGTGAAAGTGGTTACAAACCCACTTCATGGAACTCAAACATATGCGAAAGTGAGTGGTCCTCTATTGACATGTATGATATTTACAATAGGCAGGTTGACCTTTGAACTTTTACTAATTATAGCTGTTTTTCACTCCTGGCTATTTTTTTTTTTTTTGCTTTTTCCAACATTAGTATCAATCATTACATTTCCCATGTATTGATTTCCACTGAAGTTTGTTTCTTAAAGTATTTTAGATTCATTAAAAAATCTGGCTTTCATTTTAAAATCCCCCTCACAAGGGCAAAATAAATGAAAATTAAATGGATTGCCAGTAGAGATCCAACTTTTATCTGTGTTTAATTTATCAAACAATAACATACATTGTGGTTCTTCATGTTATTATTTCTGAACTAGATGGATACAACCCTAAACAGGATTGATTTTAAATAGATTCATATATTTTATCCAAATTTTATTGAAACTTGCAAAATTTACAAAGCATAGTTTATAATATTGTGTTATCATCTGACTCCCTGAGGGTATACATAAACCAAGTAATTGGTATTTTGATACCAGCTGATAACTTTAGACTAAAATATGGGCCTCCGTTGTCAAGTGGTCAGAGAATCACACTTTGCACCATGAGTTTGGTGGTTCCTGATTTTGATTTCTCTAGTATACAGATATAAATTAAATTGGTGGTTCTTGATTTTGATGTCTGTTTTACAGATATAAATTTATTTGGTGGTTCCTGATTTTGATGTCTGTTTTACAGATATAAATTTATTTGGTGGTTCCTGATTTTGATGTCTATTTTACAGATATAAATTAGCATTTTGATTTCTCTTCTTTTTAGATATAAATGTGCTTGGTTGTTTTTTTATATTTGTTTCTCAATTATACAAATAAAAATGAGTTTTGGTGATCTCTAATTTTCATTTCTCAATTTGGTGGTCCCTGATTTTAATTTCTCTATTTGACAGATATTATTGATTTTGGTAGCCCCCGTAATTTTGATTTCTGTATTTTGCAGATATAAATGAATTTAGTCTAATTTTCATTTCCTGATTTGAATGGTTCTGTAATTTCTCTCTTACAGATATTATAAATAAGTGTACAGATATAATTTAATTTCTGTGAATTTCTGTATCTTACAGATATAAAAGTGTGTACAGATAACAAATTTCTGTATCTTACAGATATAAATGAGTGTACAGATAACAATTTCTGTATCTTACAGATATAAATGAGTGTACAGATAACAATTTCTGTATCTTACAGATATAAATGAGTGTACAGATAACAATTTCTGTATCTTACAGATATAAATGAGTGTACAGATAACAATTTCTGTATCTTACAGATATATAAATGATTGTACGGATAACAATTTCTGTATCTTACAGATATAAATGAGTGTACGGATAACAATTTCTGTATCTTACAGATATAAATGAGTGTACAGATAACAATTTCTGTATCTTACAGATATAAATGAGTGTACAAATAACAATTTCTGTATCTTACAGATATAAATGAATGTACAGATAGCAATGCATTGTGTGACTATTGGTGTAGAGACACAAATGGCTCGTATTACTGTACCTGTCAAACTGGAAAAGAACTGTACTCATTTAACGGACAAAATGGATTATATTTGCCTTCATCCCAGACAGGTCTAGAGCCCCATCATCAATATTATATCAATCACACTTGCATAGGTAAGTTTGAAACCACATCATAGACAACACACCAATCAAACTTGCATATAACAGATGTCTGGAACCACTGAAACCACATCATTTATACTATTATATAGCATAAATCCAGCATATTGGTATCCAGTACCACATCATAGATACCACATCCTACACATCTACATAGATCTTAAACCATATGATAGATACCACATCTTACACAACTACATAGATCTGAATCCATATGATAAATACCACATCCTACACAACTACATAGATCTGAATCCATATGATAGATACCACATCCTACACAACTACATAGATCTGAATCAACATCATATATTCCACATCCTACACACCTACATAGATCTGAATCCACATGATAGATACCACATCCTACACAACTACATAGATCTGAATCCACATCATATATTCCACATCCTACACAACTACATAGATCTGAATCCACATCATAGATTCCACATCCTACACAACTACATAGATCTGAATCCACACCATAGATTCCACATCCTACACAACTACATAGATCTGAAACCACACCATAGATTCCACATCCTACACAACTACATAGATCTGAATCCACACCATAGATTCCACATCCTACACAACTACATATATCTGAATCCACATCATATATTCCACATCCTACACAACTACATATATCTGAATTCACATCATAGATTCCACATCCTACACAACTACATATATCTGAATCCACATCATAGATTCCACATCCTACACAACTACATAGATCTGAAACCCACATCCTACACAATTACATCGATCTGAATCCTTATCATAGATATCACATTAAACACTCTTATATCTGAAACCACATCATAGATACCACATGAAACACACTTATATTTGAAAGCACATCATAGATACCACATCCTACAAACCTACAGGGATCTGAATCCACATCATAGATTCCACATCCTGCACAACTACATAGATCTGAAACCACACCATAGATTCCACATCCTACACAACTACATAGATCTGAATCCACACCATAGATTCCACATCCTACACAACTACATATATCGGAATCCACATCATAGATTCCACATCCTACACAACTACATATATCTGAATCCACATCATAGATTCCACATCCTACACAACTACATATATCTGAATCCACATCATAGATTCCACATCCTACACAACTACATAGATCTGAAACCCACATCCTACACAATTACATCGATCTGAATCCACATCATAGATATCACATTAAACACTCTTATATCTGAAACCACATCATAGATACCACATGAAACACACTTATATTTGAAAGCACATCATAGATACCACATCCTACAAACCTACAGGGATCTGAATCCACATCATAGATATCACAGCAAACACACTTACTTAGGACTAAATTCATGCGATAGATATAAAACTAAACATATTTACATCAATCTAAACTTATATAGATCTGAAATCACCTCACAGACATCACATTAAACACACACAGACACACTTAAATGATTATAAAACATAGATATCAAATCAATCACACTTACATAGATCTTAAATTTCTTCATAGATATCACATCAAACACACTTAAATAAGTTTATAACCACATAATATATATCACATCAAATACGTACACAGGTCTAAAACCACGTCATAGATATCACATCAAACACACTTACACAGGTCAGAAACCATATAGATATCACATCAAACACACTTGCACAGGTTAGAAACCACACACTATATATCACATCAAATACTTACACAGGTCAGAAACCACATCATAGATATCACACCAAACACACTTACATAGATCTGAAACCTCATCATAGATATCACATCAAACACACTTACACAGGTCAGAAACCATATAGATATCACATCAAACACACTTGCACAGGTTAGAAACCACACACTATATATCACATCAAATACTTACACAGGTCAGAAACCACATCATAGATATCACATCAAACACACTTACATAGATCTGAAACCTCATCATAGATATCACATCAAACACACTTACACAGGTCAGAAACCACATCATAGATATCACATCAAACACACTTACATAGATCTTAAACCTCATCATAGATATCACATCAAACACACTTGCACAGGTCAGAAACCACATCATAAATATCACATCAAACACACGTACATAGGTCAGAAACCACATAATAGATATCACACCAAATGCACTTACATAGATCTGAAACCTCATCATAGATATCACATCAAACACACTTACACAGGTCAGAAACCACATCATAGATATCACATCAAACACACTTACACTGGTCAGAAACCACATCATAGATATCACGTCAAACGCACTTACATAGATCTTAAACCACATTAGATACCACATGAAACACACTTATATAAATCTGAAATCACATCATAGATGTCAAATAAAAAATTTGACATAGATCTGAAAACACATCATAGATACCACATGAAACACACTTATATAGATCTGAAACCTCACCATAGATATAACATCAAAACACTTACATAGATCTGAAACTACATCATAGATATCACATCAAAACACTTACATAGATCTGAAACTACATCATAGATATCACATCAAAACTCTTACATAGATCTGAAACTACATCATAGATATCACATCAAAACACTTACATAGATCTGAAACTACATCATAGATATCACATCAAAACACTTACATAGATCTGGAACTACATCATAGATATCACATCAAAACTCTTACATAGATCTGAAACTACATCATAGATATCACATCAAAACACTTACATAGATCTGGAACTACATCATAGATATCACATAAAAACACTTACATAGATCTGAAACTACATCATAGATATCACATCAAAACACTTACATAGATCTGAAACTACATCATAGATATCACATCAAAACACTTACATAGGTCTGAAACTACATCATAGATATCACATCAAACACACTTACATAGATCTGAAACTACATCATAGATATCACATCAAAACACTTACATAGGTCTGAAACTACATCATAGATATCACATCAAAACACTTACATAGATCTGAAACTACATCATAGATATCACATCAAACACACTTACGTAGATCTGAAACCACATATATATCACATCAAACACACTTACATAGATCTGAAACCACATAGATATCACATCAAACACACTTACACAGATCTAAAACCACATAGATATCACATCAAACACACTTACATAGATCTAAAACCACATAAATATCACATCAAACACACATAGATCTAAAACCACATAGATATCACATCAAACACACTTACATAGATCTAAAACCACATAGATATCACATCAAACACACATAGATCTAAAACCACATAGATATCACATCAAACACGCTACTTTTATTCTTTGAACTTTGTTTTGTTATAAAGAGAAATTTGACTCCGATTTGTCTAATATCCAGATGATTTCTCATTTTCAGACATGATGTGTCCACTACCAAACTTGTACATTCTCAATGGGAGAGCTCTTTCACAGCAGACAAAATTTTATTACCGATATGAGTTGACTTACCTTTGCAATGTGGGATACTTCATTGAAGGCACTCAATTTGCAACCAAAACTATCATATGTCAATCAGACGGTACATGGACATCACAGGAGCCAAAGTGTGTTCGTAAGTTATTTGTGGAGTAATAACTAGATGGAAATTTGTTCAATAACTTATGCATCCAGAAAGATTTCACATAAAACAGTTAAAAACCATAAGTTAGAACTCATGTTTTAGAATTTCAGAAATCTAAAGAAGTAGGAATTGATTTTTGGCAATATATTTAAACAATTTTGTTGGGAATTCTCTTTACGTACAAATTTGTTGATAATAAATATTGCTGTGACATACATGTATACAACAGGGTAACAAAAGTGAGGAAATTTTCTATTTTTCTCTATGTATTGTATATAAACCATATTTTTTCAAAACATTCATAGAGAATCTTTCAAAAGCATCACTGAAACTCATACCATAAACTCATAATATCTAACATGATTGCATTGTATATTTGCTCATAAAGTTAAAATTTTAAAGTTTTCAAAATTTTGCAATTTTAATGGAAACTTCAATTCTTTGTGTCACAACTCTTTATTTGAGACTTTTAAGTTATGTATCTAAACCTATCAAAACCTATCAGTACCATTAAACAAAACAATGGAAATTCAGAACAAAACAAACTAATATTATTTTTTTTAAATGTGGTTTTAGATGAAATATATAGAAAATAATGAAACTTTTCCTCACTTTTGTCACCCTGTACTACGTTAAAACCAGTTTTACTTGCAAGCACTTTATTTACACATAATTTCACAAAAGCTCTCTTGCCCAAAAATGAAATTATTGCATAATGAAGTTTGATAATAGTTTGACAGAATGGACATTCTAAATCATGAAGAGCCGGCCTGGCTCAGTCGGTAGCGCGCTCGACTCTTGTTCGTGAGGTCGTGAGTTCGAGTCCCGCCGGCGACAGGTTGGTTTCCTGTCTTTCAGATGAGACAGTAAAAGCTGGAGGTCCCGTGTCACAGTAGGTGTTGGCACGTTAAAGAACCCTACTGCTCAATGGCCGTAAGTGCCGAGCATAGGCCAAAATTTGAAGCCCTTCACCGGCATTTGGTGACGTCTCCATATGAGTGAAATATTCTCGAGTGTGAGGTTAAACAACAATAAACAAACAAACATAAACTAAATCATGAAAATATCATCTCGTAAACAAATTCAGAACTAGTATATTGTGAAAATAAAATCCTTTGAAAATTTTGGGATTTACAGTATGTGGTGTCACCCCTCTCCGTTTATGTGTCACACTTTGGGGTCTGCTCATGATATAAGTAGGATATTTACATTTTGAATTTAAATTTAGTACTAGAATTGTGGTACCTAAATAATTCTGTGGTTACCAATGCAGCTGTAAGGAACAGAGGCTTTCAAAAACTAGCGCTAAAATGATGAATGGATGAATTTGAGGTTAACCCAATTACCTGTAAGTTTTTAGATGGTATTTTCTTTTCCATTGTTTGGACCAGTCTGTTGTGTTCAGTAGGTATGAAAGGGTATAAATATGATAAGCAATCTACAGAATGACATGTAATACATTAAAATAATACCCCAAAATACCTAAAAAGTAAAAGACACAAATTTAATTTGTTTGGGCAGATGCTGAATTATGAAGTACAATCAAGTGACTACTTCCAAGCTCTGTTTATGAATATATATGAATAAAAATTAATTGAATTGAATTACATGTTGTTTTGTTGTATTGATTGATATCCATTTGTGTGGGCCCCTTAGGCCTACCGACTATATTGCGGCTTAAGACTTTTACAAGCAACATAAGTAAGGCTTGATACCAATCTGCAAATGGAACCAACATGGTGATGTCACTTGTCAATCAAGCAACACTCTCTTGTCCAGCATGATTTTCCAACAAAACACCTCATTTTTCAGAATCTGTCATAAGGTTTGATATTAAACTTTAGCTAAAAGTAAAAAGGCTATTTTGTGCACATGATATTACACTTACTATACACTATATATGCAACATGAACTTTTCACCTTATTTCATTTGCTTGCTGTAATGGAATATACAGAAATATGTGGTTGAAATATGTCAAATATGGCACTTATAACACCAGAAAACTCTGAAACTTGATTGTTGCTAGATATAATGTATATACTCAGACCTTGATAATGACATCCAAAAGAGTGGAGAGTTCCAGCAAATTCTGTCAAACCATTTTCTAACTCTCAATGTTGCTATAGTACATTGCTAAAATGGCACATTTAGTCCTGTTTAACTTCCCTCTCTGACATTGAATGAATCATTCCTCTTTGTTACTTCTATATGTAGTTGTACAATGAGAAGATGCAGGTGAAGTTAATATTTGAATCCAGTCAAATGATTTTTGGCAAAGTTATGTCCCTTGGACTTCCAAAATTTAAATAAATTCATAGTTTCTGCTCATTGTTTTAGTTATACATTGACTTAGTGAATTGAAATTTGTTATATAGTTGTATTTTGAAAAGTTGCCGGTCACATTCATATTTGGTTCCATTCGATTGATTTTTGACAGAGTTATGGCCCTTTGACTTTATGTTGCCAGCAGGGGCATCTGTGTCCATCTGACACATCTAATTACTCCATGTCCTGATCAGCCAACCACTGAGATTGTTAAGTCTGAGATACCCAAAGATCAGTGTATTCTAATTACAGTGGAATCTTGTTATATTGAAATCGGATGAGTCAAAATTTAGGCTTTGTCCCAATGTTTATGGATAAAAAATATTTTAGTGTAACTATTTTCTGAACTATTTTTCCCCACCTCCTTTCATTTTGTGGCATTACCTACACATAATTAATTTTTTATCTTTCATTTTTTCTCCAGTTGCCACATGCTCTCTAGAAATTCCAAAAAGCAGCTTGGTAATTCCAAACACAAGTATCAACTATGGAGAATATTATGAACTTCGATGTAACCAACCAAATGGAGATATTCTGTTTAGGCGAAGATTCTGCTCTTATAATAAAACTACCACTCGATACAACACGGTCGGTGACAGAGAAGAAATTGGATTTCTTTGCCCGGGTGAGTCAAAATAGTTATTACAGAAGATCATTTACGCCAGTGTCATATGATATTTTGACCCCCATGATAGATTGACCCTAGGGTCAATATATCACTGTGATAATGTGACCCCCCTACAATAATTTGACCCTGTCAGTGCAATAATTGACCCCTGTAATGAAATCATGGCAGGGGTAAAAATATTGTAGGACATCTTATTTGCTTTAGGTATACCTAGAGATATGACCTTTAAATATTTTATTTTTCTAAATTTCTGCAAGAAAACTGCTATTTTTTAAATGTTATGTACATTATCAAGATTTCAAAAAGAAATTAGATTTGAACTGTCATTGTGTTTCAGTGGTTGATTGTGGGACCCCAGTAGCTGTGAAGGGTGCCGAGACATACAGGTACACCTGTACTCAATATGGTTGTTCCTTCCAGTTCACTTGTAGATCGGTGTACACTAGGGCTGGTCATAGTTCACTCGGAAATTCAACCATACACTGTGGAGCAGATGGAAGATGGGATTTTGGTGACCTTCGCTGCACAGGTCAGTTGTATTTCAGGACGCTATATATTCCATACTTATTTCCTTACCTCACTGCACAGGTCAGTTGTATTTCAGGACGTTATATATTCCATACTTATTTCCTTACCTCACTGCACAGGTCAGTTGTATTTCAGGACGTTATATATTCCATACTTATTTCCTTACCTCACTGCACAGGTCAGTTGTATTTCAGGACGCTATATATTCCATACTTATTTCCTTACCTCACTGCACAGGTCAGTTGTATTTCAGGACGCTATATATTCCATACTTATTTCCTTACCTCACTGCACAGGTCAGTTGTATTTCAGGACGCTATATATTCCATACTTATTTCCTTACCTCACTGCACAGGTCAGTTGTATTTCAGGACGTTATATATTCCATACTTTTTTCCTTACCTCACTGCACAGGTCAGTTTTATTTCAGGAAGTTATTCCTTACTCATTTCCTTACCTCACTGTACAAGTCAGTTTTATTTTAGGAATTTATTCCTTACTCATTTCCTTACCTCCCTGTACAGGTCAGTTGTATTCCAGGCATTTATTTCCTTACCTCACTGCCAAGGTTGGTGGTATTTAAGTTTTATATTCCTTACTTATGTCCTTACCTCACTAACTAGGTCAGTTTTATTTCAGGAATTTATTCCTTACTTATTTCCTAGTCTTTACAGGTCAGTTGTATTTCAGGAAGTTATTCCTTACTTATTTCCTTGCCTCACTGTACAGGTCAGTTGTATTTCAGGAAGTTATTCCTTACTTATTTCCTCACCTCACTGTTGAGGATGGATTTAATACATTGTCATGACAGAACAGCAGTTCAGTCAGTAGAGCACTTAATCTTCATCATGAAGATCTCTGCACTGATAGGAAATCCCAGCGGTATGATAAGTCTTGTCTACTTTTGTGGAGAGACTTATGATGAAGCAGAATACGGTATAACTGGAAATCTTTGTAGCTTCTAATTTACTCCCTTTTACCATAGTTTTTTATTTTTCTTTATCGGCATGAGCTGAGTTTTGTAATTTTTATGCATGTGAGGTGAAGTTTGTAATATGATTACTTTGTTGCTGTGAGTTGAGCTTTGTGATAGTTGAAGTTGCTACATTGGTGTGAGGTGAGCTTTGTAATATGATTACTCTGTTATTGTGAGGTAAGCTTTGTAATCTTTGATTACTCTACATTGGTGTGAGGTGAGCTTTGTAATATCATTACTTTGTTGGTGTGAGGTGAGCTTTGTAATATGATTACTTTGTTGGTGTGAGTTGAGCTTTGTAATAGTTGAAGTTGCTACATTGGTGTGAGGTGAGCTTTGTCATATGATTACTCTGTTATTGTGAGGTGAGCTTTGTAATCTTTGATTACTCTACATAGGTGTGATTTGAGATTTGTAATATGATTACTCAGTTTTTGTGAGGTGAGCTTTGTAATATTTGATTAATATATATGTTGGTGTGAGTTGAACTTTCTAAGATTTGATTACTCTACATTGGTGAGAATTGAGATTTATAATCTTTAATTACTCTATGTTGGTGTGTGAATTGAGATTTATAATCTTTAATTACTCTATGTTGGTGTGTGAATTGAGATTTATAATCTTTAATTACTCTATGTTGGTGTGTGAATTGAGATTTATAATCTTTAATTACTCTATGTTGGTGTGTGAATTGAGATTTATAATCTTTAATTACTCTATGTTGGTGTGTGAATTGAGATTTATAATCTTTAATTACTCTATGTTGGTGTGTGAATTGAGATTTATAATCTTTAATTACTCTATGTTGGTGTGTGAATTGAGCTTTATAATCTTTGACTACTTCATGTTGGTGTAAGTTGAGCTTGGTAATCTTTGATTACCCTACATTGGTGTGAAGTGAGCTTTGCAATAGTTGATTACTTTATGTTAGTGTGAGTTGAGCTTAGTAATATTTGATTACTCTATATTAGCATGAAGTGAGCTTTACAACATTTGACTACTCTAAGCTAGTGTGAAGTGAGATTTGTAATCTTTGATTACTCTATGTTTGTGTGAAGTGAGATTTGTAATAGTTGATTACTCTATTTTGGTGTTAGGTGAGCTTTGTAATAGTTGATTACTCTAATTTTGTGTGAGGTGAGCTTTGTAATAGTTGATTACTCTATGTTGGTGTGAAGTGAGCTTTGTTATTTTTGATAACTCTATGTTAGCATGAGGAGAGCTTTGATTACTTGTTTAAGTTTGACATCTTATTTCTTTGTAGATGGTTTGTGTAATGATCCAGCTTACCCTCCAGGATCTCGGCAAATAGCAACTTCATATGAAGAAGACAGCCTGGTTTCATTTTACTGCACTAGATATGGTTACGCCACACGGGATCCATACCCTATTATTTGTAAACAAGTGGGAGATAAGCTTGTTTGGAATTCATCTGATGTCAGAATTAGTCACGAGTGTATCGGTATGTCATTCTGTCAAAGCTATGAAGACCACTTAGCTGACTCAAGGTGGTCTGATTAGTGAGGTGTTACAGTGAAACCTCGCTGTGAAGACCACTTAGCTGACTCAAGGTGGTCTGATTAGTGAGGTGTTACGTTGGAACCTCGCTATGAAGACCACTTAGCTGACTCAAGGTGGTCTGATTAGTGAGGTGTTACAGTGAAACCTCACTATGAAGACCACTTATCTGACTCATGGTGGTCTGATTAGTGAGGTGTTACAGTGGAACCTTGCTATGAAGACCACTTAGCTGACTCATGGTGGTCTGATTAGTGAGCTGTTACATTGGAACTCGCTATGAAGACCACTTAGCTGACTCAAGGTGGTCTGATTAGTGAGGTGTTACATTGGAACTCGCTATGAAGACCACTTAGCTGACTCATGGTGGTCTGATTAGTGAGGTGTTACATTGGAACCTCGCTATGAAGACCACTTAGCTGACTCATGGTGGTCTGATTAGTGAGGTGTTACAGTAGAACCTTGCTATGAAGACCACTTATCTGACTCATGATGGTCTGATTAGTGGAAGGTGTCTAATCTTAGTTTCTGTATTTTTAATGATTTGATTTTAAATAGAGTTTTGTGCTACACTCAACAATTTTTCAGTTATATGATGGTGGTCAGTTTCTAGAGAATCTGGTTACAATGTACCCAGGAAGAGACCATGGGCCTTCTGCAAGTAAACTGGCAAACTTTCTCTCAGAATCATCTGAGGTTCCTGCGGGTTTGAACCTACGCTGACTAGAAATGAAAGTCTTCATGGTTCAAAGCGTGATGCTCTAACCACTCAGCCATGGAGGCCCTCCTGTATTTATAATGTATTCATCAGGAACGTATATGTAGGCCCTCCTGTATTTATAATGTATTCATCAGGAATGTATGATATGGAGGCCCTCCTGTATTTATAATGTATTCATCAGGAACGTATATGTAGGCCTTCCTGTATTTATAATGTATTCATCAGGAATGTATGATATGGAGGCCCTCCTGTATTTACAATGTATTCATCAGGAACGTATATGTAGGCCTTCCTGTATTTATAATGTATTCATCAGGAATGTATGATATGGAGGCCCTCCTGTATTTATAATGTATTCATCAGGAACGTATATGTAGGCCTTCCTGTATTTATAATGTATTCATCAGGAATGTATGATATGGAGGCCCTCCTGTATTTATAATGTATTCATCAGGAACATATATGTAGGCCTTCCTGTATTTATAATGTATTCATCAGGAATGTATGATATGGAGGCCCTCCTGTATTTATAATGTATTCATCAGGAATGTATGATATGGAGGCCCTGCTGTATTTACAATGTATTCATCAGGAATGTATTATATGGAGGCCCTCCTGTATTTATAATGTATTCATCAGGAATGTATGATATGGAGGCCCTCCTGTATTTATAATGTATTCATCAGGAATGTATGATATGGAGGCCTTCCTGTATTTACAATGTATTCATCAGGAATGTATGATATGGAGGCCCTCCTGTATTTATAATGTGTTCATCAGGAATGTATGATATGGAGGCCTTCCTGTATTTATAATGTATTCATCAGGAATGTATGATATGGAGGCCCTCCTGTATTTATAATGTATTCATCAGGAATGTATATGTAGGCCTTCCTGTATTTATAATGTATTCATCAGGAATGCATGATATGGAGGCCTTCCTGTATTTATAATGTATTCATCAGGAATGTATGATATGGAGGCCCTGCTGTATTTACAGTGTATTCATCAGGAACGTATATGGAGGCCCTGCTGTATTTATAATGTATTCATCAGGAATGTATGATATGGAGGCCTTCCTGTATTTATAATGTATTCATCAGGAATGTATGATATGGAGGCCCTGCTGTATTTACAATGTATTCATCAGGAACGTATATGGAGGGCCCTCCTGTATTTATATTTAATGTATATTCATCAGGAATGTATGATATGGAGGCCTTCCTGTATTTATAATGTATTCATCAGGAACGTATATGTAGGCCTTCCTGTATTTATAATGTATTCATCAGGAACGTATATGGAGGCCCTCCTGTATTTATAATGTATTCATCAGGAATGTATGATATGTAGGCCCTCCTGTATTTATAATGTATTCATCAGGAATGTATGATATGGAGGCCTTCCTGTATTTATAATGTATTCATCAGGAATGTATGATATGGAGGCCCTGCTGTATTTACAGTGTATTCATCAGGAACGTATATGGAGGCCCTCCTGTATTTATAATGTATTCATCAGGAATGTATGATATGGAGGCCTTCCTGTATTTATAATGTATTCATCAGGAATGTATGATATGGAGGCCCTGCTGTATTTATAATGTATTCATCAGGAATGTATGATAGTGATATCATGGAAGAATGAATGAGAATTGTGTGGTTGGGAATTATATATAAAAGGAAAGAAGAAAAGAGAGGGACAGATACACTCTTAAAGACTTTATCTAAATAAAATATTGACCAGAAACTTTGTTGGTGTCATTATACTACACAACCTACATGATATTTTTACACTTTATAAATCGACTGTTTTTGTTTAAATTGTTTAAACTCCTTATTTATACATGTACATGTAGTTAGATACATTGTAAGTGTAGTCAAATGGATTTTTTAAAAATTGTTACCTAATATTAAAAATGAAAAGAAATTTGAAAATTGAAACATATAAAATATTCAACTCATTTACCCCTGAAAAAAAATGGATTATTTGTCAGATCTGTAACATGGACCAGTCCAAATGGTGTCTATAGGGTATATGAGGTTGAGAACAAGCGTTTTTCTTTTACTTAATGTTTAATTTTATATTTTTATAGATGTAATGCCACCAACATTTGATAATTGTCCAGTAAGCAACATCACTGTTGAGCGATTTACTGCACCAAATCATGTGATACCAACAGCAAGAGATAACTCTGGTTTGGTCAGTACTATCTCTGTAATACCGGACAACTACCTGCCGACCCATAAAGTGGCAGACAACACAAAGGTTACCTATGAAGCAAAAGATCTCCGGGGAAACAGCAGAAAATGCATCTTCTTCATATTTATAAAGGGTATCCTTGTATTTATATCTAACACTAGACAAATAAAGTAAATACACCTGTCTTGAGAGACCACACTTCAGTGGTAGATGGAGTGGTCTCTCAAGACTGGTTCCACTGTACTCTCTTTTTTACAAAAAAAAGGTGAACAACAAAAAATTGCCAGATTCCATGCATTACTGTGGCTATAATATTTTTCTGTCAACAGGTAGACTGTCACCCCTGTTATGATCTAATTAGACTCATTGTGTTTGTAAACATGTGCCAGTTTACCTTGATATACCTGTATTTACTAAGCTGTTTCTTTGTTTGCTGTTTTTAGATGGTTTGAGTCATCTTAGAATGAGAAATATACAATAAGGATATAATTCTTCGCTCTCGTCTTGCCCATAAAACTGCAATTTATCAATACATGTATAAATTAAATGATTGTATGATTACAATGTATATTATTACAAATTGTTACATTATAAATGTAGCACATATTTGTATGTGTATTATATTACATGCAGAATTTATGTAATGTTTTATTTCATATTTATCAGAAAGAGATCACCTGGTGGTTACAAGAACAAATGCATGTGAACATGTATTATTAGAATAAATCCGCCAAACTTAACCTGTTGAAATCATTAGTTTGAATCTACCATCACAAATTAACTTTCGGTATTTTTTTTACGAACATAGTCAGGTGTCTAGGAAGCATCTGCTATGTACTTATTTCATATTCAGGCGAAAAAGTTATTACATCTGAATAGGCATTGTGTAGTGTCCCAACATGTTTAATTTCCTGATATTGCATCAGCTTTAAAAAAAGATTTGAACATGCATGGTAAAGGTCCTTCGAGTGTTTTACCTTGAGATCACTTGCCACACATACTATTACGTTAGAGAAATTCTGTATTGCAAAATAGTATTTTATGCCCCAAAAAACCAGAATGGACTAGAATTAATTAATTAATTAACGATCAGCCCCCAAGAACTGAATACTGTATGTACAAAAATGGAAAAAATTAGCGTTTTCAGTCTGTTTCGGTTTTGAGATGTAACACTGTAAATATAATGCAAATATGATTGTTTAACATTTTAAAAAGTCATTACTTTTATAAATGTGATACTTAACATACATTAGTTGTGTTAATAAAAAAAAATTATTTTTTCTACTTTTACTACTCGTATAATAACAAGTAAGAGGGTAACAAATCTTATATTCCTATACATTTTGTGAAAATATGATCAGGTCCAGTGTGGTATTCATATACAAACAGTAAGATTGCATTAATCAGTTGCAATTGAAAAATTCCCAAACCTTGGTTTCTCAAGCAATTTTCACAAAATACATAGGAATTTAAGATATGCTTATGCCTGTTTATATCTCTATTTTGTTATTGTATATCAATCTATGTAGTAAAAAAAAAAAAAATTTTGAAAAAAACACAGCTAATGATTCTTTAATTCAATATGTAAAATATTTTATTACAAGTCATTACATATTTTTCTCCACCAGATAAATGTCCACCTACATTGACT
Organism: Atrina japonica; assembly: GCA_030159075.1. Classification (NCBI taxonomy): domain Eukaryota; kingdom Metazoa; phylum Mollusca; class Bivalvia; order Pterioida; family Pinnidae; genus Atrina; species Atrina japonica. The sequence continues at coordinate 1,082,830 of BROG01000162.1, forward strand.
TGCTTGGGCCCTCAGGACTTTTTAATTGGTCAAGAAAACACAAGTATCACAGTGGATCCAGAACGTTATGTCACTGCTGAAAGTGGTGTTCAAATTACATCAAACACCGGAGTATTCACATTGGGCAAAAATGACATCGGGAGAGTTGTACAAGTAGTAATAATGGCTACAGATACATCGGGGACATCTTACTGTCGACTACAGATAACGGCAAGTGGTAAGATTGTATTCTGAATATGAATAAACTATCAATATAGAAAATGATGGAAAGTAATATTGTCTGTCCAAGATTCAGATAATCAAATTATAATTAATTATTCTGCTTTCTATCAGTCTCTAGATATTAGCATTTATTTTGATATATTCATATCGCTAAATGCATTTTCTAATTAGGCATACAATATGCCGGTGTCATATTGAAAACCTTCCCCCAAAGAAAATCTTCCACGCCCCTCAGAAAATTTTCTATATAAAAAAGCTTCCCCCATGGGGGAAAGTCTTCTATATAGAATTCATTCCGCCTTCTCTACATAGAAAACTTTCCCACCTGTCTAAATATGTATATTTTGTTTCGCTTTTTTTTTCAAACTATGATCCAATATGATTCTAAATATTATACATTAAATGCAAAAAACAAACAGTGCAATTCACGCAATTCCTGTTGGTGGATAATATAAAAATTAAATGATTTTTTGGTAACCACAATAAATTTTCATTTTGTATCATTAATCTTTTAATTAGCTTAATTTTCTTTGCTGATTTAATTTAAAACTCAGATAATTCAAATATATATCAGCTAATTTACAGAATATTTTGCGGCCATGCAGAGGTCAAAATCTTAGAGGTACGGACAATACATATTTATTTGACTTTGATTAATTTGCTCTGTATATAACTAATTGAGACATAGAATGATTTACCAATATTGCTTGTTCTACCACTAGACCATCACAAGTGGTCGACCTGTATATTGCTTACACTACCACTAGACAAGTGGTCAACCTGTATATTGCTCACACTACCACTAGACTAGTGGTCAACCTGTATATTGCTCACACTACCACTAGACAAGTGGTCAACCTGTATATTGCTCACACTACCACTAGACCATCACAAGTGGTCGACCTGTATATTGCTCACACTACCACTAGACATGTGGTCAACCTGTATATTGCTCACACTACCACTAGACAAGTGGTCAACCTGTATATTGCTCACACTACCACTAGACATGTGGTCAACCTGTATACTGCTCACACTACCACTAGACAAGTGGTCAACCTGTATATTGCTCACACTACCACTAGACCATCACAAGTGGTTGACCTGTATATTGCTCACACTACCACTAGACCATCACAAGTGGTTGACCTGTATATTGCTCACACTACCACTAGACAAGTGGTCAACCTGTATATTGCTCACACTACCACTAGACAAGTGGTCAACCTGTATATTGCTAGTTCTACCACTAGACAAGTGGTCAACCTGTATATTGCTCACACTACCACTAGACCATCACAAGTGGTCGACCTGTATATTGCTCACACTACCACTAGACAAGTGGTCAACCTGTATATTGCTCACACTACCACTAGACAAATGGTCAACCTGTATATTGCTCACACTACCACTAGACAAGTTGTCGACCTGTATATTGCTCACACTACCACTAGACAAGTGGTCAACCTGTATATTGCTCACACTACCACTAGACAAGTGGTCAACCTGTATATTGCTCACACTACCACTAGACCATCACAAGTGGTCGACCTGAATATTGCTCACACTACCACTAGACAAGTGGTCAACCTGTATATTGCTCACTACCAATAGACCATCACAAGTGGTCGACCTGTATATTGCTCGCTGAACAGAGTTACTTTAAATCAGCATTGATCATGATATCAATACAAAAATTAGCTCTTGTTAGAAATCAGAGTTCTGTAATATTTTATATATTCTTTCTTGACCCAGATTATCTAAGAAGCTCAATTTGTGTATGTATTTCAGCGCCAAAATGTCAGCCATGGACATTGACTAGCGATAATGGAGTTAAAAACTGCAGTCCGAAGTTGGGTAACTTAGGATATGACTGTGTGTTTAATTGCAATGATGGTTTTGTTTTTTTGGAAGACATTAATCTTCACAGTGTTACAGTTTCATGTATATCTGGGTATGACTGGAACAGAGGTGTTCCGAATTGTCGACGTAAGTATAACAAATTGCTCAAGATAAATTGGCACATGTTTACAAACAAAAGTTTATATTTAATTATAATGTGGTGATAGGTTTGTTTTTTACAGAAATAAAAAATAAATAAAATGGACAGTATTGTTTTCATTTCAGACAGAAATTAGATGTGCCTCTTAATATGGAATCCATTATACATGATTCCTATTACTTATTTTGTGTGATGTATATATCATTTATGAATTTAGTTTTGGGATATTTTGGGGGTTGAGAGAATCAACAAGAAAATAAAAAGATGAACACATTCAGTAGATAAAATCCAAAACATTGTTGAGGTCAATGTCATTGTCATGAGAACACAAAAAAGATTGTCTTTATAATTGTCAAAATGAAAAATTTGGAACAACTGTTTTGAAATGTTTGACCAGAAACTTATAGGAAGGCAGATATTTTTTAACAATTGTATTTTTTAACCAGGAAAGACCTCCTCAATGTATAGACAAAGTTTCTTACTACAATATCAGACTGGTGCGCTATCCAATCCAAGCTGCACCACCGAGTATAAAGACCAATTAACAGGCCGCTGGGAAGCACTAAGCACCAGCTTACAGGATCTGTGCAGAAATTCTTCCTCATATGCTGTTAACATCACAAAGCCAAGTACAAAACCTTTATTTAAAGTGTCTTACGATTCTGGGACCACAACGGTAAGATTTTGTTCTGTGACATAATTTCATTGGCAGATTAATATTGTCTGATTCACTTAATTGGGGCAGAGTAACCTTTTGATTATCATACGATGATTCGACACACTTTTCTGTTATGACAAGCCTCATGAGAAAAGCAATTTATTACCACCTGGATTCTCATAGGTATGGTGTGGGTAGGAAAGATACTATCTGTAGTGTATTTGTAATGTTGGCTATGCTGCATTGCCTCAAATTGATTTTGTTCAGGTCAAGAAAGGGATCCCGAGACTTCCACTCTGCCAGGTTATATGGATCTAATATTCAGTAAAACCTGCTTTAGTGACCACATGTGTATAAAGACCACCTGGACACAAAGACCGTTTTTGGCTGTCCCCGATAGTACCATTTGTGTACAAATCAACCTCTGTATAAAGACTACCTCCCTATAAAGACCGGTTTTCTTGTGTTCCAAAGGAGGTAGTTATATACATGTACAAGTTTTACTCTATTCACATATGGTGCCATTATAGAGATTTTTCACCATACAATAATTGTGTGAACAGTGAAACCTGTCTCGTGAGAACCACTCACTTGAATAATTCCTTTAGATAAAACTTGTACTAAGACGCCACCTGTCTTGAGAGACCACATTTGGGTGTCATTTGGGGTGGTCTGTCAAGACAGGTTCCACTGTATCATGTACACTGAATTCATCTGGAATACTACATATGATATTTTGTGTTGAACGTTTACTACTGTATACAGGGTTGTTTTCGCCCTAATGCACTTGCAAACAGTTTTGCCCCATTTTAAATTCGCCCCGACTTTTATTATCAAAAATAGATGAATTTACCATTTTGAATTCGCCCAGTTTTGAATTCGCCCACTGACAATCAGGGCGAAAGGAGCGAAAATAAAATGGGGGCAAAATTTTCCCTGTATACAGTATTGTCTTTGTCTTATTTCGTCTACTGTAAACAACTATCAAAAATTAAATGCCTCAAAGATGATCAACAAAAGAAAACCGAAATAAAGAAAAGATGAAAAACAATTTTAAAAAGAAAAAATAATTCCAAATATGTTAAATGAAGCGCAAATTACCTTCCTATTTCGTCAAAGCTTGTCAATGTCCTCATCATCTTTAAGTAAACAGATCCTATCTTTTTGTAACAAAATACTGATCAAAATTCAAACCAAATTAGGTACAATGAAACAGTTATTTGTAATCATGTTGTCTTTATCTTAAATTCCTGTTTTTGTCAACAGAGAGTAGAACGTGCATTCTTTGTAACATTAATTTCAGAGTGTTGCTAATTATGTGATTTTCTTATTCAACCCATATGTGTTTGTTTTTACGTGGTGTCACATGACTTAGTGTGAACAGTCCTGTATTAAACGGTAATTCATAGCACTTATATTGGACCGATACAAGGGGTTAATTTATAGGTAAAACTTTTCATGACATATTTAGCATAAATTACCTACACACATAAATTTTCACATTTACTGTACTTTATTATATCAAGAAAGATACAAACAAAAACTGGTACAAATGAAATTAAGTGTGATGTCGTAAGGGACTTTATCTAACCCTTCTCCCTGCATCTTAAAGGGATAAAAATTTATAAAACAGTGCAATATTCAAATTGTAGAAAAATGTCATTGAAAAAACTCATTTTTATTTTATGTAAATTTCCCAAGAAGTTCTTTTAACTTAAAGGGACATTAGCTGTATTTTTTTTCTTCAAAATTTCCCCTTTTTTACTACTTAAATTGATATACAATAACAAAAAAGAGATATATGCAGGCATAAAAATTCTTAATTTCCTATGTATTTTGCGAAAAGAAACCCAGGTTTGGCACTTTTTGAATTGCAATTGATTAACTCAACCTTAATATTTGTATATGAATACCATACTGAACCTGACCTTATTTTCACAAAATATATAGGAATATTATATTTTATATGCCTGTGTAAAGCTTTTTTATTTGTTATTGTACATTAAGTTCAATTTGTAAAAGTAAAAAAAAAATCAAAATAATTTGTTTTGGTAAACACAGCTAATGCCTCTTTAAAGTCGTTTTTATATATTTTAGGACTTCTTGTATGTGACTGTCCTTTTATATATTTTAGGACTTCTTGTATGTGACGGTCGTTTTTATATATTTTAGGACTTCTTGTATGTGACGGTCGTTTTTATATATTTTAGGACTTCTTGTATGTGACGGTCGTTTTTATATATTTTAGGACTTCTTGTATGTGACGGTCGTTTTTATATATTTTAGGACTTCTTGTATGTGACGGTCGTCGTTTTTATATATTTTAGGACTTCTTGTATGTGACGGTCATTTTTATATATTTTAGGACTTCTTGTATGTGACGGTCATTTTTATATATTTTAGGACTTCTTGTATGTGACGGTCATTTTTATATATTTTAGGACTTCTTGTATGTGACGGTCATTTTTATATATTTTAGGACTTCTTGTATGTGACGGTCATTTTTATATATTTTAGGACTTCTTGTATGTAACGGTCGTTTTTATATATTTTAGGACTTCTTGTATGTGACGGTCGTTTTTATATATATTTTAGGACTTCTTGTATGTGACGGTCGTTTTTATATATTTTAGGACTTCTTGTATGTGACGGTCATTTTTATATATTTTAGGACTTCTTGTATGTGACGGTCATTTTTAGGACTTCTTGTATGTGACGGTCATTTTTATATATTTTAGGACTTCTTGTATGTGACGGTCGTTTTTATATATTTTAGGACTTCTTGTATGTGACGGTCGTTTTTATATATTTTAGGACTTCTTGTATGTGACGGTCGTTTTTATATATTTTAGGACTTCTTGTATGTGACGGTCATTTTTATATATTTTAGGACTTCTTGTATGTGACGGTCATTTTTATATATTTTAGGACTTCTTGTATGTGACGGTCGTTTTTAATATATTTTAGGACTTCTTGTATGTGACGGTCGTTTTTATATATTTATTAGGACTTCTTGTATGTGACGGTCGTTTTTATATATTTTTAGGACTTCTTGTATGTGACGGTCGTTTTTATATATTTTAGGACTTCTTGTATGTGACGGTCATTTTTATATATTTTAGGACTTCTTGTATGTGACGGTCGTTTTATATATTTTAGGACTTCTTGAATGTGACGGTCATTTTTATATATATTTTAGGACTTCTTGTATGTGACGGTCGTTTTTATATATTTTTAGGACTTCTTGTATGTGACGGTCGTTTTTTATATATTTTAGACTTCTTGTATGTGACGGTCATTTTTATATATTTTTAGGACTTCTTGTATGTGACGGTCGTTTTTATATATATTTTAGGACTTCTTGTATGTGACAGTCATTTTTATATATTTTAGGACTTCTTGTATGTGACGGTCATTTTTATATATTTTAGGACTTCTTGTATGTGACGGTCGTTTTTGATATTACTCCGCGTGGATTCCTGGATGTGGCATACACTGATTGTGCGGCTGTGATCATCAGTGCATTTATGTCCGGAGCCAGTGCTGTTAACTCCATCAGAACTCTAAGTCAGACAACAGATTGTCCGCAATCTGTTTCTATGAATTTCATACAGACATTGGATAATGCTTTTATATGTACAAGTTATGAAGAGACACAAAGGAACACTTCTGAGGGCAGAACTTACTGTGGTATGGTTAATATTTTTTCTCAGTCATGGAATACATGTATTGAAACTAGGTAAAAAAGCATGCAATACTGGTGTATTTAGGTGCAGCTATTCCAACATTTTAAAATCCAGAGGGTAAAATGGGAAAAAAAGGTTTTTTGGAATAGCAGGAATTTTTGTATAAGCAAGGAATTAAGTATACAGTAATAAGCTTGTAAAACACCATTAGCTACAATACCTCAGGTAATTACAGGTGAAAGGCACAGTAAGGGTGTCAAGCTGAGTTAGCATAAGACATGAAACTACAGTATTCAGAATGTTTAGACTTAAATGTATATAAAAAAAACACAGTAAAATTATCAGCAAACATGAAATGAATTTGAAAATTTCAGAAGGTATTCTGATGACACCCCTTGAGATTGTCTAATGGTAGAGCATTCTATTTGTAAGTGGGAGTTACCAGGTTCAGTTCAAGGTACTGTGTGGTCTAATGGTGGAGCATTCTATTTGTAAGTGGGAGGTCCCAGGTTCAATTCAAGGGACGATGTAGTCTAATGTCCTAGAGCATTCTATTTGTAACCGGGAGGTTTCCTAAATACTGCATGTAGTGTTTTGTAGTATTGTCTCAAAGTGTCAAATTGTTACCCAATGAAATATCAGTGATTTATTATGTGATGCACTAATGTCTCATTGTGCCTCAACTTCATCCAATGAAATTTGATGGTATGTCTTTTGCTGCACTTATCTTTCATTGTGTCCAAATATCATCCAATGAAATACCAATGTGTTATGCATTTTTACTTATTTTGAAGTGAAAATCTAAATGTTTCATTTTGTGTGAAATTAAGTGATAGATGATGAACATTATTTTCTTTCTTATTTGTTTGCAGTAAATTGCCCTCTTGGTTATTATACCAGAAATAATCGGGAATGTGTTGCTTGCCCTGCCGGAACTTACCTTGATATACCAAGCTTTGATGTTTGTCGTGCGTGTCCAGCTGAGACAAACAGCAAAAAACTCGGTCTCGGCAGAAAAGAAGATTGTTATTGTAAGTATTTTAACTTCACATTGTTTGGTAGCCAATACTCTGATATTCTGTGCCAGTTGTTACAGTCGTATCTGTTCTTACTGATCACCTGCATACAAAGGCTATCTCTTCATCATTAAATTCCTCAAAATACTGTAACAATTTTGGCATTGTTAGCAAAAGTATAGAGATTGCTGAAATTGAATATTGCTAACAATTCATTCTGTATGAGAGATAAGAGTTATCTTTCTTGAGTGGTATGCAGGAGTCAGGTAGCAGACAATATATCCAACAAAAATGACTGTGTGAAAGTATTAATCAGGGATGGAGCCAAATGAAGCCATTGGATGCTAAATAATCATGTGAAAAGTTTATCACCTTACCCGCGCATGATCAGAAACTTAGTAGACAAAAACGGTTAACACAAATCAATACCTAAGAGCGGAACTTTAAGCCCCCCACCATAGAATTAACACTGTCAATCTAAACACGCATAACTTTTCCAGCAACAAATTTTTTATACACGAGAAACTTTTTTTTAGAGAACACACAAGCTACCCCCCCCTATTAGTCAAAGAGATAATAAACGATCCAGCAAACATTATTAAAGGTAGAGAGTAGCACCCGATCATTATTTACATACGCCAAACACGAAAAATAAAAATAAGGTCACACCCCCACCGACGAAGGTATAATACCTCCCCAGACCATAATAGAAAAAATCATTAAGGAACAAACAATAAATCAGAATTTAACAATAAAATAACAAAATAAAAAAATTTAAAATAAGCGAAGACAGGCAAAAAACATTTCGGGGACCCTTAAGTAAAGCAATATTAATAAGAAAAAATACGTAAAAAATTCAAATTAGTCACCCATAAACCTCCGTACATAAGAATTATAGAAGAAAGCTTATAGAAGAGACACGCCACAAGCCGAGTCAATTTCGTAACTTAGGACAAACCCAGGCACATTAATCCGGGCACCGGGATACCAGACGCAAGTTCTTTATTATCTACACAGCCTAACCCACAAAAGTTAGGAGCCAGTCAGACGCCTCCGTCACGCCGTTTTTTCGGAGCAAAAACAAAGAAATCTAACAAATTTACAGTAGTTACTTACAAAGACACAAGCAATAAAAGAACAACGACGCTCACAGAATTTATTTCTTAAACCCCCGCGCCCTTACCGGTCCCGCGGCTTTCATTCAAGACAATACGAGAGTAGAAAAAAAGTCAAAAGTTTTTAAACACTAACACTAAAGAGAAAGACAAACAAGTAGGTACCATCGAACCGATTCCGAAGGTACTTAATAAAATAAGATAGTTCAAGACCAACTATATTAATTCAGTCCACTTCATTCTACCTAACACAACCAATTAAGAACCGAGAGATTTTTTCAAAGGTTTAAAAAGAACAGTTTAAAGGAAAAAGAATCAAAGCAGCGTCAGTGAAAAAAATAGGTTTCAGACAAAGACGAAAGTTATTAGACCAAGAAAACCAAATACATTACATTACAGTAGTTCTAAAAATTTTTAAAGAATAGAAAAGAGAGGAATAAACAACGAACTATAAACAACGTTTTCAGACAACATTTTTTTCAACAACGAATTACAGTTTCACCAACATCAGTTTAGAGAAAAAAGTACGGTCATAAAAAAGAAAAAAAGACAGTAAAAGAGTACACTAAAATTAGATAACCAAAGATAACCCAGTAAGATAAGCAATCGCCACGCATACCAGCTTTTTTTAAGAAACCAATAAGAATTTAGTATACAGAGTTCTTCACAAAAAAAATAAAATAGATAAGTAGACAAAATTCGGAGGGACTCAAACGAAAACTTAGACAAATACGACTCACAGCGAGATAAGGTATAATAACGACGCACCAAACCAAAGCCCATAAGCAAAATAGAAGACTAACTAAAAAGTATTTACTCCGATATTTAACAGACGTTTTCAACACGAGCCTTAAACTAAAGACATACTTCGTAGAACCAAAAAAAAACAGAAGAGAAAAATTTCATATTATAAATTTAAGCCTCGCGCCAGTTCCACACACACAAGCAGGCCCGCTAGAGTCCATTACGTAGACGCATACCACAACCGTCAAAAGGATAAAGTAAAGACAAGACAACCAGACCCTCGCAGAAACATACAAACTAAGTATTTCGACGCCGAAGCAAAAAAACACCGTCCACATCTAACCGAACATAACGCAAGAACCAGGACGAAACGAATCAAACCGCGAGACAGAAACCCCGGGGACACTTAATTTTCAATAAATAGTTTACTACATCAGCCGGACTTAACGTTAAGGGGGAAAAGGAAAAAAGCCAGATTAAGAACACAAACAGCACAACATAATTTTAAGATACCTACGTCGAACATTTCCCGCTTACAAAAAACCAAAATGAGAGAAGTAGTCAGCAGAAAAAGCCACGAACACAGAGGACGATAAAGACAACACAAGTAATTAATTTATTCTTTACGAACAAAGCGATAAGCTCTATAAAATAAAGTAAACTCCGACCATAAACGAGTTACCAACCCGACCATCGACAGAAATAATTATGCAAAGAACAATTACAGGAAATAAACACCGGCTCGAGCCTTTTCTAGGTTTTTTTATTCACGATACCCAAAGGTACTTTTTACACAAGAAAAAAAACAGAACCAGATTTTCATATTAAATAATAGGTACAAAGTCGTCCGCCACCAACGCCATACCCCCCCCCAGTAGTACGTACACAACACAAGAAAGTTCACCAAAAACACGTAGTTACGAGGGGACAACGAGAGAAACTTAGCTTCAGGATACCGCAACGCGGATTCTAAGACAGACAGCGGTTCCAGTAAGGAAACAACACAGTTTCTCTTTTAAGTAGTATCAAGCAAAGAAGCCATATTAATCCGCACACCAAAGGATATTTCATTACTACTTTACCAGAACTACGCCAACGTATTTACCGCAGTACGCCCTACAGTCACACAAGCAATCCAAAAAGCACTAATAAAGGCACATCAAAAAAAAGTAAAAAATACAGAGTAACCTAACAACAAGATTAACGCAGGCAACAAAGCCACCGGCCCCCATAGCCATCCATTCCAAGCCGAGTACTCGTTCCACAAACGTATACAGTCCGACATCTCACCTATAATTATCGCTTATATACAGGAAAATTTATTGTTAAAATTAGAAAAGATAAGAAAGTACGCAAGAGAAATCGAAAAAGAGACTCCCAAGAAGGGTTAAGCTCCTAAGAAACGACAAATAAGTAGAAATCACGAATCTAAACAAACCGTTCTTTAGACACAATAACCTCTCATCCACCCATTTTATAAATCAGAAACAAAAAAAATACAAAACCCAAAAAGCAAACGGATAAGGTAAAACAGGACCAATCAGATTTAAATTCAATTAGCAGCAAGCGAAAACCAAAGAAGTTTAGAACCCAATAACGTAACATAACACCTCACATTAGGCTTCTACCATTTTATTAACGTAAAAGTAAAAAAGCAGCAACAAAAGATAAGAAGGAGGATTACCCTAAGGAGAGGCGATACCGAGGTCATCCACTTAGAGAAACAACAAACAACAAGCAGGAACTTAAAACAAAAATAATTATAAGGACGACTACTCAAAAAAAAAGAAGAATAAAGAAAGGACTTATTTTTAACCTTAACCTATTAAATCAATATAAAATCAAAGCTAGCAGACGCTTAGGGTAGACGAAGGTTACAAATAATTTTATTAACGAGAATTTAAAAAATTTAGACTTTAACGGAAAGGACGCACAAAAGCCTAAAACAGATTAATTAAAACGGATAGAAATAAGCAAGCAAGAATAAGAGATAATAATTTAGATTCACGTAGAGCACACAGAGTAGGAAAGTAAACTAGAGCAAGAAAAAATTTCAAAAGGATAACAAAGTAGATAAAAAAATTATCCACATTTCCGTACGAAGAGTAGACAGGAATTACAACGACTACGTCCACACCTCCCAGAAAATACTTTAAATTATCCCATAACACGACTTTAATTTTAAAGCAAACCATCGGTAAAAAAAAGACGGAAAAATTAAAACAAAACCTCAACAACAAAGCAAAGCGATACGCTCAAAAGTTTATATAGTAACTAGGACAAGACTAGTTCACAAATTTACCCCAAAAACACAACAGGACAGAAAAATCTAACATATTCAAGAATTCAGTAACCACACAGTCGTCGAGAATAGAACGTTCTTCACTAAACAAATCTATCCGTTAAAACACGAAGTCATAAAAAAGCAAAAGTTCTTCATAGAGAAGGACAAAAAACAAAATAACCAAGGTAAGATACAAACTCACTTACCATGACCGTCAGAGCCTCATCACCCAACAGCGTACATAATGAAGCAAGTAAAAGATTAAATTTCGCAAACCGCACCGATAAATATCAAACTAGAAAGATTAGGTCGACGCGAACGAACTTACCCCGTCCGATAATTTTTTAACGACGCACAACAGAATACGGAACATTACTAAAGTAACAAGGCAGACAAAAAAATCAGAGAAGGATAGTCACAAACAATCCCAAAAAGTGTACATCCCATCGGCCATTCCCGCTTCAAACAACCCAACTTCGACTCACATACCACTCAGCTCGGAGAGAAGATAATTAACTAAAACAGTAAATTTTTTAGTCAATACCCATAAACGAGTCGATCATACACCACGCAGAGCCCAGAGACTTACCCCACAGACTCAATTAAGAGTAAAGAAAAATAAAATTACACCGGAGGAACGCTATAAAAATAAAGAAACACAACCCACAGGAGCCGGGAAAGTCAGACCACAGGTCTAAGTCATCGAAATCTCACACTTTCCTCCCATTATAGATATCGCGGCCACGACCGTACTAGCCACACCCAGTTAAACGCAAAATTTAAACAAAGCCCGCACGAGATTCAGAAAATCAACAAAACAAAACAGATCAAGTCAGAAGGAATACGAAAACAATTTAAACGGACGGTTACATATCCAAAAGAAGGCCAACCCGGGAAAAGGATATTAAGAACAGTTTTTTTCGGATAAAACCAAATTTAAACTATAAAACAAAAAACACGGTAAAAAGAAAGAATCGACAAAGAAGTTTATAAAACAGAGGCCCAAAAAAGCTAACAAAAACAAACAAATAGTATCACTTAGCCCAAACGATCATATATATATCGAAGCCCGCCTTTTTCAGAATTAAACAGAGTCTCTTATACAACTCTAGACAACACACTGCGAACTTTTAGATAATAACCCCAAAGACCCAAGGTTTTACAGAGATTTTCAGAGTCGAGTAAGCCAAGCGACACCCGACCACGATTTTTACTTCGAAGATATAATTCGCACGAGTATAAGGAGAATCCGCCGGAGCAATAAGCCCAAAGGAAAGCGCGTCCCCCCATACCACACCCCCCATAAACACCCCCTCCCACCACGATCCTCTTAGCCAATTAGGTTAACGGAATACAACATAGTAGCAACAGACAGAACGCCCACCATAGACGAAACCGACCACGACTCACGCAAAACCACCTCGTTTTCCCCCAACACAAACAACGTTCTAACCCACATTCCCCTTTAACACAAACAAATTCAACAATAAACGAAAGACATCATTACAAGGCAACAGCCACAGACGATACAACGAAGCACAGCATAACAATTTTATTTCGATATTAAAAACTAAAAAAGGAACACAAGACCCAAATACACAAGTAGAATAAGGTCGTTTTTTTATCGGAACCTCGACTACACGTGTAGCTACCCAAAATAACAGAAAATAAAACAGAGTTCAGAAGACAAATACGGTTATTTATAAGAAAGTTTTCAAAGTAATCAACAAGGTTTTTAATAACTATAGTCATACGCAAGCCACGTCAAGATAACCAGTAATCAACACGTTATAACGGCAGAATTATTTATTAATAACACTAATAGCGGATTCGTCTACCCTCTAACACATCATACAACAAAGTTTACACCGTACCGGTCACCGCTCAACCCCGAGTCACGGACCCACTTTTCGAGAAAAGAATCAAGAGCAGAAAATACACGTAACTTACATACTAAGAAAGAAGGAGTCAAAGCAGCAACCATAAAGACTAAAAGACCGACTACGATAATATATTAAACAAGAGCTACAAAACAATAGAACAAGTCATTACAACGGCAAAGAGTCGAATAACTACTAAAAAAAAGACGGGTAAAGTTTAAAGCGAATTACACAAGTTTTAGCGCCAACAGTAAATACAATAGCAAGAGTTTCTTTATTAAAATAAAAAACTTAACAAGAGAAGTACAACAATACTAAGATAAAATAATAGAAAATACAAACAAAGGAAGTAAAAGTAAGAATCTACCAAAGACGAAAATTAGAGTACAGAAGTTAGACAGACTCTACACCCAATTTTCTCAATCACCCCAGAGATTCCGTCATTTTGTCAACCCGCACGCTCCACACGCAGAACTAAGAACGAGACAGCACCTCTAAAACTCCTTAAGGCAAAAGTTATAGACAAACTCAAAACTTCGCAAGTTAGGACTTTATATCCGAGGCCTCTCTATTAGCAGAGGTTAAACTAACTCAAACAGTCATCGAATTAAAAAAGATAAAAGCAACGACATTAAAACAGGAATTATACAAAAGAGGAAGTTCTACGAGGAAAAAGATAAGAGACCAAACATTAACACTTAAAACACACCACACGGGGCCAGCTCCGTATATTCGCCACAGCGAGAAAACCCCCAGGAAAAGGACGTAATTACGAACAAACATCCATAACAAGAATTATAGTAAAATTATAATAACTTCTATTAGACAACGGCAGTCCCAAAGATCTCTACATTTATAGCGTCAAAAACTTTTTAAATTAAAACAACGAGAGAAAAAAAAATAAATTATTAGGCACTAAGGTAGGCATTAAAAGAAGTTACACCACGCGAACTATTATAATAAAAAGATTATTTAAAACATTTAAGATCCACGTACGGGGAGAGTAAAACAATTCCACATCCTACTCCAACTATAATTTTTTACTTATTACAGAGCCCGATTTTACCGTCACTAAAGCTTCAGAATAGACAAGACACACGTTACGAAGCAGCCTGACAAGTAACGTCAACAACGAGAGAAACAAATACTTCTAAAAAAAAGAAAGAAGCAAGGACGGAACAGCGAAATTCACACTCAAGAAACGCATAAGTACCGGTCAACCGTTAACCCGCCTTATATAGACTACCCGAAAACCGAACATAAGAGAACAGAGAAAGTCTTGAAGGATTAGTTTTTTCAGTATAGGCTATAAACATGGCTAGGCCCACCTAAATACCGCTACACACGTTACCATTTAAATCGAAATTACAAATTTAAAGTAACCACTTTTTCATCAGCCCTTACAACGAAGGAAGACATCTTTCGCGAACCAGTAAAATATAAAAACAGTCAACGCAGAAGAATAATAAAGAGAGTCCTAACCATTTTAAAAATTCGGCTAAAGAGCTTAACTCAGCATGTTAAAGTTCACAGAATATTATGTCCCGTCACAACTCCCTCGAACGAAGCCCCAACGTAGAATTATAAAGGAGAAGAATTTATACAACATACGATACGGTCCACACACTCATAATAGAGTTTAAAAAAAAGTTTTTACCTTAACGTAACCTAGAATTTTAACATTTTTTTATAATACACTTTTAACCACTTTTCGCAAAAAAGCAAGAGTATCGTTATCACGAAATAAGAAGAAAAGATTTCCACTCTTCCAGCACTTCGAGACTTTCGGGCGCCGCACAAGCCAGGCTAGTCCCTACATAATCAGACAAACGAAAGACGAAATACGAGAATTAAGATTTTTTTTAGAAATAAAATTTTAACCCAGCAACGCAGCAGCGAGGTATAAGAGATATAGGCAACGAGTAACTTTTAAATTATTAGTTATAAGACGCATACCAAAGGCCAACAGACATTTTCACATCGTCCACCGTACTGGATACCGACCGGAACAAATAACCTTTTTAACAGGTTTAAAGTATTAGACAGAACTTTAACACCAAACAACAAAACAGTTATAGGAAAACTAACATAAGGAAACGGGAAGGGCGTAAGCCTTTAAGTCAGAATCAAGAACAATTAGTATATGTTTAAGCAGTACTTATAAAGAAAAACAACAGTTTTTTAAAGGTTTTTCTAAAAAGAACAAGAGTAATACAAAAAAGACAGAAAAAAAAAAGAGAAAGAGATAGTAGCCAAGAAAACAAGTAAATTAACAAAAGAAACGAAACAAAAAGATAAAAGTTAACAAATTAAAGCGAAGGTCTTTTATCGAAACCTCCGAAGGTAAGAATTAAAGGGGGGGGAAAGGAAACAATAACGGTCCCCAACTCCTGATTTTTAAGAACAACTTATCAAATCAGAACCACGAGATTCCTATCCCTAAAAGCTTGCGTCTTCGCGCTTTTTTTAGTGACTACTTACCCAGTTCGACACATAATAAACCACGGGCAACAGCTAACGAAAAGAAAATCATCTAGTTTTCTAATAACACAGTATAGAACAAGTAAATCATAGAACATAAAGAACAGTAAGACTAGTTAGAGTTACTATAACCAGAAGCGAGCTCTAAACTCACCACACCGTTTTTTTATATACCACAAAAACATCGGTGATTCCATTTATTAAATCAACCACAGACCATTTTATCACATACAACACAAACGCGGGTACTTTAGCCCAAGACACTCAGCAAAGTTTCTAAACGATATGCAGCGCTACGCTAAAAGTATACAACAAAAACACATTTACTTCTTAGATTTTTAACATACTTTAAAAGATTTAATCCCACCGTCTCAACCCACAACGAATAATCAGTAAACACTTTCTTTATTTAGAGGCTACAATTATCACCCCGGCCACCACGTAATTTTTTAAAGCTTTTAACTTTTAAAAACATAAGCAAACCCCATAGGATATCCAACTATCATTTCCACCGCCAGAAAAATTAGAAAAAAGGCTTAAAAAGGTTAACATAATAAACGATTCAGTCACCCAGAGACTACTCAGCAAAGCGTCAATACTTTCAGGTAAACGAACGACGTTTTAAAATTAAATTAGATTACATCAAAGTAGTCGTACCCCCCCTCTAACTCCACCATAATCTTCCCTCGGAATAAAGAAGATAAAACACCTTATTTCATTAGGCCAAAGTTCAGTACGTAGATAAGATTTTAGATAAGATAACACACTACCGAAAGAGCAGAACGCGATACCGAAGCTCGTTACATATCGGATAGAAACAAGTCATATTACAGCGCACTATTAATACGCAACACTCTACTCAAAAGTACGTTCGCGCACCAAGGCCATACTAGAAGCGTTTTCATACCATCCACCGAACTACACAAAATCAAGACCCAGCAAGCAATCGTTAGGATTCAGGTATTCGCCGAGTTTACGATAACTTCTACCCGTTATACAAGGCACACATCAACAAACGAAAATAGAAAGGTATTTCAAAAGTCAGACACAATGAATACCTTTTCAGAAACTCCGCGTTAAGAAGGTGCAATAAAAAAAAAAAACATTCCTCGCAAAACTCGCGATCAGACGCCAGAACCCACAAAGAACAGGACGATATCCTTACGGACGAAAAAGGCCCAGAAAAAGTAATAAGTTCAAATTCTTCAACCAGTCGGACAGAGCAGCAAAGCACATAGATTTCTTAGAACTAGTAAGCACAATCGAATTTAGAAAACCGGTATTCAGAACACTTAAAAAAGACGCAGTAAAAATTAATAAATTTAAAACGAGTAAACGATTTTATGTTTTTCGCCATACAGCTATACAAAAGATTCTATAGGAAAATAACTTTAAAATTAAATAAGATCAGAGTAATAACACAAACGTCCAAAAAATTAAGTAAACAACACAGCTATGAACCAACTAGTTACTTAAACATTTAAAAATGTTCGACCAAACATAGACAATAAGTCCGAAATAACCGTATAGAATTTTTTATAAACGTAAGCCGAGGGACAAAACCCAAAGTAGGATTTTAAAGTAATGGTAAGCCAAAGCAGGAAGTAGAATTCAGAAGTTAATAGCTATAAGCGAAGCACGTAGTAAGCGGCATTCTGAATGAAACTTAAAGGTACGGCCGCTAGAAACATAAGAATAAAATACAACAACAGAAGCACCCAGGGTAGATAGAGTCAAAAGGCCCGTCCAAATATTTACGCATTAGAAAACAAAGAACAGAAGACAAGAAGAAATCAAAGCGAAGAGAACACACCAAGTTCTATAAAATAAGAGGGGGGTGGGGAACAAAAACAGAATATAACAAGGTTTTAAGAACAGAGGATACGAGAGATACTAAGTAAAATTTTAGCATCCGTTCCTACTAAATTAACAAAACATGAGAAATACCTAATAATAGCCCAGACCAGTTACACCGGAATATAAATCTACTAGTAATAGATAAAGTAACACACCCGCGATTCGTCGCCCAACTTATACAATAAGAAGTCATTTTTTTTAGAATATTTAACAGCACAAGCAGAAACATTTATTTTAAGACGTTAACACTTTAATTTTTCCCGAAAAGCATCGATCGTATTTCTTTTTTTTCTATCCCGCAACCCGGGCCCCAAAAGTAACAAATAAAATGAACCTCACCGGGACACATTATAACAAGATCTTCTAAGGCCAAATCTAGAAAGAAAAGAAATAAATTTTATACAATTTTAAAATTTCCATTAACGAAGTCAAAGGGTGCAATCCGCAGACAAAAGGACAAACATAGATTATAAAATTAAAGATTATAAAATTTATAGAAAAAATTTTAAACTACAACAAATTTAGATAGACAAAAGGTAAATAAAGTCCACCATCATTTCCATCACAACCACAAACAGTTTACCCGACTATCCGCCACAAGCAACACCAAAGTTTATAGAGCCCTCACGAGCATCCCTAAGAAGCGACGGGTATCAAGTATAGCCGACTCACACCTCTTCCAGCGGCGACAGCGAAATAAGTTATAAGGATTTTAAACCGAGGCAGAAGAGATCCGAAACAGTCACCTTCCCACGACATAGACGAAAACAGACAAAGAGTTTAAATCAACGGTAGGCCATTTTTACATACCTATCAGCAGACCCCGGCACCAAGAGCTTCATATACAAGACAAAAAATAAAGCGAAAGCAAAATACCTTCCACCTTACACCTAAACACGAGCGTTACTACAAAAAAGATAGTAGTAAAAAATAAAAAAAGATAAATTAACAAAAGCTTCATAACGTACGAGAAAAAAAAAAATCATTTAATTACTAATACGACCACACTCCAGCCCAAACCGAACAAAAAATATAGGAACAGCAAAACACTACGCTCAACACAGCACGATAGTAAAAAGGCGAATAAAATAAATTTTTAGAACCGTAAGGCAAACACCGAACAGACATTAATAGCACAAAATCACGAAAATCTACAGAAGTCAGCGGAAGAGGTGTATATATTAGCGTAGTAAACCACACCAGACGCAAACAGCATACGAAGTCCACACGCCAATTCAACTTATTTATACGTCAAAAAAAAAAACAATTCGACGGCACAGCAGACAAAATAAACGCATAAGGAGTACGAAACAAAGACACGCCCGTATTTCCCGAGAGGTTATTTTAGAATTCACAGAATAAAATAAAAAGAAGTAGAAATAAAGCGCTCATTTCCGCACTTATAAATAGTTTTTCAAAAAAGCAATAGACGAACAAAGTATACGAAATAAGACAAGTTACACTTTCCGCAAGCTAGAGAGGCAGCAAACGAAAGACTACAAAAATTATTTTTAATTATTAAGAAGAAAAGTACATAAACAAGCGTCACAAGTTTAGCTCCAAAACGATTTACACGTTTTTAATCTTTTTTTTTATCTTTAACCGTAGAAGGAAACAAGAAGAAAAAGAAAAATAAAAAATAAAAAACGAAAAAACTGCTCATTAGAGGCGATCAGTAACCAAGAATTAAAAAGAGAAAGCAAAAAGTTTATAAGAAGTAATCACTCAAAAAAAAGAAGAAGAAAAGAAAGACTTATACAATTTATTTTTCTAGAAATAAGGATTTTACCTCAGCAGAACAAAGAAAGTTCAGAATAACCAACAACCATCGAACACTCAAGGCAGACAAGGCAATCACCCCACGCCCCTACAAAACACTAATTTATTCTAGGCAACCAAAAAAACGAAACAGAATATAAGTAAAACACGAAAAAATAATTAACCCAAGAACAGTAAAGGCTCCTATTTCAATTACTCCGCGCAGAGAATTACATCACCACACTTCACGTCACTATCGCAGCCCACCAAGACATAGCCTCTAACGAAACCCTATTTTAAACGATACTTATAAGTTATAACGCAGCCCGTAGATTTATAATGCACCGTTATTTTTTTTTTATCAAAGCAACAATTCAAAGTATCTTATAACAAAGGCTAAGCGGGACAAGCGACAACAGAAAAACGGAAAATCTTCAATAATATAAGAAATATAACACTTAAAGACGCGGGTATCGCATCATCTTATAGCTAACCAAGCGTCAACACACAACTATAGCAGAACCCAAAGACATTTATTCCGCTTTCATCCTCATAAAAAGGAAAATAAGTTTTAACCAGTTAAAGAAAAAATTAGAAACAAATCACAACATAGACAGTATAAACGGAAAAAATACCTATTTAATTAACTTTTCTAACGCAGAACAAAGAGAGCCACGTCCGTTACGAACCTAGAACGGGTAGAGAAAATAATCGAATAAAGCCCTACAGGCCAACACTTATTACGCTACGGAGAACCCGCAACGTACTTACCATTTTTAACAATTAGAGTTTTAGAAAAGAGAAAGTAAAGGATTTATTACGGAGAAAAAACAAAAAAAAAATTCATCTAGAGAAAAACAATTAGACTAGGAGAACGGGAGTCAAAGAAACGCGCTTTATTTTTTAAGTAATGGCAAGTAAAACTTTCCAGAGCACGTCGATTAGAAAGGAACGAAAGGAATACCAGAACACGAAAAAATAAATCACCGCCAAAATGTAAAAGACACATTAACAGATTTTCAATACGCTTATTCATACGGCGCGCTAGAAATTTTATAAGTTTAACAAAGTAAGATAACTAGAGGATTTCACCCCGCTCTCACAAAAGAGCAATTTTATCGACCCACCCGGCGGACAAAAAAAAGGGGGGGGGGGAATCAACTTACCACAACAAAAGTATCCGCTCGTTCTTAGGAAGCCCAGTAATATCCACTCTAAAAGATAAGAGTAAGGTAGCATATCACAAACTAAGAAAAGTTCACAAGCAGCCCCAACGCCCCTACACGGGAGAACGACTCGTATTCAACTCAAAACCTAAAATTAGAAAGAAGAAAGATTTCAAAGTCCTAAATACGAAAAAGAAGACAGACATATTTTCTACAGAACGAGGAAAGACGCAAGACAGTCCGATCCTACCGCTCGCCCACTACCCTTTACACCAGGCAGTAGACCCAAAACACAAGAACGACAGTAACAGATATACTAAAGATTTCTTCGCTAAAAAATCGAGAGGAAAACGGATAATCTACTCATTATTAGTACATCAGCGACTGGAAGGCACTCCCGATAGGAGATCTAAAAAACTTTCTTAATATAACAGACAAGTAATTAGACAAATACGAGACAAGACCGTAGTAAAAGCAAGGAACCAACATAACATAAAAGAACAAGATATTCGAGTAAACCGCAAAAAATCGACCCCGACTTTCCATTACCATCGTCTTATACAAAAGAAACAGAAAAAAAAAAGTTTAACAGCAGCCCTAAAAGATCTAACACAAGAAAATTCAATAGAGAAAGAGAGACTAAGTTTAGACCGCCAGAAGACGTCGCCTCAACGGAAAACAAGCAACCCCCACCGACCACATATAAAAAAATATACTATTAATAATCGAATTTAAAATTTAAAAAGCAACACCTTAGACAACGTTACTTACACCCTATACACCCCCCACCTAAACCCGCTACAGAAAGAAACAATTAAAGGAATATCTATCTGGGAATACGCTTTTTTATTTTTTTCTAAAAGAAAGATCCCCGCCATTAAGCTCCAGACTATTTAGAATGAATAGAAAGAACCCAAAAGAAGTAATCATTATTAACTTAAAGAATCGAACACCAAAAGTCACAAACAATCGACCCTACTTTAGCCTTACAGAACGACTCGACAGCCCGCTAGGTTTACACCATAAAGATAAGAGAAACATTTTTCTTAACGGTCCAACCACAACCCCATAGACCGCATCATACGATCTAAACCAACAGTTATACCCCGTCGTAGTTGTTAAAACCTCCCCATTTATTTCATCACGTAAGAACTTACAAAGACAATACTATTACTTTCCCTTCCACCCCACCCACTAACACAAGTAGGCAAACAGGTAAACAGAGTATCAGCATAATCCAACAACACATAAAAAAGCAAAAGGAAGTTAGAGTACTAAAGGAAATATTATCTGTACAAACACCACACGCATAAGAAAGCGCCTACCTCACCAGGACACAAAAGCCAAGAACAATCTAACACAATAACTTCTAGATTTTCTTTCTAGTTTAGTTATAAAGAAACGTTTTAGGCGCCACCCAACTCACTTTACCTAACTAATTTAACCACACATTACCCAACACCACCCTCAAATTCGAGATATTTAAAACTTCAACCGCACTATAGCGATACAAAACAGAAGAACTACACCCTTTACAACAGACCAGTTTTAGATACAGTAAGGACTCCCAAACACGCGTACGACAAGCGGAGTAAGGAACAGTTAAAAGCATTTCTCAGTATAAACCACCACGCGCTTTCCCCCGAGACCACAACTTTCCGGCCCACGAACATTAGTAAACACCAGTTTTCACGTTCTTACGCCGCCAGAGTGTCCACACTTAAGCACGAGTAACGATCGACACCTTCACTCAACAGCCAATCGCACTCGCCGCCTCTAATAGCGATTTAAGAGTTACCAAGAAGCTAATCCAACAGAGTTATAACGCCAGCGCCTAAGCTTAATAAGTCAAGAAAGAGGACGTAGACAATACACGAAATTTTCTTCTTTAAAAACTTCAAGAAATTAAACACCCGAATTGATACTAAACCAGACCAGGTACGCCAGAGACCGATACAGAGTTAAACGCGAAAAAGAAAAGCATAGAATTTCTTTTTTTAAGTACACTCAGAAGACAATCATAAAGAAGTTATAGGAATAATTTTCACTCACAAACGCATATTCACACAAGCAGAGGTCAATCGTACTTTTTTAGAGACACCACCGTAGCCCGTTTTAATCACAGAAACGACGGAATAAGGGTATAACAAGAACATTACAACACCGCATTACCCCCCCCACGCCGCCACCATCGCCAGAACAAGAACAAGGTTCCGACGTCACAGAACGTCATTTTATAAAACCGATCCAGGCGCAACTATCACACCCCGCCGCAGAACCCGCAGCACCGCCAAAAGAAAGATCCCCTCCCGCCAACACCACGCAGACAACGAATCGAACCATCCCACCCATAGTACATCGCTCACTCTCACCTCCCACCCGACCGTCCCGCAACGACCGTCCTCAACCCCCCCGCCACCCGACTGACTAGCCCCCGCACCGCTACGCGTAGAGCACCCCCCCCCTCCCACCACACCCCCCTCTACCGCGCACTATCACACTCTCCCCGAACCGTCTAACCAGCACGTACCCAACAATCTCCTAACATCCCCACTAAAAAACCCTCCACCAACACTGCTAACCGAACCCGCCACCCCCAACTCTCCCCCTCCTCCCCTTTAACCCTACTCCCCCCCCCCCCCACTACTTCTCCCTCCCCACCCCCCACCCCGCACCCCCCTAACTCAACCCCCCCTCCCCACACTTCCCACCCCCCTCCCTTACCACCCTAACTCTACCCCTAAACCCCCTCTCTCCTAACTTCACACCTCCACCCCCCTTCCTCACCTCTCAAAAAAAAACCCTACCAAAAACTCCCAACCTCTCCCCCCACTTACACACCCCCACCCCTCCCCCCCCACTACCTCAAAATCCTCCTACACCCCAACCCCTCTCAACCTCCCCTCCTCCTCTATCTCCAAACCCCTCTACTAACTCCTCTCCTCTCACCCCAACTCTCCTTCTCCCTCCCTACCAACACCCCTTCCACCCTCCTCCCCCCACACCTACTAACAAAACAAAACCCCAAAACTCCCTACCACCCTCAAAAACTCCTCAAAACTCACTCCCCCCCCACACCCCCCAAACTCCACCCCCCCCTTCAACACCCCCCCCCACCTCCCTCCCCCACCCCTCCTCCCTCCTAACACCTTACACCCCCTCTCCTCCCTCCACCCCCCCAAAAACTCCACCCAAAAAACCCCTACATAAAAAAAAACCCAAAAAACTCTCAACAAAAACCTTCACCTCCTTCTCCCTAAAACCAACCCCCTACTTTCTACCCTCCTCCCCCCAAACCTCCTTTAAACTCCTACTTACTACCCACTCCCCCTACCACCTACCTCCCTAAAAAAACTCCCCAAAAAAAAAACCAACCCCCCCCACAAAAAAACCCCTTCCCCACCACCCCCCTCACTCACAACCACAAACTTCACTACCCTTACTCTCACTAAACAAAACCCACCCCTACCCCTCTACCACCTACCCCCCACCACTCCCCTCCACCAAAACCCAAACCCCACCCTCTCCTTCCCCCACTACCTCCCACTCCCCCCCCTCCACCAAACCCCCTCCACAAAACCACCTCCCCCCCTTACCCCTCCCCCTAAACCACTCCCCATCTCACAAAAACCCACCCCTCAAAACCTCTCCCCCCCTACCTACAACACCCTACTCCTACACCTCTCTACCCCTAAACCCCCCCTCTACCCCCCCCACTCCCTTCAAAACAAAACACATCCCTAAAACTCCCAACCCCCCCTTCCCAAACACCACCCACCCTACCCCCTAAAAACCTACTCCCAAACCTACCTCCTCTCAACCCCCCCCACCCCACATAACACCTAACAAAACAAACCCCGTCCCAACTCACCCCCTACCTCCTACTCCCCCCCTACAAATATTTACACATTAAACCATACATAATTAAAAAGTGGATTCAAAGAGAGTGGGATATTTCTCATTGTAAATTTGTAAATAGTAATCAGTGGTAGCAATTTGTCTGTGGCATCATTTGATTTTACAAATATAGTTACCATTTACAGTTCTGACTGTAGTGCTTTGCCATAATCTATGCCGTGTATATAATAATGTTGACTAAAATGATGCATCTAAACTTCATAAATATTTAATTTATTGTTTGGAATGATAAAATTCCAAAATTACTTCTTGCTAAAATCATATTCAATTTTTTAAGGACAATTAAAACACTGAAATTGTTTCTTGCTAAAAATTCCATTTATTGATTATGAGTTAGGTAAATCTTTGTCATTGTTGTATTGTTGTTTAACGTCCCACTCTAAAATCTTTCACTCAAATGGAGACGTCATCAGATGCCATTGAAGTGCTTCAAATTTTGGCCTATGCTTGGCAGTTACGGCTATTGACCAGTGATGGTTCTTTAACATGCCAACACTTACTGTGACACAAGACAAGAAAAACCAGCTCCCTCCACCAAGGTTCGAACCCATGACCCTCCGGTTACAAATTGAGCACTCTGCCGCGGCGCCATGACAACTCTCTGTAAATCTTAGTAGACAAACTTGTATAAACAGAAAAGCTAAAGGAATCTTTAGCTCACAGTCCATGTATGCTTTACTTCATGAGTTTATGGTACATCAACACAGTTATTTATGTGTATGTCTCTTCAGCGACAATTCAGATAACATTTTCAGGAGGAGGTTTAACTGTATATAATTACAGTATCAGAAAACGTCAAATATATACAAACAGTATCAATAAATATTCAACATCAAGATCAAAATTTCAAATCACACTTTTATGTGTAATTATATTTGACTTTAGAATATGGAGCAGTCCTGGCTCAGTGAGTAGCGTGCTCAAGTCTAGATCGTGAGCCCAGCCAGCGACAGGTTGGATACCTGTCCTTCGGATGAGACAGTAAAAATTGAGGTCCCGTGTCACAGTAGGTGTTGCCACAATGAAGAACCCTCACTGCTCAATGGCTGTAAGTGCTGAGCATAGGCCAAACTTTGAAGCCCTTCGCCGGCATTGGTAGCATCTCCACATGAGTGAAAGATTCTTCATTGGGATGTTAAACAACAATACAACTAACCAAAAACAACGACTTTAGAATATCAGGAAAAAATATCACTCAACTTCAAAACATAGATCTAGAGAATTTGGCGAATTATCTGCTATACAAAGTTAGATCTAGAGAATTTGGCGAATTATCTGCTATACAAAGTTAGATCTAGAGAATTTGGCGAATTATCTGCTATACAAAGTTAGATCTAGAGAATTTGGCGAATTATCTGCTATACAAAGTTAGATCTAGAGAATTTGGCGAATTATCTGCTATACAAAGTTAGCCTCATATCCTTTATGAGTGTTGTGATATAGCTTACTTATGTCAAAATGTTACTTTTCAATTAGTGTTAACATTGTGCAGTCAAGCGCGATAAAACTGATATTTTTACATTTCTTGCACTAGTGTCATATGCAAATGAGTTAAGCAGTCCATGCATCTTTCAATTACCCTGGAGTGAGTTAACTTGCTCTATGAACAAATAGCACGAGTGGTTTTCAGCTCATACCATGTTCAGATTTGCTAAATTGATTTTGTATCTGGTTGCTCAATTTGAAGAAATATCACTGGAATTTTACATCACATTTTAACTTGTCTTCCCTTGAAAATAATGAACTCTAATGAAAATCAATGATGGAGACCATTCCAAATGTGTCATTAGGGATGTATGAGTTAAATATGACATACTCTGTCCTTTTACATGAAAAAGAGGAATTATACTATGTTAATTTTGCAGTGAGTTGTCCACTAGGTATGTTCTCGGCAACAGGGGATGCACCCTGCAGGGAATGTGACTTGAACCAATATTCATATGATGGTATCACATGTAAGGATTGTCCGCCATACACCAAAACTTTGACTCGTGGCAGTTCTAATATATCAGATTGTCTCTGTAAGTATTGTGATGAAAAATATGTACAATCAAACTTGTATTTAAAGGGGCATTACTGTGTTTACCAAACAATTTATTTTGATTTTTTTCAACTTTCACTTCTTGTACTTGATGTAAAATAAGAAATAAAAGCTATAAATAGGTATGAAAAATTGTTATATTCCTTTATATTTTGTAAAAAAGGTCCAATGTGGTATTCATAAATACAAACAGTAAGGTTGGGTTAATCACTTGCAAGTGAAAAAGTGCCGTACTTGGGTTTTTCAAGCAATTTTCACTAAATATATAGGAATTTAAGACTTTCTATGCCTATGTATATCTATTTTACGTTAGTGTATATCAATGTAAGTGGTAAAACAGGAAGGAAAAAAGTTTAAAAAAAAGACCGTTAATGTCCCTTTGAGACCACCTCTGTATACAGGGCACATGCCTGTAAGGCCATTCAAATATAACTTCTTTTAACTTTTTTATAATGAATAAACCTCTTTATAAAGGGCAGCCATTTATAACAGCTACTTTTGCCCTTGAGTGACCATTACAGACAAATTTGACTTTAATTGACCTATCACCAAATGCCCTACACGGCAACTTTTGGCAAACTTTTCCATTATGACATCACAATTAAATGGCCATTCAAACACTTGTGTGATTATGACATCAAAAAAGCACATGGACAGCCATGTGTCAGTCACTTGGCGATAGGTCAATTGTAAAAGTTGTTGTTGTACAGTGGTGCAAAACAGTTGGTAAAAATTTAGTGGCTTTATATTATTGCCCACACAACATTATTTGTATACTTTTGCGCACATGTTTGAACTATCTAATGACTTGAAAGGAAAGGTAAATTGTTATTTTTAATTTTGTATAATGTTTAATGCCACATTCAACAATTTTTCAGTTGTATGGCATTGGCCAGTTTTTAATGGTGGAAGAGAGAACTGGTTAAAATGTACCCAGTGTCATATGATATTTTGAACTCCATGATATTTTGAACCCCCTATAAATGTCTGCTTTTTTGGTAACATTTATTCATATAATTTCATTCATTTAATATTTCATCCTAGTACTATTGTATATGGCAAACTATCCTGCATACGTTTGAGATCTGCACCAGTAAACCATATATATTCCTGTTCCTTATTTAAAGACCAGTTAATTGGTGCCAAGCTAAATTCCCTGGGGCTCATGATTTGGACCTCCCTATCACTTGTATTCAAATATCATCAAAAATGATTCCCACTCATAATCCATATATATTCTTGTTCTTTATATCAATACAAGTATATTGCTGCTTTAGTGTGAACCCCTGGGGGTCATCCTTGGCACTGCCCTTCCAATAGTGCTCCAATATCTTGAAAACATTTGAGATCCCCACCCATAAACCATGTACATTATTGTTACTTATTACATGACAAGTATATCGGTGCTTAGTGTGAATCACTAGGGGGTCATTTTGGGTACCTCCCTTTCACTATTGGTCCAACATCTTGAAACTTGTTGAGATCCTCACCCATAAACCATGTATAATCTTGTTACTTAAATCAAGACCAGTTCATCTATACTTTTCATTCTTTTTTATATGATATTACTCATTAATGTTTAAAAGTTAAATATTTGTATAAATATCACAATTAAGGCTCAACTTGATAGGGGGTTCAAAATATCATTGGGGAATGGGTCAAAATATAATAGCGATAAATTGAACCCGGGCATACTTTTTCCTAAAAATCAGTTTGAGTTCCAATGAGGTTTAAAATTGCACTTAATAGAAGTGAGATCCTTCATGGTTCAATACACAATACTCTAGCCACTCAGCCACAGTGGCCCCACTTAATTATTAGGATTCATATGATAATATATGTACACTGTCTTATCACCTGTAGCTGATACTGCCCACATCATTGTCCATATTAATTACTATTTCATGACAATCTTATCCTCTAGCTGCAGGTTAGCCATGCATGGTCCAAATACTCCACATTGCCTCTACATCCAGTTACATTCAAAGTTCATACATCTTGCATTTTTAGCTTACTACCAGCCAGGATATCACTGATATAATGGTCTGGAGGTACCTTATAACATATGCCCTCATCATAATCAATATTATTTGATATTTTTCCAGTCACATTATAAATTCCTATATTTTCAGCCTATTGCCAGCCAGGATATTACTCCTACAATGGTCTGGAGGTTCCTTGTACAGTGTGCCCTAAAAATTACTATCAGCGTTATACAAAACAGACAACCTGTTTTTCATGCGGTACGTCACAGATCACTACCAACATGGCCTCCGATTCTCAGTCAAACTGTTCAGATGGGTGTAAGTATATTAAACAAAATTTGAAACAACATGGGAGGAAGCTCATCAAAATTTTCACACTGTGTAACCTGCAAAATTTTGCCCCTGGTTATTTTTGCCCTTCTATGACAGAAAACATCCACTTGTCTTAAAGTTGCCCTGAATAACCAGAGTTTCATGGATGGTATTTATGTCCATGCTTCATGCATTTTTTTAGCTTGGAAATTTTGTTTTTATCTTAAATTCACCCTCTCATCTAAGACTAAGGGTGAAAATATTGAAAACTAAACATGAGCAAAAGTTCTGGAGGAAAACTCTACCATTTACAAACAAGAGCACCACAAACTGTACATAATATGCCTGTCATGAATAAATTTTCAAAGGGTTTCTTTATGATGGAAATGTTAGTATGTGTTAGAGATCTTTTTACAAATGCAAGTTTGCTACAGTGACCTTGACATATTGGGTATGACCTTGAACAAAATTAAATGAAAAATAAAACAAAATATAATGTCATTTTTTACAATCAAAGGGCCATAACTCTTGTGAAAATTAAAGCAGCATCTTCATTTTATGATATGCAAATCTTCATTTGATACCAATCACACATGCCAAATCGCAAAATATTCGAGTGAAAACTGTGGGACTAGTTGAGCCCACAAGAAAATTGAACACAGAAACCAGAAACTAGGTCATGTAGGGCTATAACTCCAATTCTGCGGAAAGTTGAAAAACGACAACAAAACCTGTAATATATGTTAAACATTATTGCTCCTTGTGATACAATACCAATTTGAAAGGAGTTAAATGAAAAATAAAAATGTTCTTGCATTTTCTACATAACGTCCTTTTTTGAAAATCAAAGGGCCATAACACTTGTGAAAATTAACGCATCATCTTCATTTTACAATATGCACATCTTCAATACCAATCACACATGCCGAATTGTGAAATATTCGGGTGAAAACTGTGTGACTAGTTTAGCCCACAAGAAAATTAGACACCAGAAACCAGAAAAAACTAGGTCACGTAATGCCATAACTCCAATTATGTGGAAAGTAGGAACATGACAACAACATAACATGGTATTATATGTTAAGCAGATTGCTTCTTTTGATACCATACCACATTTGAAAACAATTAAATGAAAAATAAAAAAGTTCTTCCATTTTGTACATAATGCTCATATTTAGCAACAAAAGGGACATAACTCTGCCAAATATAGTTAAAATTTCACGATTTACAAACTCATCAGACCGGTTCATGCAATGAAGCACCCTACTAAGTTTGATGCAAATCGGGCCTTGATTATTTATCACATAAAACAGCCAGATGGACATATGGACGGACAATGCCATACCATAATACAATGTCCGACGGGCATATGAAAAACTTAAGTAGGAATTTTCAATAGAATTTGTATCATGGGAATTTTGACTACAAATTGGGATTTTTTTTTTTTTGCACTGGGTATGGGGACTTATTTCAGTTCTTGTTTCAATGTAAACACATACATGTTGCTTAACTCATTCACCCCTAGAGACACATTTGGACTGACATACATTATTGATTTTAAGAAGAGTTCATTGCTTTTCAAGGAAAGATAGGGTAATTACCAATTTGATAGTTTCCAAAGCATATCTCAAAACAGTTCAAGATAACTGTACAAAATTCCATCAACCTTGAGGCCTGGATGTGTCTTTTCCTGTTACCATGGATATTTCCTTTGGTGGGGATCTTAGCAACTATTAATGTTATCATAATCTTTATTTCTTTGTGTATATATATATATATATATATATATATATATATATATATCACAAATATCGCTACAACATTAAACATTTAGTATGGACCTTGGATCAGAAATGATACTATCTGTGTAAATAAATCATATATAAAGCACAAACACAGACATAACAAGGCACCTACATAATCATCATACCCCGGCTAGGGTTTGGACTTTCGACATACAGCACCAATCTCCTGGCCCCCATATATATATAAACAGTGAAACCTGTATATAATGGCGACCCAAGGGACCAGAAAATATTGACCTTATGTGCAGGTGACCCTTATACACAGGTTCAATTTACTTGAAATATACAGTCAAGAGACTTTAAAAAACTGGCCCTTATAAACAGGTAATCCTTACATAAAGGTGGCCACTATAGCAGTTTTACTGTATATATATATATATATATATTAGGGTTGTTAAATCGGTTAATTTCTATTAACCGGTTAACCGAATTCTGATCGAGTACTGGGTCACCTGTGTAAGATTGCAGTTGCAGACCCAGATATTATTCAAAGCTGGGGAGGGGGTGTGCAAGGAGATACTTATTTGCCCAGGAGGTATATTATCTTATATCCAGAAATATGTTTAATCTTAAAATATCTGTGGGCCATTCTATAGCTTTCGAACATTACATAAGGAAGGACATTTTTGTCTTATCAAAAATATCACATTTGGTAGCTTTATTAATATTTAACAAAAAATAAAGATTCAGCTGGTGTAAGTCATTCAAGAGCCAATTCTAGAATATTCAGTAATATGCTTCCCATTAATATTTCAATGTTTTGTTTTTACTGAATTTAGCAAATATAAATGGGTTTGATACCCAGCACCATACATGGATTCATCAATGTATCATTTTATTCAATGAAATGTTTAAAATATACTAGTAACTATATGTACATGAAGTTGTTTTCTGAATTTCAGGTGTAAATGGTGGCGATTAAGCATAACATATCTCTTAACGGTATTAAAAACAAAAATCTCTTAAAATTGATATAAATTATTATACTGAAAACAATTCATTAAATGTATACATCTCATAGTTATAAAATATAAACAACTCCCGCTGAATTTAGCAAACTAAGTGGCACGTAAAAACTACTAATTGTTGTGTAAACACTTATCTAACGAGGATAGACAGCCGGAAATCAGTTCATTTTTATTTCTAAATATATAAAAAATGGAAAAGACACATGATTTTTAAATTGTGTTCGAGTAATCGAGTACTGATTTTAATATTCGATAATCGGACCTTCCTATGAGTACTTGGTTAACCGGTTACCCTAATATATATATATATATATATATATATATATATATATATATATATATATATATATATATATATATATATATATATATATATATATATATATATATATATATATATATATACACACACACACACATACACAAAAGTTTATTGAAATGCATTATATGAACAACTAGGGAGAAACATCCTAATTACATTTCTTAAATATTAAATTCAATAATAAAATTTTATTTTATTTTTTATTTTCAAAGTTTCAACACTGTGCTTACCAAATCCATGTGGAAACTCAGGAAGCTGTTCAGTTGTCAACCATGATTTCTTCTGTCATTGTACAACAGGTAATATATTGTTTTGAAATTCAGGTTAACCAATAGATTAGAGTGTGTTTTTTTGTGTTGGTCTTTTTGAAAAAAAAATGATAGCGAGTGCAGCTCTGTTACAACCTGAATTGTAATTAGAACCTGAATTGTAATAAATTATTACAATTCTAGTTGCGAGGTCAAAAAGTTATTATAATTGTATAGTTAACCTGAATTGTAATAAAAACCTGAATTGTAATAAAATAAGTCAAAATGAGAAGCAATATATTTCCACAGGTGTTAATAGTTATTACATCCTCAGATTTAGAATCCGGATCGTGTTACGTCATATAGTCATCAGTAAAGTATACAGGTACATACAGAATCCAACCTATCATGTTACGGTGTATATATCGTCATATATACTTTATATGTCAGTCATGGATAATAACTCAGTTTAAACCCTTTGGATGGACTCTCTATAGGTACAGTTTGTGAATTATCTATGTAAAAAGTAATTTCATACACGATATACAAAACTATAATTTTAAGCAGTTCTAGTTTAATTCTAAGTGTAAATTGTAATAAATTTGTTATAAAACTGGTTGCAACCCCAAAAAAGTTATTACAGTTGAGTAGCATTCCTAAATTGTAATAAAAACATGAATTGTAATACATTTATTACAAAACCGGTTGAAATAAAAAAAAATATTACAATTGGATAGCCAACCTGAATTGTAATTAAAACCTGAATTGTAATAAAAATAAGTCAAGATGAGAAGGACTATATTTCCTGAGGTTTTAACAGTTATTACATCTTCAAATATAAAATTTGGATCGTATTTCATCAAATTGTCCTCAATAAAGTATGCAAGTACATACAGAATCCAACCTATCATGTTACGGTGTATATCTTGTCATATATACTTTAATGTCAATCATGGATAATAACTCAATTTAAACCCATTGGATGGGCTCTCTATAGGTACAGTTTGTGAAATATCTATGTAAAAACTGAATGCACTACAAACAAGAGATACTAGAGAAATCTTGGTGCCAAACATCAAATGTTCTGCATAAGTTCTATGGCAGAAACTTCTTTTCCAACTTTTCCCTTCTTCACTGTCATTGTCTAAAACAAAGATGACTGCCTGGTGGCCATATTGTTTCAAAATGGTTGAAAATAGTGTGCAAAACTACCCTTAAGAGGAACCTATATGTCAAATTTCACAAAGGTCCTTTCAGTACTTTCTGATAAATAGCGGCAACAATCTTTTCATTGTCAAAATCCAATATGGCGGTTCTGCGGACATATTGTTTTATGATCAGTCTGAAATATTCCTTCCCATCTTGACTTATTTTATTACAATTCAGGTTGGCTACCCAATTGTAAAAAATTTTTGGCATCGCAACTAGAATTGTAATAAATTTATTACAATTCAGGTTCTTATTATGACTCAGATTGTAACACAGCTCCCTTATAAATTGAACTCACATATAAAAGTGTTTCAAAAGACCCCATAGGCCTAAATTCTTGAAATTCAGGTCAACCAATAAATAAGAGTCAATGCTTTCTTGCTGTTCTTTTTACAAAAATGATTGAGAATGTAACTTGAATGACCAAACGTTGTTTTTAAAGTGAACATTTAGATAGAAGTGTCTCACTTGTCTTCTTACAGTATCAAATGTTGTCTCAACCTTTCTGCAACATCCTGTACTTCTGCACCTGTGTAGGAATTAAGCCAACATGTACAAAAAATTAAAGATATATAAATCCCAAATTCAATTTAAATGAGATTCCTGGAATATATCTTTCAAACAATTTGGGACAGACACCATTTTTCTTCCCAGAATTCACATGGAGATCATGTTATAGCATTTAAATTGCATCCCAACCTGATGAATTTATTGTTACATTAATATTCAACAATAATCAGGTCGCTCTCCCTGGAAGGCAATATCTTTATCTTTTATGTTACTGTATAATTTTTTAATTTCATGAGGAGAAAATTTCATGTTTTCTGAAAAAGAACTTATTCACAGGTTAAGTTTAGTACAAGACTGTTTCCAAAACAAGTCTTGTAGGAGTTAAAGTAAAGTATACATATATAAACATTTTGTGACTCCTGTATATGATATCTGGTTATATTTATATGAATTTTGATAGTAAATAACTTTTATAAATTTGATTGGTGAAGTATTGTCTTTCTGATACGTCATAAATATAAGATACATATATCATATGCATTGGTATCTAAGTTCGAGGTATTTTCTTCGACCGTGAATGTAGCAAGATTAAATCCCCCACAATTAAATATAGTATTTGAATTTGAATATCTGTAAAAATGCAAATGACAGAAATTGTAAGGTAATGTGAGAATTTCTTACGGCGGCGACGGAGATGTTTAGGATGGAAAATAATTCACGATTGATTAATAGCAATAACATATAGTCCAAGTCATTGTACTTAAAAGAAATATATGATGTACATAAAAAAAATTAGATACTGGTACGGAAACTCTTAAAGATGGCGGGGTTAAAAGCTGGGATGGAAACTATTTTCTTGCATTCCTGTATATGAGTATATGGTGTTTTTTGGAGGGACTATTTGACTTACATCACAATAACAATTTATACATTACAATGGCTGTAAAGTATTAGGAGAATTCTATGTTACAATTGTTGTGTAGCAATCAGGCAATTGTGTGTTTATATAACATTGTGTGTGTGTATGTAGGTGTGTATATGTAGGTGTGTGTCTGTAGATGTGTGTCTGTAGGTGTGTGTCTGTAGTTGTGTGTCTGTAGGTATGTGTCTGTAGTTGTGTGTATGTAGGTATATGTGTATAGGTGTGTGTATGTAGGTGTGTGTATGTAGGTGTGTGTCTGTAGGTGTGTGTCTGTAGGTGTGTGTATGTAGGTGTTGTCTGTAGTTGTGTGTATGTAGGTGTGTCTGTAGGTGTGTGTCTGTAGGTGTGTGTCTGTAGGTGTGTGTCTGTAGGTGTGTGTCTGTAGTTGTGTGTCTGTAGGTGTGTGTCTGTAGGTGTGTGTCTGTAGTTGTGTGTATGTAGGTATATGTGTATAGGTGTATGTATGTAGGTGTGTGTATGTAGGTATATGTGTATAGGTGTGTGTATGTAGGTGTGTGTATGTAGGTGTGTGTCTGTAGGTGTGTCTGTAGGTGTGTGTCTGTAGTTGTGTGTCTGTAGTTGTGTGTATGTAGGTGTGTGTATGTAGGTGTGTGTCTGTAGGTGTGTGTCTGTAGTTGTGTGTATGTAGGTGTGTGTCTGTAGGTGTGTGTCTGTAGTTGTGTGTATGTAGGTATATATGTATAGGTGTATGTATGTAGGTGTGTGTCTGTAAGTGTGTGTATGTAGGTGTGTGTCTGTAGGTTTGTGTATGTAGGTGTGTGTCTGTAGGTGTGTATATGTAGGTGTGTGTCTGTAGGTGTGTGTCTGTAGGTGTGTGTCTGTAGTTGTGTGTCTGTAGGTATGTGTCTGTAGTTGTGTGTATGTAGGTATATGTGTATAGGTGTGTGTATGTAGGTGTGTGTCTGTAGGTGTGTGTCTGTAGGTGTGTGTATGTAGGTGTGTGTCTGTAGTTGTGTGTATGTAGGTGTGTCTGTAGGTGTGTGTCTGTAGGTGTGTGTCTGTAGGTGTGTGTCTGTAGTTGTGTGTATGTAGGTGTGTGTCTATAGGTGTGTGTCTGTAGTTGTGTGTATGTAGGTATATGTGTATAGGTGTATGTATGTAGGTGTGTGTATGTAGGTATATGTGTATAGGTGTGTGTATGTAGGTGTGTGTATGTAGGTGTGTGTCTGTAGGTGTGTCTGTAGTTGTGTGTCTGTAGTTGTGTGTATGTAGGTGTGTGTATGTAGGTGTGTGTCTGTAGTTGTGTGTATGTAGGTGTGTCTGTAGGTGTGTGTCTGTAGTTGTGTGTATGTAGGTATATGTGTATAGGTGTATGTATGTAGGTGTGTGTCTGTAAGTGTGTGTATGTAGGTGTGTGTCTGTAGGTTTGTGTATGTAGGTGTGTGTCTGTAGGTGTGTGTCTGTAGTTGTGTGTCTGTAGGTGTGTGTCTGTAGTTGTGTGTATGCAGGTATATGTGTATAGGTGTGTGTATGTAGGTGTGTGTAAGTTGGTGTGTGTCTGTAGGTGTGTGTCTGTAGTTGTGTGTATGTAGGTTTATGTGTATATGTGTGTGTATGTAGGTGTGTGTATGTAGGTGTGTGTGTATGTAGGTGTGTGTCTAGGTGTGTGTATGTAGGTGTGTGTATGTAGGTATGTGTCTGTAGGTGTGTGTATGTAGGTGTGTGTCTGTAGGTGTGTGTCTGTAGGTGTGTGTCTGTAGGTGTGTGTCTGTAGGTGTGTCTTAATGTAGATATGTGTGTGTGTGATATTATGTATGTTTGTGTGAGGGCTGTAGCATGCTATGCCTTTTGTAAAATATTTCTCCGTTTTATTGATCACTTCAGGTTACACTGGGAGAACATGTGATACATTTGTAAATCCATGTTTGTCGAGTCCCTGTTTTAATGGAGGCCAATGCACATACACAGACAACGGCAGCTACAAATGCACCTGTTCATGTAAGTATTTCTTTTCTGATTACTACTTGTGATGGTACAAATGGTACCACACTTGCCACTTAACTAATCAACCCCTAAAATCACATTTGGACCTGCCCATTTTAAAGAAGGGTTAAGTCCACTGTCAAAATCCAGGGGTGTATGATGTATAATCCAAATTTTGTAATCATTTTATATGTAATAGTAACTTGTTCACTCCCTAATTATGACATTAGACCATCCTCGTCATTGATGTGAGTGAGTCTAAATGTGAACACAGGGGTTGACAAGTTAAGTGGAAGATCCAGTTACATCTTCTATCTTTTTAATTGTTACCCCAACATGGCCAATTGGTATTCATTAAAATGGACAGGTGCTGTTCTTTAGGTTAAGATTAAAATCAATTTATCATTTCAAGGGTATTTATGGCAGCCTCACTCACCTCACATAGTCTGTAGCCTAGGTTATTATTTCTGATAGATTGCTTTTTACAATTATCGGCACCTTTAGATATTTAAATTTTTTGTGTGTTGAGTTATGTCAGTTAGTAATGACATCATAATTCCTGACACTTCTTCCACCAGATGTTCAGGATAAGAAGTCTTTAAAGGAGCATTAGCCATGTTTTTTTTTTAATTTTCTTTCCCTTTTTGTCTGGATTGTGAAACAAAATCCAGCTTATGAAATAAGCTCTGTCTGTCTGGTCGTCTGTGTCAATTTGATTTAACATTTAGGGGATTAGGTTTACATACATACTATAGGAACCTATGAGAAATTCTGAATATTTCCTTATAACTTGAAAATAGTACAGTTGAAAACAATTTAACAATTTGTCCTTATGGGAAAGAATATTATTTGATGTACATTGGGGTCCTCAGGTAAAATATGTGTTTTTATCTTTAGCATAAAAACCGTTCATATACCCATCCCTAAACCATATATATTCTTGATCCTCATAGAGTCAGACACATTCTTTAATGTATATGGGGTCCTTAAATGTTCTGCCCCAACCCCCACAAATTATTTTTTTTGCTTATACATGTTATAACTTGAAAACCATTCATATCCCTAACCCTAGTCCATATACATTATTATGGGAAGGCACCTAAATTTATGTTTTTACTTATAACTTGAAAACTATTTACATCCATACCCTTAAATTGTATGCAGTATATTCTTGATCTTAATTGGAAGAGACTTTCAAGGATTTATATCGGGCTTCTGCAGATGTACTGCCCCTTCCAACAAATTTTTTTTTTGCTTATAACTTGAATATCATTCATATCCCCGCCCCATAATCATATATATTCTTGTTCCTTATGGAAAGGCACATTCATTGACTTGTAAGGGTCATGCCCCACTCCCTGAATTTTGTTTTTATTGTTTAAAACTTGAAAACATCCCAACCCCTAAAGCATATGTAGGGTATTCTTGTTTCTTATGGAGAGACATATTCTGTCTTGTATATGTATGTTGTGCCCCACCACCTTAAATCCTATTTTCAGTTTCTTGCCCTACAACACAACCCAACCGCCTTTAGCAGTTTCTTGTTACTACAT
Source organism: Atrina japonica (assembly GCA_030159075.1). Classification (NCBI taxonomy): domain Eukaryota; kingdom Metazoa; phylum Mollusca; class Bivalvia; order Pterioida; family Pinnidae; genus Atrina; species Atrina japonica. The sequence continues at coordinate 1,121,436 of BROG01000162.1, forward strand.
GTACTGATATACAATGACAAAAAAGAGATATACACAGGCATAAAAGATCTTAAATTCCTAAATATTTTGTGAAAATTGCACTAGAAACCCAGTTTTGCAATTATTCACTTGCAATAGGGAACTTTCGAGTTAGCCTGGATTACTGTTATGATCCTGGATTTATTTGGGCCATTTCGATTTTGTTCCTCATATGTTCTTCCAGTTTTCATATTTACCTGCAACATATATGAAAATATCCTTATGTTTGAGTGCATTAACTTTATTTTGTGTAAAGAAATCCAAATCTTAACATATACCACAATGGTTTATTACCGAAATATATCAGGCGGGTGAAAATGCGCGGACAGACCGGGAATCAAACTCACGACCTTCCGAACAGTAGCAGGGCACTTTTACCAAATGGCTTAACGGGGCTATCTATATATTACCAAAACTGCAAATAACGTTGAGGAACATTTTTCTAGAATCACGTAACTGACAATAATAAAAGCAGGATTACAACGGTAATCTAGGCTAACTCGAAAGTTCCCCATTGATTAATTCAACCTTATTATTTGTATATGCATACCACACTGGACCTGACTTTATTTTTACAAACTGTATAGGAATATAAGATTTTTTCTCCATGCATAGCTCTTGCCATTGTTATTGTGAATTATGTACAAGTAATAAAAGAAGAAAAAATCACCAATTTTTTATGGTAAACACAGCTAACGCCCTTTAAGACCAGACTAAAAAAAAGCATGTCATTGGGTCACAAGTAAGGTATGGCATTTTGAATAAGCCTGACTACATTTTGCACAAATTCAAAGCATATTTCAAGATTTGTGGCATTTCACATGTTTGTAATGTCTCCATATACTGTGTACCTTGAAATTTTCGCTCTTTTTGGACAGAAAAAAAAATTCACCTCATTTAAAATTTGCCCTAAATCACCATTTTCTCACTGATGGCATATATATCTGTGCTTCAGTTACTTGTATAGTTGTTAAATTTCATTGGGAGAAAATTTTGTGTTTTTCTGAAAGGATCTTTTTCACAGGTATTAAATTTTGTACAATTCTGTTTTCAAAACAGAAGTGTAACAGGAATTGAACTAAAACTTGTGATTCGTGTATATGATGTCTGGTTATACACGAACCTGTTTTGATAGGAAATAACATTTTTAATTTTGTTTGTGTATGTAGTGTCTTTCTGAGACTTTATGCTATTATATTCACAGGTATCTAATTTTGTGGTATTTTCTTTGACTATAAATATAGCAAAATTAAATCCTCCACAAATAAAAGCACTATACAGTATTTAGCCAAAGAATTTGGCTGTCAATTTAAAAAAAATCTAAGGAAACAAAACAAGTGTATTTGTATTGTAGCCAGGTACAATGGTACTAGATGTGAGAATGACCTTGATGATTGTAAAGGAAATCAGTGTAAAAATGGTGGCGCTTGTCAGGATCGAGATGCTAGCTATGCATGTCTTTGCCCATCCTACATTGGTTATAGTGGAAGTAGGTAAGTTTACGATAAGTATTCTACATTTTGGACTTTTCTCAGAATTTTAAAAGTGTTAAAGTTCAGGATTGACATGTACAAATGCTCATCACTCCAATCTTAATTAATCCAAGGTGCGTAAGTATTTAGCCATTGTTGTTAAATAGACCCTTTTCTGGTAACTACAGTGGCAAGCTGTGAATTCCGTTATACCAATGGTAATATTATTTTGTGTGTTTGTTCCTATCAGTTGGTGAAATTGTCGAAATAACAACAATTGTTACTATAGGGGCATTAGCTGTGGTGTTTTTATTTTTAAAAATTCTCCCCTTTTTACTACGTGAATAGATGTAATATGATGAAAAAGAGATATACACAGGCATAAAAATTCTTCAATTCCTATATATTTTTTAAAAATTGTTTGAGAAACCTAGGTTTGACACTTTTTCAATTGCAGTTGATTAACTCAGCCATGCTATTTGTATATGAATACCACACTGGACCTGACAATGTATTTTCACAAAATATATAGGAATATAAGATTTTATATGTCTGTGTGTAGCTCTTATTTGTTATTGTACATCAAGTACAAGTAGTAAAAGTAGAAAAGAATTGAAATGATTTTTGGTTGACACAGTTAATCCCCTTTAACTGGTCTGACTGTAGTTAGTGAAATACATGTACTGGATAGTAACGTGATACAGATTTTAGCCAAGTGATGTCATAGGACAATTAGTTTTCTTAATTCACCAACCCCTGAAAACAATGGACTCTTCTGTAGATCAATGACTTAAACTAGTGTCTTTAGGGGTGAGTTGGTTAACAACAACATGCTGTTCGCTTAATATTGGTGCTAGGTTGATGGTATTTGGCCTGAATGTTCCTTGGGGCTTGCATTGTTGTTGTGAAGTTTTAAATATGGAATATCTTTTGTTTTTCTTTTAATTTTTTACATTTTTTGACATAGTGTTTTTGGTAAAAATTTGTAGTATTTAGCACTGATAGCTTGAAAATCATTCACATGCCTATCCCTAAACCATATATGTTCTTGTTTGTTATGGGTAGACACATTTATTGGTGTATGATAGGGTCTTTTGGGGGTCCTGTCCAGCCCCTTGAAATTTATATTTTTACTTATAGCTTAAAAAAGTTTCACAGACCCACCCTTAAGCCATATATATTATTGATTGTTATAGGAAATCACTTTCATTGGTGTATGGGAGTCCTTGTGGGTCCTGCCCCACCCTCTGAAATATATATTTTTACTTACAACATAAAAATCATTCACAGTCCTACCTTAAACCATATCTATTATTGATTGTTATGGGAAAACACATACAGTGGTGTATGCGGGGGTGCTGCCCCACCCCCTGAAATATATATATTTTTACTTAAAAAGCCCTACCTCTAAACCATATATATTATTGATTGTTAAGGGAGATACATTTAGTGGTACATCTTGGGGTCCTGTCCCACCCTCTGGAATACATATTTTATCTTATAACTTGAAATACATTCATATCCCTGATCCCACGTTGATTAATTTGTCATGTTACTATTATACTATGCTACCTTTAATATCAAAGCAGGGACTGGCAAGACAAATTACTTGTAATTCTTGTATGACATTGGCCCTCATGGTTGGAGGATCTTAGTCAGGGCGGGTTTGAGCCTAGCTGGAATCCAAGTAGATTTTGTAAGGAAGTTTGCCAGTTTACATGCACAAGACTGGTAGTCTTTTACTGGGTACATTGTAACCGGCTTCTTTTCTCTACCCATAACAACTGTCCGTCACCATAAATCTCAAATATTGTTCAGTGTGGCATAAAACAAGCAAAATACGGTCTAACAGGAAATATTTAAATCAAAGAGAATGGAGTTTCTTTCAAATAAACAGGGGTTTTAATATAACCAGGTGTTGGTAATAAAGAAATTCATATCATATCAAATAAAATGGAATTTCATTGTCACACAGGGTTCAGTATGAGTGAGTTTAACTGTATATTGATTTGATGTTTTGATTATTTGAAATTTGCATTGAAAGAACATTGATACAATCTGAGTCCTTAGTTATAACCTAGATCTGTTTAGTCTGTAAATGTGATCTTTATGACATACTGTTTGTGCTTGAAAGTATCAGAAGTATGATATTCAGTCATTGATAACATGATTTTCACATAGTTAATTTATGTATTAAAATTATGTCAGTCTCATCTAATATGACAATAGCTTCAACCATGAATCAGTTGCTTCAAGCAGTAATCACTATCTGTTTCTCAATGATTATTACTTTTCCTTTTTGCTATTATTTATGTAAAAATAAAAAACGAACTAAGTGTTTTCATAAACAAGTGTGTGTATGTTTGTGTGTGTGTATGTGAGAGAGATAGAGAGAAAAAGGGAGAGAATATGAGAGACATTGAGAGGGAAATGTAATTTGATATATGTAGTATATCTCTTCTTTATATGTTCTTTATATTCATTCATTACAGCTGCGAAATACCCCGCGATCCTTGTGCTGGAAATGTTTGTCAAAATGGAGGCACGTGTGTGGCGGGTGGAAACATACGCCACAAGTGTATTTGTAAGTCAGGATACACAGGTGATTCCTGTGAGACAGACATAGGTAATTATTTAATGAACCTGATATTTTCTGGTTTGTTTGAGAATTTTTTTTTCATTCATATCAGAAAAGCATCTTGTCTTGGAAATACAAAACAGTCTATGAACGTATGTGCCTGTTTGCACGTTGCACACCAGTCCAAAGCAGTGTGAATTGGTACTTAGCAAGAATTGGTCACTGACCAGTATAATCGTCATATTATGCATTTATCCATCTTTGTCATATTATCCATTTATCCATCATTCATGTCAGTCCTGGAGGTCAAAGATCTACAGATTTTATCCATCTCTCTATTCACCTGTACTGATGTGCTTGTCAACAGTTCTTCTGTCTTTCAGTCCTGGAGATCAAAGATCTACAGTATTTTATTTTTGGTTCCAGTCGAGCTATTTCCATTACTTCCCATTCGTTTTCATTAGTGCATCTCTCATTGGTGAAAACATTTTTAAAAAATCTCCTCTGAAGTGAGATAAAATTACTGAATTACAGGGTTTTTAGTAAACTGCAGTTCTGTATCTGTGGACGTCAAAATAACACCGATTCCCGTTAAAAAGTTAATTTGTCTTTAAAGTAACTGATTAGTTCATGACATAATTTTCCAGAATCTGTATCATTTTGCTGTCCAAAAATACAGGACTGCAGTTATCCACGAAGATTAAATTTAACACAAAAAAAAACCCCAAATACTGCCCACACTACCTGGAAATTTATCAGCAAGAACCTTTAACGAAGATACAACTTTTTTTTTAGAAATATACATTTGTTTGCTTTCCCCCTAAAATTCAATGGCATGTTGGTCATTTTTCTGTGCATTTATATCGATTTTTAGCTGGCTGGGACAAAAGACTAGAGAGCTAATGCCATACCCCCAGCATTGTTGTATTTGTCATCGGCATTCATAGACAAATTTTTATCCTGGCCTATATATTTTTAACTGCAAGGGATATGACTTTGATATTTCACATATAGATTCCTTATGACCAGAGCTTTCATTTGGTACCATCCCTTTTGACCTAGTGACCTTGACCTTGGACTTTGACTTACTTTTTAAAAACATTAATCTTGGCTATATCTTTTATACCATGGGGATAAACTTCGATATTCCACATATGTATTTCTTATGACCAAAGCTTTCATTTAGTGTCTTGACTTTTGACCCAGTGACCTAAACCTAAGAATTTGACCTACTTTTGAAACCTTGGCTACATTTTTTAAACTATGAGGGATAGGGGTTTGAACAGTTTTGTGTTTCATCAATCCTTTCTGATTTTCTGCAACCTATGATTGAATACCGAATATAGTTTTGATGTAGTAAACAAGCTTACGGTGTACGGTGTGGATGACTATCGGTGTATGGTTTAGATGTTCAAAGAGAAACTAACATTGAAAAATAAATTATCTGAATATGTTTTAAGGAGCCCTATATCACCATGTCATGGTTATATTGATACAAGTATGTTCAATCTTTATAACCCTTTACATTTTACATGCTATCCTCCATCTTTAACTGCATCCAGACACTGTGCGTCTGTCATAGGTACCATATATATTTTTAGAGGAGTAATTGAATAACTTCTAGGTCAATGGAGGCATCTCACGATAAAAGACCCAGATTACATCCACATTTGTCTCTGTAGCTCATGACAGAATTCTTACTTCCTTCTGTGATACATCAATCAGTATCACTGTCCCAATAATATTGCCAGGAGAAAAAAGGAAAAATATATAATTTCGTAATGCAAGTTGCTATTGATTTGTCAGGGGGTTTTGTGACCATTTGAGTGGCGCAATACGAGTTCCCATATTGTTCACATGGAGCTGTGAACTGCAATGTAGTAAATATGAGTCTGTGTAATGGAGATAGTATATTTATACATGTATATTGTATCAAAAATTAAAATTCATATCTAAATTTTATTTGTTGCAAAGTTGACTCAGTAGAAAATCCAAAGAAATGTGATAATCAATTAACCAATATTATTGACGATCATTCATTTTTAGATGCATTAAATTAATTTGCCACTGTAAATGTGTCCAACACACCTCTGCGTTGACAACCTTTTTTCAGCTTTATTCCTGGTTGTTTAATTTTGGAAATGACTGAATAAAAAATCAAACGCAATTTCCTCCGGTCTCTTTTTAATTCTGTTAATTTATATTTTCACCCATGACAGAAAAACAGGTTTGGCATAGGTACATTGGGGCATTATTGTGTTATAAATTATATAATGTATAAGGCTATAATGGTGGAAATTAGTTTGGGCATAGTACAACAACAAATTGATGCAATAAAACATAAACTATCACAAAATAATGTTTAGACAGCAGTTGTGGCAGGTTATGGTAACTGGGTCGGAAGTGCATTATGTTTGGATGTTGTGAAAAAGAAATAGAATTTCACGTAAGAGATTAGTAAGTAATTATAACTCAGTGTTGCAATATGAAATAATAAACAGTGTGTCTTCATCATAAATACAGTAGTATCAGGCAAATATCTACACAGAAATACTGAAAAAATACTCATCCAAAGCGCTCCATACAACATATCCAAATTAAACTGTATTTAGGAATGTATCAGTGGTTTGTAACTATCCTCTTAAAATGAACATTTGCCCTTATATATAGACTCAATTTATGTACATTATTTCAAAGATATTTCTCTTCATTTTTGGATAAGAAATTTCTTTTTATTCTATGCAAAATTCCCATAAATATCGTCTTGCAGTTGGACAAAAATGAAAGTAAAAGAACCAGGTCATTGATCTGCAATATTTCCTCTTGTTTAGGTAGAATTCTTTGACATAATTCACTAAGAAGATATTATTAATCCCGCTAAATCCAACAGTATCAAGCTGTCCTTCTCCGGGCCAGTTTTTGCAGTACATTTCACAAAAATCTAACTTGTGTTATGCTTCGCCTCACCCCATTCTACGATTTTCACAACATTTTAAACATTTCACTTCCATCGAAGTTACCATACAGTGAATATTATCAAAATGAAAACAATATATCTGTGAAAACCATTCGTACCTCATGTTTTACAATTGTACCACCATGTCCGGTGGAGTTATCCACTAGACACTACGGAGGACCCTTATGTGCGTAAAATATTTTGAATAAAAGAAAGCTAGTTTAGAGCATAAGTTTATGTTTGTCTTTTTTTTCAAAATTACTGTAAAAATGAACATTTATTTACTGTACAAGAGATGTTTCATGTCACTTCATATCAGTAATATAGTGTTGACAGTTGTCTTCGTTTTGAGTTACATGTATTATTTTTTTGCGCTTTTTGTAAAGTAACATGCCAAGTCTGACTAATGTTTAGTGGAAAGCTGTAATATGAATTTTTAAATTGCATGTGAACAATGTTTTCAGAAATAATTGTTTTGTTGATGTAGGTGCCGTCTGCTGAATATTCCTGAAATAATTGATATTTATTCAAATTTTCAACAAAGTTTCTTCCAGTCAACATTACGATAACTGTTTAAATGACAAAGTAATTGACTACTGTGACTTTTATGTAAAAATAAAATTTAACTGCCCCACATGACTGGACCAAACTACATGTACATATAATTCCCTAAATTTAAAGTGCATCTTAAATCTTAAATAAACAAAGCCTGCGCTAGCTCGGATGACATTTCGATCAAATTATTTTCTTTTATTTTCTTGTATGTCTGTTCTTGTTTCATTGTAAGTATACTGTTCACCTGTAGCCTTTGTTTCAATGGGTCGACTTTGATAAGTCATGGTACATTGGCCGATTTCTCCCGCTGTCAATTAATCTGCTCTTTTCCTATTGGCTGAAATTGGTATGTGCCAAGTATGATAAAGCCAAGACTGCAGTGCAACGACTTAAAACTAGGCCAAGATCACCTGATATACCCGACACATGAACAATAAAAGAAACGAAAGTTTTAAAACAATGGAGAAGTCACCAACTTTTGCCTGATTTAGATATAAATGAGGATGTACGAAAGTGAATACAAAGAGTAATAAGAATAGGATATATATATTAACTGCAAATGACACCCGCTTCTTTGACACTTAATCTTCGTAAATTACTGAAAGTTAATTTACAATGGTCACAGTGATGGTCAAACTGATATAACAGTTACGTTTGGCAACATCATTGCAATGATACCTCTGCATTTGTTATTCTAATCACCAGGTAGTCTATTTGGGATATACATGAGATCAAATGTTACATAATTTACAATGGTCACAGTGATGGTCAAACTGATATAACGCGTTACGTTTGGCAACATCATTGCAATGATACCTCTGCATTTGTTATTCTAATCACCAGGTAGTCTATTTGGGATATACATGAGATAAAATGTTACATAATATGTGCATATAAAATTTTGCATGGACGACAGCTCATATCGCTTTAAAACCTGACAGTTGTAGGTCAAACACCTGTTTTGAAAATTGATACCCATTTCCAGTGAGCTTTGTTGTTTTCTGACAATGCTTATTTATTTTCAGATGAATGTGCCAGTAATCCTTGTGCCAATAATGGAACTTGTGTTGATTTAGAAAATGGCTATAATTGCGTTTGTCCAACAGGCTACTCTGGCCAGTTCTGTCAAAGGCGCGATGATACTGCAACCTGTAGAAGTGGTACTTGTTCTGGACTCACATGTGTTGATCTGTATTTGACCAATTCGGCTACGTGTTTATGCAATAATGGGGATATTAAGGGTAGGTGCAGATAGTTCATGCTTTATATTTTTAAAAATAAGCATATTAATATTGTTATTGGCTTAAGCATGAAATAACACCGTATATTGTAAAGCACTCCCAGTTCCAATATGACAGAATGATTTACTAGAGGAGTTTTGAATTTTAATGATGTTTTACGATTTTCAACAATTTTTCACTTATATGGTGATGGCCAGTTTTTATTATTCGAGGAAAGAACCTGGTTACAGTGTACCCGAGAAGAGAGCACTGGCCTCAGACAAGTAAATTGGCAAACTTTCTCACAAAAATAAACTTAGGTTCCAGCGGAACAAGAAGAAATGAATTTTATCATTGGAGTGATTTTTTTGCCGCAAAGATCATGGCTTGGGCCGCATATTGTTATTGGTCAATCTGTTTGTCCATTTGTCCATTTGTTCGTTTGTCATTTTGTTCATTTATCCATTTGCAACATTTTGATTTTGGACAAATAACTTTCCTCAAATTTTTAAATTTGGTATGATACTTTTCATCCATCAGTTTTAGAATGAGTGTGATTACAATCAGAATTTGGCAATATTTGCAAGGGTTATGGGACTTACTGGGACATAGTATCTAGATGGTATGATCTTTTCTAATGTTTAGACCAGTCTATTATGGCCTGTAGGGTTTAAAGGGTTAAAATTTGTCTGTAGACATATCCTCTGGTTATGTATGGTTTTTAAAGATGTTCATAATATTGATTACAGATAATATATGCAGTGAACACGCTTTACAACGACATTCATTATATCGGAATATTCGGTATCCATCAAGAATCGCTTGTAAACAAATGTACATGTACATAAAAGTACTCATTACAACGGAATATTCAGTATCCGACTCCAACATTAGATTACAGGAACAAATGTACAAAACTCAATGTAAATAAACTCTTTACAATGGCATAACAGCGTAGTAGAACCACCTGCTGATCCAGCTATTGTTTTCGGTCTTGATTTTCTTCACGGGTAAAAATGATTGTGTCAATAAAACAATTACACCGTCAGTTGTTCTCTAATCTGTACTGATAGGTAATGGCCTAGGTGTCAACGATTGGCACTTGAATCATCCTTACCTGTACAGTTCGTTTCGTTAGAACTGAACCGACAGGAAGATAAATACAACTTACAAGCTGTGTACACATTAAAAAAAGATAAATAAATAAATAAATAAATGAAAAATATGTATAGTTGACAAATTCTGATACATGACCGTGCCGATGTGGTTACAATGGCGGATCTTTAAATTACTTCAATTCTTGCGATAAAGCCGTAGACATTTTAGTAAAACTTTATTTATAAGACACATTTTTAGGAGAATTGTATTGGCTATCTCAGAGCTTTTTATTTAAGCAATTTATAATGAATTTAACTCGGAATCACGAGATATATTACATTCAGGAATTTTGTACATGATCCGTACATTTCACAACATCACCGATATATATGATATGAGACCGAAAAAAATAATTGTGCATTGATGTTTACAATATTAACTTGCATAAATATGATAATTAAAATGTTGAATATAGTACGAAATAAAATAATAAGATTTGTTGTTGTAAGTTTATTTATTTACATGTACATATATGTGTAAATGATACTCAAGGGAGCTAACTATGATATGCCCACCACATCAAATTCATTACAGTTACAAATTTGATATAATGTCATTCCTACGTGAGAACAAACACGGTCGTGACGGTTGTAACGAGGGTTCACTGTATATATATATATACACAATGTACAATATATATATAGATGATGTACACTAGAGTGTGATAAATTTATAAAAGTCATATGATAAGCTGAAATGCTTTGGATTCATTCATAGTAAATCCTTAAAGACTAGAACAAAATAATTTAATTGTGAACATTTTTTGTTTGATCCCTGAAATAATAAATTTAAAACAGACAATATTATTTGATATTTTCAGAAAATGCTCAGTGTGTTTTGAAGAATTATTGTAAAACCAATCCATGTAACAATGGCGGCGCATGTTTATCAGAGTTTGGGGGCTATGTCTGCCTTTGTGCTCAGGGTTATGGAGGGAAAAACTGTGAATTTAACATCAACGAATGTGCAAGCAGGCCATGTCAGAATGATGGGGAATGTACTGATGCCAATAATGGCTACCAATGTAAATGCAATCAGGCAGGAACAGGAGGTAAAGACAAAGGTTTATTGTAGTCACATCTCTTTTGAAGGCACCTCCATACAAAGGACTCCTGTATATAATGACTACCTCGAAAATAGAGAAAAATCTTGAGATGCCTTTGCAATATAATATACATATGTATATGCTAAAAGTCTCTCTTTTGTATAATTATTTAAAAAATCTCTACAAACATTTTTCTGAAATATTTTGGCAATTCAACCAGCTTTCATCAGTTCTAAAAAACTTTGAAAGAGTATCTTAATGGATGAAAGAGTCCTTTTCCTATTTTCCTGAGGTTGACATTTTTGCTGGAAAGTGAAATAACGTGTAAATTTAAATTGTTTACATTTACAGGAACCAACTGTGCTGACAATGTGAATGAATGTGATTCTAATCCGTGTGATTTTGGAAGAAGCGAGAGGTGTTATGACCTCATCAATGATTTTTATTGTCAATGTAAAGAGGGATACAGAGGAAAAACCTGCTCCGTAAGTTGACTACTGCTAAAATGATTTATATAGTGGAACCTGTCTTGAGATAAGACTGATATGAAAGACCACCTGTCTTTTGAGACTACATTCAGTTAAATAGTTCTGTACATAAAACCTCTAACGGGAGACCACCTGTCTTCATTGGTAGAAAGGGTTGTTTTTTGTTTAGTTTGGTTACATTGTATAAACAAGTCTGTATGCCATTGTTGTAGCATAGACCCTCCCCCTCTGCATAGAGCTTCCCCTTGAAAGAACAGCCCTGGGCCAAACTTTCCCCGGGAAAAATGGTCCGAGCATAGAATTTTCCCCTAGGAAGAATCAACCCGATGTCATACGATATTTTGACCCCCACGATAGAATGACCCTGCGGTTTTTAATGCTATCCAACCATGGGGTGGCAAAACTTTTTTACAAAAATTTACATAGGAGGTTCCTTTTATCGCAGCTGCGATATTATGTCCCCCCTAGTAATAACATAGTCAGAAAAGTGGTGACCACATGGCCATGAAATATTGATTCCAAATGATGAAACATGCCAATAGACATTTTTACAAAAATTTCCAGAGGGGGGTCATTTTATCACAGCTGCAATATTTTGACACCCCCTTAGTATTCACATATTCAAAAATAGTGATGACCACATGGCCATTAAATATTGATTCTAAATGAAGTTACAAACCAAAAACATTTTAACAAAAATTTTCATAATTGTGGATGTATTTTTGTTGCAGCTGCGATATTTTGACCTTTCAACTCCCCCAACCCCCTAGTATTCACATATTTAGAAATAGTGATAACAACATGGCCATTAAACATTGATGCTAAACAAAGTTTTCAGGGGGTCAATTTATTGCAAAGGGGATCACGATAAAATGACCTCGGTCATTCTATTGTAGGGGGGGGGGGGAGGCTGGTGTTAAAATATTGTATGACACCGGTCCCGGTTTTTTCCGGGGTGGGGGACCTGTGCAGGGAAAAGTCTATGCTACAACACCAATACACATGATGAGTACATCAAGTAAAGCCTTATATTATTTATCGCTTCAGTGCATAAATTCATTTACAAAGTATTACACTTGATATATTCTTGTGAAAAGAATTACGTAAATCATGTAAATTGTTTAGTGTGGCATAAAACACCATTAAAACAAACGGAAAATGTTAATCCATTTATAATTGTAATTTATATTCTCACAGGAAGGTGACATAGATTGTAGAAGTTTTCCTTGTCTACATGGAGGAACTTGCAATCCATCCGGGACTTCATATACATGTATATGTCCGACTGGATGGACTGGAACAAATTGTCAGCAGGTAGTGGATGCCTGCCAGAGCTCGCCTTGTCAGGCTGGATCAACATGTATAAACAAGATAGACAGTGTTACTTGTGTGTAAGTGATTACAGATATTCAGTGATCCCCTGTTCTATTGCCCACCGATAAACTGCCGCATATCACCATTAAAATATACTGTCCTTATTTCCATACATAATAATTCCCTGTTGTACTTCATGTTAGCTCTTGCATATTGGCCTCAGCCAAGTGATTCACAGTGCAAATGGTCAGTAGACAGTATAATTGACAATTTTCAAGTTCTTGAATAATCTGTTTTTGGATTAGGGTTTTTTGTGTGCCCCTTGAACTTTGTTAGCCCTATTGATTTCCGGTAGGTGTCTTTAATTTGAACATGAAATAAAATACAGTTATATCTGAAGGCCAGATTGTCACTAGTCCTGTTATTTCAAAAACAAACATTAATGTCTGAACACCATATACCAGACATGGAATCTTGTCACATTTTGATTTATTGTATGAAATCGACCATCTGCTGTGGTAACCTATGTAAACAACATAAACGGAAGTAGCGAGGGCTAAAACTCATGTGAGCAACACGAAAAATCTAGAATGATCACTGATAATTTCAGAACTCTAAAATCTTCTATTACCCAAAGATAAATGCCAAACCCTTAAATTCATGAACACTAAAACCAGTTGCCAATAGGATCAAAGTCCCCATCAGATATAACTGTATTTTATTTCCTATCATCAAATTCCTTAATCAACTAGTCATTCTAATCACCATGGCTTTAATTAAATTGTATTGAATTAAATACAATTAATGAGCTATTTGAAGTACATATACATAACATAACGTAACGTTACACGATGTTATTGTCTTCAATGACTTTATCATTCTTTGTTGTATCTCGTTTAAAGTAAATATTAGAATCCTTGTTTTAATGCCAACCCCCTCAAGATTACCAAAGTCACTACTGCATTGAAGGTGACATTATAATGTGGGAGTACTATATGTATCTTTTTTTTTCATGCCCCAACCGCTAAATGAACAAGGTATTCAGTGCAACCCTGGACTGTCCTTCTGTCTTTTCATCCTTCCATTCTTCCATTTTTTCTTCCTTCCATCCATCCCATCTTCATTTTGGCACTCTAATTTTAGTTTACCACATCTAAATTTTATGAAACTCCTACACAATGGTAAGAACTACAACATGCAGACAAGAGTTTAAATTTGGGCTGTGAGTCATTTATCATTCTAGAGTTATGCCCCTTTATAACTTGGAAAATTGTAAATATCATTTCTGAGCTCTTACCTGTACAATGGTAAGAACCACAACATGAGAGATTCACTGAACATGAGAACTTATCAGGAAACTTATTACATAAGAAGTAAAAACAAAACAGTGAAAATATAAATACAATACACTGCACAAAAATACCTAAGACTAGAACAATAGAAACATTTGAATACTAGCTGTGATATTAAATGCTATCAAAAACTATTTTCATATATTATAAGCCAGCTTGAGCGGGGGCGTTAGTGTCCTTAGACAGAGACATAATCTTTCCAAAAATACATTTTGTTTTTTGTACAGTGGGAACTTAAGTCTTGAGAGACCGCCCCATCTGTCACTGAAATTTGCTCTCTCAAATTAGGTGGTCTGTCAAAAGAGGTTTTGTTTAAAGGATTATCTAACCAATATGGTTTTAGAATGTGCAGGTCTCGCAAGAGAAGCAGTCGTCTATGACAGTGGTCTCACCAGACAAGCAGTTGTCTATGACAGTGGTCTCACCAGACAAGCAGTCGTCTATGACAGTGGTCTCACTAGACAAGCAGTTGTCTATGACAGTGGTCTCACCAGACAAGCAGTCGTCTATGACAGTGGTCTCACCAGACAAGCAGTTGTCTATGACAGTGGTCTTACAAGACAAGCAGTCGTCTATGACAGTGGTCTCACCAGACAAGCAGTCGTCTATGACAGTGGTCTCACCAGACAAGCAGTCGTCTATGACAGTGGTCTCACCAGACAAGCAGTCGTCTATGACAGTGGTCTCACCAGACAAGCAGTCATCTATGACAGTGGTCTCACCAGACAAGCAGTTATCTATGACAGTGGTCTCTGAAGACAGGTTCTACTTTATTCTTTTACTGACAGCCAAATCTTTTTTTTTGATTTGTGGAAGTCACCAGCTGTAAGTAACATGCCACAAATTTTGACTTTTGCTATGAACTTTTGCAGTGAGGGTTCACTGTAACCTTTGACCTACATTATTCTTGTCTTGACTGTCCTGGAGGGTAGAAGTTGTTTTATGTACTTGAGTTTTTGTATTTTCATATCAAACCTCAATGCAGAACTAAGTGAGAAATATTAAATCTATTCCAGATGTCAGGACAGTTATAGAGGCAATACCTGTAGCACGCCCTATGACCTTTGTAGAATAGCCAATCACTGTGTCAGAAATAACAGCATATGTGTCACAGAAAATGGAAAACCAACTTGTAAATGTAGTGCAGGTAAGGATTTAATTACTACATGTACAGGTACAGTACAGGTACATATGTTGTCCAGATATATTCAGCATAATGTGTGTTGTACAAGTAGAAATAATAGCTCAGATAGGGTTGTTGTAAAGATAAAAATATATCTCAAATAAGGGTGTTGTATTGGTAGAAATTTAGCTCAGTTCATGTGTTGTATAGGTAGAAATATACAATGTAACTCAGACAAGGGTGTTGTATGGGTAAAAATATAGCTCAGATAGGGGTGTTGTATAAGTTGAAATATAGATCAGATAGGAGTGTTGTACAGGTAAAAATATAGCTCAGATAGGGGTGTTGTATAAGTTGAAATATAGCTCAGATAGGAGTGTTGTACAGGTAGAAATATAGCTCAGATAGGAGTGTTGTATAAGTTGAAATATAGCTCAGATAGGAGTGTTGTACAGGTAGAAATATAGCTCAGATAGGGGTGTTTCACAAGTAGAAATATAGGGATGTTGTTCAGGTTGAAATATCTCGTCACGGTTTTTAGAAATTTAGTGTAGCAGGGCTCTACAACACTAAAAAATTCATTCTTCATTTGGCCAGTGAACCAGACATTTTACTAGCCAGCCAGAAACATTTACTCGCTGATACATATATACATATACATATATACATATATATATATATATATATATATATAGATATATACTATATATATATATAATATATATATATATATTATATAGTGTATGTGTTTTTGTTAAAAAAAAATTTGCTGGATTAAATGAAGTAAAACATTAATTTTTTAAGTTGACATGACTTTTTGTTGTTTCAATCCATTTAAAACAAAATTATTAAATGCAGTCCATTTGTGCATATTTTAATAGATTCGGGAGTGTTCATATGCCTATATTTTTCATATTTGTTGCTCTAATGTTGAGGCACACTTAAACTCCATTTTTGAATTTATAACGCCAGTTTCTTTTCAGCAGAATTTACCAAACACAGTGTCTGCCGATAAGAATTTAAAATTTTATCTGCAAGTTAAAATCGAGAGTCAAACACCTGATCGTCAGACAAACACAAAGTTCTTTATAAGGTTTTTGTCCGACAATCGGGTGTTTGACTCTCGATTTTAATTTACAGATAAAATTTCCAATTCTGGCTGTGGCTGTGGTCTGTCCGCCCTCCTCGTTGAACACTAGCCATAACTCAGTTCCAGTATTCCTGTAACACTAACTACGTTTAAATTTGCTAGTGTCCAATGAAGAGGTAGATGCTTCTGTTGAAATCGACACTGAAAAGAAAATGTCATCGTGTTCTGTTTGGAAAATTTCAAGTTGAAAACATGACAGCATACAACATGGTTTTATACAGTAATCAACGTGAGTTAGACGCTCTAGTTTATCAAAACTGAATAGCCAAATTGGTTGTTGTAAAGCACATAACAGATCATGATTTCGATAATGTAATTTCACAGCGAAAACAGACAAACTTTTGATTTCCGGCTCGGGAAAAAACTGGTCACAATGTGGCGACTGAATTAGAATAAACACTCGCCAAAACCTAAACAATGGTCGCATTTGCGAGTGATTTGGTCGCATTGTAGAGCGCTGTGTAGATAGGGTGTTGTACAGGTAGAAATATACATGTAGCTGCTCAGACAGGAATGTTGTACAGTTAGAAATATTTCTCTGATAGGGATGTTGTACAGGTAAAAGTATATCTCAGATCGGGGTGTTGTACAGGTAAAAGTATAGCTCAGATAAGAGTTGTACAGGTAAAAATATATCTCAGATAGGGTTGTTGTACAGGTAAAAATATATCTCGGATAGGGTTGTTGTACAGGTAAAAATATAGCTCAGATAAAAGTGTTGTACAGGAGGAAATATATCTCGGATAGGGTTGTTGTACAGGTAAAAGTATATCTCGGATAGGGGTGCTGTACAGGTAAAAATATAGCTCAGATAAGAGTGTTTGTTTGTTTGTTTATTGTTGTTTAACGTCCCTCTAAAGAATCTTTTAACCATATTGAGACGTCACCAAATGTCGGTGAAGGGCTTCAAATTTTGGCCTATTCTCGGCACTTATAGCCATTTAGCAGTGAGGGTTCTTTAACGTGCCGATACCTACTGTGACATGGGACCTCGGTTTTTACTGTCTCATCCGAAGGATAGCAGATAAGAGTGTTGTACAGGTAGAAATATAGCTCAGATAAGGGTGTTGTACAGGTAGAAATATAGCTCAGATAGGGATGTTGTACAGGTAGAAATATATCTCAGATAGGGGTGTTGTACAGGTAGAAATATAGCTCAGATAGGGATGTTGTACAGGTAGAAATATATCTCAGATAGGGGTGTTGTACAGGTAGAAATATATCTCAGATAGGGGTGTTGTACAGGTAGAAATATAGCTCAGATAGGGATGTTGTACAGGTAGAAATATAGCTCAGATAAGGGTGTTTCACAAGTAGAAATTTAATGTAGATAGGGTATTATACAATTAGAAATATAGCTTTTCAGATAGGGGTGTTGTACAGGTAGATATATATCTCAGATAAGGGTGTTGTACAGGTAGAAATATAGCTCAGATAGATGTGTTGTACAGATAAAAACATATCTCAGATGGGGGTGTTGTACAGGTAGAAATGATTTGTATAATGTCTGGACACTTGAGGTCAAGAATGATTGGTATAAAGTCTGGAATCTGGAGGTTAGATATGATTGGTATGATGTCTGAACTATTGAGGTCAAGTCTGATTGTGATTAAGTCTGGAAGGTATATCTGATTGGTATAAAGTGTTGAGGTCAAGAGGTCAGGTATAAAATCTGTAATCTGGGGCTTAGGTAAGATTGATATGAAGTATGGACTCTTGAGTTCAGGTATGATTGGTATAAAGTCTATAATCTATGATTAGGTATGATTGGTATAAAATCTGGACCCTTGAGGTCAAGTATGATAGGTATAAAGCCTGAAATCTGGAGGTCAGGTATGACTGGTATAATGTCTGGACCCTGGAGTGGAGAGAGCAAAGGAGAGAGTGTCATGCACTTCTGCTTCATTTTTTATATAACCTTTGACATTTTTAAACAACTTTTCAACATAATTTTCACATGCAGGGTTTACAGGAAGTAGCTGTAATCTGCCACTTTTGTCATGTGAAACTTCAACTTGCCAGAACGGAGGTACATGTTCCATCAGTGAGGGACAAGTGACATGTTCCTGTGTCCCAGGTAAGAATATGGTTATTGTATTTTAGGGCTCTTTAGCTAAGCTATGCAAGGTGGCTTTGCTTTGTTTTGTTCTTGTATTATCATTACGTTGTATTAATCATATTATATTTATATTTTGCTTTTTTCAAAAAGTTAATGTGTTGACCTTTAAGTCCAAATAACATTCAGCAGTAATTATGAAGTGTCAAAATCTTACGATTCTACAAAAAAATTGTTAACTTACGATTCTAGAAAAAAATTGTTAACTTCAAATTACAGTAAAACTTGATTAAAGGTTACCTCTGTATAAAGGGTGCCTGTCTATAAAAGGTCATTCAAACATAACCTTTGTCACCTTTTTGATAATCAGTAAACCTCTTTATTAAGCCCACCTGTCTATAACAGCTAACTTTGCCTATTCCCTTGGGTGGCCTTCATAGACAAGTTTGACTGTATTTGGATTAAATGGTGTTATTTGTATATATAATATGTCATGTTAATTCATTCTTTTTTTGAAGAAGGGCATTTGTAGATAATTCTCTCCAACCCTTGGCAGCCTCTAGTAGAACTGTGTATAAAAAATAAAAATTGAATAAACTGTTTAGTTTTATTCAGTTTCTATGTTAATACATCAATACCCCTGTGGTCACATTTAGACTCACCCAGAACATTAGATAGTTTGGTCAACTACCATAATTCAGGAGTGAACAAGTTCATATTGCATGTAAAATTATTGTAAAATTTGGATTCTAAATCATACACTCCTAAATCATAACAATGGACTTCATCATTCTTTGAAATAGGTGATTTCAAATGTGGCTATAGGGGCGATGAGTAAATAAACTTTAAATTTGATCCTTCTTCACAGGCTTTACGGGATCACAATGTCAGACAAACATTGATGATTGTGCTTCCAATACTTGTCCCAGTAATTCCAACTGCCTTGACGGTGTCAACTCACGCTCTTGTAAATGTGTTGATGGAAAGATCGGAGAAAACTGTCAGAAAAGTAAGTGACCTGTTTGTGTTTGGTTACCTTTTTTTATCAAACCTATCCTTGTCTTCAATTCCCTGTCTGAGTAATACCATCTGCCTTCATACTCTTGTAAATGCAATGGCAGATCTCTAATCTAACCTAAAGAGTTTCATCCTGCCTTACATCCCTTGACTTAACTGACAGGGTCTCAGTATAAATTGGCTTAATTGTCATGACTTGTATCTAACTGACAAAATCTAAATTAACTGATAAGGCCTTGGTCTGCCTGAAAGGGTCCCATACACATCCTGACTGACAGGGTCCCAGCCTAATTGATTTGACCTTGAACTGTGACAGGGACTTGACCTGACTTGACAGGGTCCCATAAGCATACTGATTTAATTGGTATTGACTTAACTGACAGTGGCCCAGCCTAAGGTTCTTGACCTTAATTGACCTGACAGGGTCCCAGCCTAACATACTTGACCTTGACCTGACAGGGTCCCAGCCTAACATACTTGACCTTGACCTGACAGGGTCCCAGCCTTACTGAAATGGCCATGACCTAACTGACAATAAACTCATTTTATGCAGTGATGTACATTTTACTTTGTGTCGGAAAATCTTTTGATATATGCAGTGCTGTATCTTATATGTTGTACAGTGCTGTATCTTTTATGTTGTACAGTGTTGTATCTTTATTTTGCACAGTGCTGTTTCTTTATTTTGTGCAGTGCTATATCTTTTACTTTGTGCAGTGCTGTATCTTTTATTTTGTTTAGTGCTGTCTTTTATTTTGTGCAGTGCTGTATCTTTATTATATGCAGTGCTGTATCTTTTATTTTGTGCTGTGCTGTAAATTATTATATGCAGTGCTGTATCTTTTATTTTGTACAGTGTTGTGTCTTTTATTTTGTACAGTGCTGTATCTTTATTTTGTGCAGTGTTGTATCTTTATTATATGCAGTGCTGTATCTTTTATTTTGTGCTGTGCTGTATAAATTATTATATGCAGTGCTGTATCCCTTATTTTGTTTAGTGCTGTATCTTTTACTTTGTGCAGTACTGTACTTTGACAGGGTTCATTTTTTCTTTTTCAGGTTTTGGGTATGATTTTGACTTTGTGATTGAGTCCTATGCAGAGAGATGTAACTACAGTATGGATTCATCTCAGAGATCCACATTTCCTCTTGGTGTTACAAAATTATCTATGGCCTTTTGGCTCAGGTACACAAATAAAACCAGAACAGGACCGATTCTAACATTATATGGATTAGGGTAAGTATGATTTCTTATTTCAAAGATGGGGGAACATTTTTTGGTTCATTTATTTGTCTGTATGGAGCATTTTTGGTTTTTAAAGATAGCCTGAGTTTCTTTCCACAAATTTTAAGAAAATCAATTCCACTGATTTATATAAATTAGATCTGAGATAAGGTCAATAATTAACAATATTTACAAGGGTTATGGGACTTTAAAATCTTCATACATTACTTAGCTCTCGGGATTCATTAGTGTTTCTGAAACACTTCTTGTTCTGAATATTTCAGTATTATTTGGTTCTACTCTGTAGATAGTGTTTTCAAATAAATTGTTAAAAAATTTAGATTTCATGAATGTTTGAAGACTTTTATTTAATTCAATCAACTCTCAAAGCATTTGCCATAAGGTCATTGCATAACTCAAAATCTTGGCTTGACATCTAAAGCTGATGATGTTTCCACATGTACTGAAAATATTATAACAAGTGAACAAAACAGGTCAGATAAATATTATAACAAGTGAACAAAACAGGTCAGATAAATATAATTACAAGTGAACAAAACAGGTCAGATAAATATTATAACAAGTGAACAAAACATGTCAGATAAATATTATAACAAGTGAACAAAACAGGTCAGATAAATATTATAACAAGTGAACAAAACATGTCAGATAAATATAATTACAAGTGAACAAAACATGTCAGATAAATATTATAACAAGTGAACAAAACAGGTCAGATAAATATTATAACAAGTGAACAAAACAGGTCAGATAAATATTATAACAAGTGAACAAAACAGGTCAGATAGATATTATAACAAGTGAACAAAACAGGTCAGATAGATATTTTCCAGCTAACTGGTGACTTGTTCTGGTAACTCATTCTCTGACTAGTTCTGCTGACTCATTCTCTGACTAGCTCTGCTGTTTCATTCTCTGACTAGCTCTGCTAACTCATTCTCTGACTAGTTCTGCTGACTCATTCTCTGACTTGTTCTGGTAACTCATTCTCTGACTAGTTCTGCTGACTCATTCTCTGACTACCGTAGCTCTGCTAACTCATTCTCTGACTAGCTCTGCTGTCTCATTCTCTGACTAGCTCTGCTAACTCATTCTCTGACTAGCTTTGCTGTCTCATTCTCTGACTAGCTCTGCTAACTCATTCTCTGACTAGTTCTGCTGGCTTATTTTCTGACTAGTTCTGTTGGCTCATTCTCTGATTTGTTCTTCTGATTCATTCTCTAATTAGTTCTGCTGACTCATTCTGCTGATAATTGTAGTTCTGTTGGCTATGGTAGTTCCTCTGACTATGGTAGTTCTGTTGGCTATGGTAGTTGTGCTGACTATGGTAGTTGTGCTGACTATGGTAGTTGTGCTGACTATGGTAATGAAGAGAGGTTGTACTTGTTTGACAGTGGTCTCTGAAGAGAGGTTCTACTTGTATGACCGTGGTCTCTGAAGAGAGGTTTTACTTGTATGACGGTGGTCTCTGAGGAGAGGTTCTACTTGTATGACCGTGGTCTCTGAAGAGAGGTTTTACTGTATAATATTGACAGTAATGAACTCACTCTTTCTACATATGATAAGTAGTCAAACGTCGAACTCATTTGTCTTTTGTGCTATATATTTCAGTACACCCTTAGCAACACCAAGTGTGATTTTCCAAATCCGTAGAACTGTTGTTACAGCAACAATATCATCCCAGACACTCACTCTGTCATATGATAATAAAGACATTGCTGATGGTTACTGGCATCATATTACATTGACTTGGAATGCTCTTAGTGGTCAAAATGTTGCAGACCAGACAGGTGTGGTCACTTTGTATGTGGACGGTACAGTTACTGGCCAGAAATCAGACTTCGGAAAGGGAGCCAAACTCCCCGATTTGTAAGTTATTTTTGAAAATTGGAATGATTATTTTATTTCAGATGTGTGATTTTACATACAGGTAGTTTTTTAAAATGTATTTCATATTGTTGTATCTATTTCTTTCTATCAAGAAGTATTTTTATTACTTGAAAATATTTCATTTATTGCATTTTTATAAAAAAAAAAATTATCCCCCCCCCCCCCCCCCCCCCCAATTAAGGTACACACAGGAAAATGCCTCTTGTGTAACAGACATCTTTTGAATAACTTACAT
The DNA here is from genome assembly GCA_030159075.1 of Atrina japonica. Classification (NCBI taxonomy): domain Eukaryota; kingdom Metazoa; phylum Mollusca; class Bivalvia; order Pterioida; family Pinnidae; genus Atrina; species Atrina japonica. The sequence goes on from BROG01000162.1 coordinate 1,144,309, forward strand.
TTTTCTGGTCAATATCTCCTCATTAACCAGCCAAAAAAGATTCTCGATTAAGTGAAAAAAAAGTATAAGGACATGGGCGCTTATTGGCTAGAATACGGTACCATTACAGTAAATGGCTGAATTATTAGCTTTTTCCTTATTAGTCACTAACAGGGGGATATTAGAGGTAAGAGACCTTATGGTTCAAAGCACTATGCTCTAACTACTCGTCCACAGAGGCCCCCTGTGCAGTTTTATATATATATACAGTGAACTCGCTTTACAACGATATTCATTATAACGGAATATTCGGTATCCGACAAGAATTGCTCGGGAACAAATGTACATGTACATAAAAAGTACTCATTACAATGGAATATTCGGTATCCGACTCCGACATTAGATTCTGAGAACAAATGTACAAAACTCAGTGTAAATAAACTCTTTACAACGACGTAACATAGAACCCACCAGCTGATCTGGCTATTGTTATCATTCTTGATTTTCTTCACGGTTGAGTTCATAGGTAAAAATAATCGTCAATAAAACAATTACACCGTCAATTGTTTTCTAATCTCCACTGATAGGTGATGGCCTAGGTGTCAACAATTAGCGCTTGAGTCACCCTTACCTGTACGTCAATAGGCTAATGTTTATAAGCCATCAGTAGGTTTCATTTGAACTGAACCGACAGGAAGTGAAATACAAGCTGGGTACAAATTGAAAAAATAAGATTGATAAATAAAGAACAAAAAATACACATAGTTGACAAGTTCCGTTAGGCTACATGTTTGTTCCGATGTGGTTACAATGGCGAATCTTTAAATTATTTCAGTACTTGCGATAGCAGTAGACATTTTACTAAAACTTTATTTATGAAACGCATTTTTAAGAGAATTGTATCAGCAATCTCTGTTGTGGTTACAATGGCGAATCTTTAAATTATTTCAGTACTTGCGATAGCAGTAGACATTTTACTAAAACTTTATTTATGAAATGCATTTTTAAGAGAATTGTATCAGCAATCTCTGCATTTTTTTTATTTTAGCAAAAAATGTCTAAATCGGAATCTGGAGATATACTATTACATTCGGGCATTTTGTACATGATTCATGCATTTTACGACATCACCGATTTATGACCGATTTAATGAAAAAATAATTGTGCATCGATGTTCACAAGATTAACTTGCATATGCTTTATTTATGTATCTTTATAGAGATTTTAATGTTGTTTTAAGTTTATTTATTTACATGTACAAATATATGCGTAAATGATACTCAATGGAGCTAACTATAAAATGTCCACCACATCAAATTCATTACAGTGACAAATTCGATATAACGTCATTCCTACAAGGGAACAAACATGGTCGTTGTAAAGAGGGTTCACTGTGTGTGTATATATATATATATATATATATATATATATATATATATATATATATATATATATATATATATATATATATATATATATATATATATATATATATATATACACAGAGAGAGAGAGAGATATGTATATATATATAAATATATATATATATATATATATAGATATATGTATGTATTAATGTGTAGTTGACTCTTGATGGCTTGAATGTTGAAACCTCGTAGTCTCAACAGGTCCCAGTTTTTTTCCTTCATGAATTAAGTAAATTAACTCTCGATCTCTTGAACAGTGAAGCCTCGAAATTATTGAAAGCTCAAAGTTGATTTGAAGTACCGATTTATATATTACTTTATATTTCACTCTCAAAACCTCGAATTTCGAGTAATTATTGGCGAATTAAAAAAAAGTCAATGTCGTAAGACAGAACGTCACCGGGATCTTTACATGGAAGATTAAACAAAAGGTGTTTTGATAACTAGGTGGCAAGTACATCCTGACCTAATTGAGTAGTGATTGACAAGATTATTAATTAATTAAGATCAATCAAAATAGAAGAAGTGTATAAAGACCCATCAGAGACTACCATTTAGAATACAAGTGTCACAATCAAGTGATATTTTAACTTTTAGATCAACACTATAGGCCTTATATGTTGACGACCGTTTATATCCTAATCAGATACATAATAAAGATAAAGTATTTACATTTTTTTTTTCATGTTAGGAGATACGAGGATTGTTTGTGACAAAATATATGTGAAGTAAGAAAAACAAAATCCCAAACGTGCCTTATTTTGTATAGATTGAAGTACCTACATGAGCCGGCCTGGCTCAGTCAGTAGCATGCTCGACTCTTGATTGTGAGGTCGTGAGTTTGAGTCCAGCCATTGGCAGGCTGGTTTCCTGTCCTTTGGATGAGACAGTAAAACTTGAGGTCCCATGTCGCAGTAGGCGTCTGCACGTTAAAGAACCCTCACTGCTCATGGCCATAAGTGCCAAGCATAGGCCAAAATTTAAAGCACTTCACTGGCGTTTGGTGACGTCTCCATATGAGTGAAAGATTCTTGAGTGGGACGTTAAACAACAATAAACAAACAAACAAGTACCTACATCGGTCAAAATGTTGATTTCCGGAACTTTTGAAATCTTGAAGTTTTTCGGTGGTCCTGTGAACTTCGAGGTATCTCGAGTCACCTGTATATGTGTACAGTTCACCGCTGATATACCACCACCATTTGTTTTCCTGAATAACGGGTTTGGCAATATATCGAGGTTTACTATTTTCAAGTTGAGGTCATTTTCATTATGACATGTCTTTAATCTCTGTTGTATATCATATCATATTTGTACCAGAGAATCAGTGGTGGTATGCGGTTTTTGCCGTTATAACGAGGAAATTATATATGAGGAAATCTGTTCTTCAGGAAATAGCATCGCTATGCAGGTTTGGCTTTATAATGGGGCAATATATCGGGGGTGAACTGTATATAATATATATATATATGTATGGTCATTTCTCAAATTATTGCCACTCTATTCATTGCCATTCTCGCAAGAATGTCAAATTTTTTCAAGAACTTTTTTTCCTGCTGCCGGTATTTAAAATTCTCTTTATAATGCCAAATTCATTACTGCCGATCACTGCTCTGTTTTTAGAACAAATGTCCATTTCATAGTGTCAGTTATCTCAATATAGAAACGTAGGTCATCATGGTCAATGAAGCTGCTAATTGGTCACTAGAGATCACCAGTGTAAAAGCGGGCAGCAGTAGTAAGACCATGTAGTTGAAGACTTTAATAAACAAGCTGACTGCTTGTTCTGTTTTCTGTTCATTGAAGATATATCTATGATACCCAAGAACGGTAACTCTATTTTCCCCAAGATCCAGACATTCAGTTTATTGACGAACTCAATATACCGTGATAATTTGTAAAGTACAAAAGATGGCAGTTTATTGAGAACTGACTGTTTATAGTCATACAAACATGGCAGGCTTATTGGTGTTCAGTGATGACGCTTCATTGTTACTCTTATTTTCACCAGCGGGTGGCTTGTTATTGGAGGAGAGTACAGCTCATCTCAACAACAGATAAATAGAAACAATGGATTCATCGGCCGCATTAGTAGGCTTTATTTCACCACAACTGAGCTTAATGCAGTCATCGATGTTAGCAAACTCTCGAGTGACCTTGACTTATCATACATCCCAGCTGATGTCATTCACACTCCCATTACCAACATCATGGAGGAGGGATATGTACATACAGACTATCGGAGTCAGCTGACTTTGAGTATTTGCCGATCATCCATAGATTGCACCGAACCATTTGATGGCAAGTATCATTGATTTTTATATTTTTATGTATTTTTATTGAACTACAACTTGATTGGTTCAAAATATTTTGAATATAAGTTTGAAATATTATGGCACGTAAAAATAAACTGTATTAAATCAGATATATTAAGATTGAAATAAATGTTGATAGATAGATAGAATGATGGATAAATGGATGGAAAGACTGATGGACAAACAAACATATGGTGAGTTGCTAACTAACCTTCCTCCTGAAAAAAAATAGAATTTAGATGATAATGTTCTAAATTTAGTTAGGAAATCTGTGTGCGGGGATGAAATCATCGACATAGGGGATATTTTACTATGCATCAGTTTGTATAACTCCATAACAATGACAAATAATAAGAATTGTTGGTCATAATTGAATTCATCCTATGCTTTATTGGTATGAAGCGTAACACCAAATATCCTATGCTTTATTGGTATGAAGCGTAACACCAAATATCCTATGCTTTATTGGCATGAAGCGTAACACCAAATATCCTATGCTTTATTGGTATGAAGCTTCACACCAAATATCCTATGCTTTATTGGTATGAAGCCTCACACCAAATATCCTATGCTTTATTGGTATGAAGCGTAACACCAAATATCCTATGCTTTATTGGTATGAAGCGTAACACCAAATATCCTATGCTTTATTGGTATGAAGCGTCACACCAAATATCCTATGCTTTATTGGTATGAAGCGTAACACCAAATATCCTATGCTTTATTGGTATGAAGCGTAACACCAAATATCCTATGCTTTATTGGTATGAAGCGTCACACCAAATCTGGGGAAAATTTGAGGTAAGAACTCAACTTATTAGACATAATGTGTCAAACAGAAAAAGAGATAAAAAAGGATATGCCCCCCCCCCTTTTTTTTAGACCTTTACAAAGTGAACTATCAACATTATTTTTCTGTTTACGTTTTTTTTTCTTCTCTTAACAGCTTCCAATTACCCAAATGTAGATGTGTGTCCAGGTGATCAGATGGCCGTTTCTCAGAGAGTTGCCTCCCCTAGCTGGCAAGAGGCTACATTCGGGAATACAAGGAATACAGTCTACAATATAAGATCTGGAGGTAATTGTGATGAAAAAAGTGTGATAAAAATGCATAGTCAAATATTGGGTCCCCCCAAAAATGTACCCACACTTTAAATGAGAAAATGTGTTAAAGTGAGATGAAAATGCATAGTCAAATATTTGGTCCCCCCAAAAATGTACCCATTCTTTAAATGAGGAAATGTGTTAAAGATGAGATGAAAATGCATAGTCAAATACCAGGTCCCCCCAAAAATGTACCCACACTTTAAATGAAAAAATGTGTTAAAGATGCATACAGTCAAATCTCTTAAAGTTTAGTTGAAAATTACACTGCTATATGCATGTGGCAACTAAACAGAGGTGCATAATAATACAGGTTTGACTGTTTAACAGTTTACAATTTGCCTTTTTTTATAAATGTTGATATAAAATTTGTCCATTATATACACACTCCATGAGGAGCACATTTTCATCATGTTCAGATAAATTTATAGGTGTGGCAATACATACAGTCAATACATACAGTCACCTCTGTATAGAGAGCACCTGCCTATAATGGCCATTCAAACATAACATTTGCTAACTTTTTTATATTGAATAAACCTCTTTATAAAGACCACCTGCCTACAACAGCTATATTTCCCTGTTCCCTTGAGTGGCCTTTATAGACAAGTTTGACTGTATATTTTCTTAGTATCACTATACCTGTGTATACATATATTTATAAGCTGCTAATCCTTTGCAGAAACCCCCATGTCTTGGAAGTTGTACGGAGTATATGCAGCTGGTTTTGATGAAGATGGCAATGCCGCTATTTGCACTTTTTTGTTTTTCAACCACAGTAAGTTTACTTCAGTGTTGATTTTATGTTAAGATTAAAGAGCAATATTCTTACAGTCTCTATGTTTGTCTGTTTACAACATTATCCATTTTCAAGTAATGAGTTTTTTCCACAAATTATAACCAAATTTAGTATGTTGATTGATATCAATAAGATATGAGTTCAAATATGACTGACATTCAGCAGTTTATTTCAGAGTTATGGAACTGTAAATCTTCATGAAATGGTTTGAACTTCTTGTCAAAGTTTCTCTTTTTTTAAGATTTTAAATATTTTGTAGAAGTTTGATGATGTTGTTTCTAAGTTAACCTGCCCAAGTGTTTTTTGAGATCATTACTCAATTTTAAGTCAAAATTGACATTATTAACTGATGATTTCTGGATTTCAGTTTTTCATAGAAAATGCTACAAATTTAAAATGTTTTTCAGCTTTAAATTGAAAATTTTGGAAACAGAATCTTACAAAATCTATAATTTCTACCTTTGGTGACAAGAGCACCACCAGTTGAAATCAATACAGTAAACCATGTATATAACAAGCTCCTTAGGGACACACAAATAAAAATGGTCTCTATAGGGAGGTGATCTTCATATAGAAGTTGATTTGTACAGAAATTGTTATAATTAGGACAGGAAAAATGGTCTTTTTGACCAGGACCCTGTTGTTCATCTTTTGGTTAAATTTAACTAACAGTTAAATATAACCCTCGGTTAAATATGGTAACCGAGGGTTATAAAACCTATAAGTACTTTTGATAACAGTGCCAATCTTTCAGCCATTTTGAAATAATAATCTGTCTTTAATTGGTTAAAATAAGTAACAGAACCTTAAAGTTTTGCTATACTTTCTGTATTTAACTAATGGTTTAACCAAAGATAAATTTAACCAATTATTGAGCAATAGAATTTAACCTTAGGTTAAATTTGAATCCTTGGTTATGATATTTAACTGAGGGTTAATATATAACCAGTAGATGAACAACTGGGTCCAGGTGGTCTTTATACACAGGTGGTCACTAAGGCAGGTTTTACTGTACTTGTCTCTATAGAATGGACTTTCATGGATGATAATGTGTGAATGTATTAATTCTCTAAAAATGGACTACTTGCAGTCGTCTAGCGGTAGTCAGCATTAGACTCCCAGACAGAAGGTGCCGGGTTTGATCCCCAGTACTAGGTCATACTTAAGACTTTTAAAAAATAGTAGTGACAGCATACTACTGTAAGTGAAAGTAACAGGTCTATCAGATGAGATTTTAAACTGATGTCCCATGTCATACCACTGTAAGTGAAAGTAACAGGTCTATCAACTGAGGTCCCATGTCATACCACTGTAAGTGAAAGTAACAGGTCTAGAGATTTTAAACTGAGGTCCCATGTCATACCACTGTAAGTGAAAGTAACAGGTCTATCAGATGAGATTTTAAACTGAGGTCCCATGTCATACCACTGTAAGTGAAAGTAACAGGTCTATCAGATGAGATTTTAAACTGAGGTCCCATGTCATACCACTGTAAGTGAAAGTAACAGGTCTATCAGATGAGATTTTAAACTGTCCCATGTCATACCACTGTAAGTGAAAGTAACAGGTCTATCAGATGAGATGTTTAAACTGAGGTCCCATGTACATATACCACTGTAAGTGAAAGTACAGGTCTATCAGATGAGATTTTAAACTGATGTCCCATGTCATACCACTGTAAGTGAAAGTAACAGGTCTATCAACTGAGGTCCCATGTCATACTACCATAAGTCAAAGTAAATCTCGAGTTTTACTGTCTCATCTGAAGGACAGGAAACCAACCTGCTGCCAGCTGGACACGAACTCACGACCTCACGATCAAGAGTCGAGCGTTCTACCGACTGAGCCAGGCCGGTTCAGTTTATGACTGTCAGTTTGATGATTACATCAGTGATGTTTAAATGTATTCAGTACATATTCCTGTTGATTATAATGTATATATTTTTTCAATATATAATTTTTTTTCACAAAATTTAGGGGTTAGTTGTTCTCAGATAAACCCCCTCAGTCCTACATATGGAGCAATGTCATGTGATCCTGTAACGGATGGTAAAAGCTGTGCTGCAGTTTGTGATAGCCAGAGACAACTGACCGTGCCTGGACCAAATTATTACACCTGTTCGATGTATGACCATTTTGATTCATATGACCGTGTTGAACCATTCAGTTTCCCAGCATGCTCAGGTAAGGACCACAGTATTACACCTGTTTGATGTATGGCTGTGTTGAACCATTCAGTTTCCCAACATGCTCAGGTAAGGACCACATTATTACATATGTTGGATGTATGATCATTTTAATTCATATGGCCTTGTTAGACCATTCAGGTTCCCAAAATGCTCAGGTAAGGACCACAGTATTACACCTGTTTGATGTATGGCTGTGTTGAACCATTCAATTTCCCAACATGCTCAGGTAAGGACCACAGTATTACACCTGTTCGATGTATGACCATTTTGATTCATATGACCGTGTTGAACCATTCAATTTCCCAACATGCTCAGGTAAGGACCACAGTATTACACCTGTTCGATGTATGACCATTTTGATTCATATGACCGTGTTGAACCATTCAATTTCCCAACATGCTCAGGTAAGGACCACAGTATTACACATGTTGGATGTATGACCATTTTGATTCATATGGCCATGTTAAACCATTCAGGTTCCCAGCATGCTCAGGTAAGGACCACAGTATTACACCTGTTTGATGTATGGCTGTGTTGAACCATTCAGTTTCCCAGCATGCTCAGGTAAGGACCACAGTATTACACCTGTTTGATGTATGGCTGTGTTGACCCCTTCAATTTCCCAACATGCTCAGGTAAGGACCACAGTATTACACATGTTGGATGTATGACCATTTTGATTCATAAGGCCATGTTAAACCATTCAGGTTCCCAGCATGCTCAGGTAAGGACCACAGTATTACACCTGTTTGATGTATGGCTGTGTTGACCCCTTCAATTTCCCAGCATGCTCATGTAAGGACCACAGTATTACACATGTTGGATGTATGACCATTTTGATTCATACAGTTGTGTTGAACCATTCAGATTCCCAGTATGCTTAGGTAAGGACCACAGTTTTAAACCTGTTCCATGTATGACCATTTTGATTAATACGGTCCTTTGAACCATTCAGTTTCCCAGTGTGCTCAGGTAAGAATCACAGTATTTTACTGTTCAATGTATGACCATTTTGATTCATACAATCGTGTAGAACCATTCAGTTTCCCAGCATGCTCAGTTAAGGACAACAGTATTACAACTGTTTGATGTATGACCATTTTGATTCATATGATCGTGTTGAACCATTCAGTTTCCCAGCATGCTCAATTAAGGACCACAGTATTACACCTGTTTGATGTATGACTATTTTGATTCATACGGTCGTGTTGATCAGTTTCCCAGCATGCTCAGGTAAGGATTTCATTTGACAACATCACATATTGCTGTAATATGTGTAAATCAGGAAGTGTCACAAATAAAGAATTTTATTTTTCTGTTGAAATTGCTAAATCTTGATAACTGAAAATTTTAATATAATAAGCAAATATACATTAAAAGTGTCAGATATTTTTAGTTTTATTGTAAAACCTTGATTGAAGTTGCTTTAGAAATAATTCTCCATAAATGTCTTGAAAAAGTGTGATTTTGTATAAACAATATATAAAAGATAACAAATTTCTTCACATTTGTCACTTTGTTATAGATATTATGACATGATTTACTTTATGATGTTTTATTTCCAGAGACTGTCTTCAAAAAACAGAATCTAATTTTGACTATAGACTACACATTCTCAGAGAGTTGTCAAAAAGGGAGACAATCTTTAAAATCAAATCTACAGAACACTCTGAGTACTTTAAACAGTTTATGGACCTTTGGACTATGTGCCACTCAGGATTGTGGCTCTGTTAACGTCAATGTGACTTGCTCATCTGAGTCTGCAAAGAAAGGCACTGTACAGTTTGAATTTAACATGATTCAGTAAGTTCATCTATATATATATATATATATATCATACCTGTCAACATTAGGAAATTTGTGTGGGGTAGAAAATGCGTACAATGGTCGAACGTTTTATGAATGCGTTGTCATTCTCATATATATGTGTGTACCAGTTGCATTGAAATAAGTGAAAAGGGGGAGGGTATGGGAGGGGGTGTCCCCCCTTCGAAATAAGAAAAAATTGTAATTTCAAACTTCAATATCTGCCATTTTATGCATCTAAAAGGGAATTATTGTCAATAATATTGATGATATATATCACATTTCTTTTAATTTTCTAGTCGACTTTGAAATTTATAAGGAATAGATATAGGCTTTATTTTGAAGTTTTAATACATGTAATATATACATGTACACACACAGCTTGGGGAGACTCAAAATGATGTTATGGTCATTGTGTTATATTAGAATGTTTAAAATTGAGTATTTCTTAATTTGTTATAACAAATTTTAAAATATACTAAATTCTGAATATTCTAATATAACACAATGACCATAACATCATTTTGAGTTGAATTTGGAATGCATGCAAAAATAAATAACTAGACTTACCTGGAAGAAATATAATCTCAGTTTGATTGCTAAATATTTGGAAGTATGATCTTAAAGTCAAAGGCTTGATTTATTTTTTTTTTTTTTTTGAGATTTGAACATTTATTACCAAAAATTTATCTGATGGTTTTTATCTTCATATTGTACCTTTTTCATTAACTGATAAGATAAAACAACCAATGATGACTGAATAGTTCACTCAAAAAAAAAAAGAAATTTGACAAAGAAAAATCAAATCTGCTTTTAAAAAAGAAAAAAAGATTATTGAGGTTAATATGTAAATGTGTTTACTGTCATTACTGACATTTTATTAAATTCAATTCAATGTGTTACAAGAAAAAATTATTATCTTTGTATAAAGTATCATGTAAATGAAATAAACATCGTTTTTGTATTGAAATCATCACAAATTTAAGATACATGTATAACAGTGTATAGTATGAGGGAGTGCGGACGTCATAGAAGACACCACGATCTCCCTTCGATATTTCTCAGCTAAATTTTTAAAGTAAAATCATTGAGGATATACAGAAGCTGCATAAAATTGATATAACATCAATGATGTTAATCTTTGATAATTGTATATAGGACAGAACATATGGATAGTGATTATAGGCTTTAGATATACAGGTAATCAATCTGTATATTAGGTACCTGCCCACAGTACATGTCATTGTGTAATTACCGTCGGCACACGTCCGATAATGACACTTCTGTATGGTCTAATAACATTAATTAATAAACAGGATTACTAGTCCTTGTTCTTCATGACTATTTGGAAGATATAGGGGACTTATATAACCTAGAATAGATGTCTTAATACTTCAGTGATATGGAGGCGCCAGAAATTTCAAAACTATTTTTTGTCGTTAATTAATAGACTGAAAATTACGATTTAGAACATTTAATCCTGACAAAAATGTCTACCGATTGCCGGAAAATGGACAAGAAGCGGTAGAAAATATAGGGAAATCGGTTGAAAATTAGAAAAATCTGTAGAAATCGGTAGATTTTTTTCTCGGCGGTAGACAAGCGGTAGATGAATATAAAAATCGGTAGACTACCGCCGAAATCGGTAGACTTGACAGGTATGTTATATATATATATATATATATATATATATATATATTTATATATATATATTTTTTATTTTTTTTGGGGTGGGGGGGGATTTTAAGCCTAAGGACCAAATATGCAAATTTGTCAAAAGAGCAATTTGACCCTAATCATTCAACCCTTCCACCCCAAAATAGACTTGTCTAGAACAATATAAAAGACATTTGTATTTAGATTTGGGGGGGTGAAAGGATTCATGACAGCCAATTTCTGTCATTCGTATTTTAGATTGCCATGGTATAAGGTAAAAAAAAAAGATATACTGAGATTCTGTGGACTTGGATGAAGTACATGCCAATATATGTATTGAAAAGGTCCAGTAATTTTAATTTTAAGTTTGTTACACAACACAAATATATTGCCGAGAATCTGTCGGATACATACATTATTTCATATCTACATGTAAGATTAAGTTATAATTCATATTACAGAGATCCCCTGATAAGTACTGCTGATTCCACCATTACAACAAATATGGCTGACCTTTTGATGGTGGAAGTGATTGATATGAAAGCAATAGATTACTTTGTAAGTACATGTACAAGTGATTATACAAGGACTTAATTAAAACTTGGTTCATCGACCAATCCTGAACCAGTCAGAAAAATTGACCAGCTGAAATAATTTCAAACATGCCCCTCCTCCAAAAATCCCACAAACTGTAAATCCAATGTAAGTACATATTGTTGTATGTACATGTACATCTTGTAGGATTTAGGATACTTTATAATGAACCTATTTTGTTAGAAATAAGATAGAATAATTTTCCAATCTATGGATTCAGGTTAAAAAAAAATCTGGATGGGGGTTAGTCAAACAAACATTTTTTGTTAATTTAAACCTAGCATAGTATCACTGGCCCAAGGATCTAGAAGTCATCTTAGACAAATAAAAATTGGAATTCTGTATACAGATTATCTGTGTGAAAACTACTCTGATATTAGATTAGTGGTTTTTAAATTGTGGTCTCAAAAGACAGGTGGTTTTTCATGACAGTGAATTCTCAAGACGGGTTGCACTGTAAAATGACAAAATTCCTGCGTGACTGGTATAGATATGTTAAACAAAACTCTGTTTTATTATACTACATAATCATTCTTTTGTCAATACACAGATAGACAATAGTAATCATAATAAAGTGGAACCTGTCTTGAGAGATAAACCCATCTGCCACTCAAATGTGGTGACTGGTCCCTTAAAAGCGGTTTTATTTAAAGGATTATTCATTCAAGTTGTTCACAGAATGTGGTCTCACAGGACAGGTGGTCTCTCATGACAGGTGGTCTCTCAAGACAGGTTTCATCGTACTGTGCATTACATATTTATAAAATTTAGATGTTGTGACATTGACCTTTGACATATTACCAGAACATATCATTGCTGATTGGGTAGATGTTTGAGTACATGTTTAACAACTATATATATCATACAGGGTATGGAAGCATTGATGTCAACAATGGATATACAGATTGTTCCCACTTGTCCAGACAATCAAATGTTAATTGGAGATTACTGTGGTTAGTAGAAGTTTTAAGTAATCAAGTAAATAAAAACATTATTTAGATACAAGTAATAATTGTAAACAAATTGTGCCTATTTCTTATCCAAAAAATTACTGCTACAAATGGATAGTTGTTCAAGATCCGGGACAGAATGGGAGCATATTGTTTTAGTTTGTTTGTCCATTGATCTGTATGTTCATTTGTCTACTTGTCAATTGATTTTATAAGTATGCCAGTCAGGAGGCATTTTGTTTAATTTTTCTTTTTTATTTTGTTTTAAAGACTGGACATTTCAGATTTTTGATAAGAAAAAATAATGAATGGGCAAAACTGTAAAAAAGCAAATTGGGATTAGGGCTTTTTAGATTCGTTGAATGGTCTTATGGACATGTTTTGTAACACTAATTCTTTTATTTGTACAGTACAATGTGGTGTTGGAACCTATTATGACAGATCATTACAGAAATGTGAGCTTTGCAGAAAAGGAACATATCAAGATCAGGCTGGGCAGTTGTCATGTAAACAGTGCCGTAGCGGAACAACATACCAAGCTGGAGCACAGAGTGACTCAGACTGTAAAGGTAGTAGTTTAAGCACAGTACTATATAGTTGTTTAATTCCACAGGGAGAAAATTTTGTGTTTTTCTGAAAGGAACTTTTTCATTGGTATTAAATTTCCTGCAAGATTGTTTCCAAAACAGAAGTGTTATAGGAGAATAAATCTTTAAAACATTTTGTGATTTGTTTATATGATGTGTGGTTATATATGGATACATTTTGATGGGAAATAACTTTTAAAATTTAGTAACTTATTGTCTTTCTGATACTTTAGAAGTATAAGGTATTATATTCATGGGTATTTAATTTCGCAACATTTTCATTGACCGTGACTGTAGTGAAATATAAACCCCACATATAAAAGCAACTATACAGTAAATGTATGATTTGTTTGTTTGTATTATTGTTATTTCTATTTTGCTGTTCATTTTTCCATTTTGTTGTTGTTGTTGGTTTTTCGTTTTAAGGAGTGTCATTTTTTAAGGAAGTATATATGATTTCAGTCATATTTTTAACCTACAGAGATGCCTGTAGATATCTGATAAATTACGATATTAACAATTTCAACTTTTCCTTTAGATTCATGTTCCGAAGGCAGATACTACAGCCTAAACCTAAGACAATGTATCGCTTGTCCTCTGGGCTTTTTCCAGTCAGCTGTGGGAACATTCCACTGTGATCCCTGCTCAATAGATAAAACCACAGAATACAAACAAGCTACGTCTATAACAGACTGTGGTGGTAAGTCCATATGTTAGAATTTTACTTTACATGTAAATATTGACCCAGTGGTGTAGAGAACGTTTCAACCAAGCACACTTGTACCCCGTCCAATCAATTCAAGATTGTGGGGTCAAAGGTCAAGGTCACAGGCACCTAAGTGAACAGAAAATATAAGATTTTTGTTAAATTTGAGACATTTTCAACTTCTTCTCAGGAACTAGTTTTAACCAAACTTGACAGGAAATTTTTATCAGGTGACTGTTAAGGCCCATTAGGCCTCTTTTTGCTGTATGAAAAAGTTATTAGGAATTATCTGAGGATCATTTTGACAAAATTTCAAGGTCATGGGGTCAAAGGTCATAGGCACCTAAGAGGCACCCATTGGGCCTCTTGTTCTTGTATATTTCATCTTTTGAGCAAGTTTTGACATATAAATTATATATATATATATATATATATATATATATATATATATATATATATATATATATATATATATATATATAAATATATATCTGTTGGCATCCTTTCGGCAACCAGAAAATAAACTCAAAACATATGCTTTAACATCTTTTTTTTTTTTTCTGTTACATGTGCATATTTCAACCCTCAGCAGTTTGGTAATGAATGGACAGTGAAATCGCTATTCAGATACTTTTCAGGAAATTGACTCTAATTTAATGAGAGTATCAATAAAAATTATGTTGATTCTAATTATTCCAAATGATAAAATAATAGCAGGAAAAGAAATATTTGCTAAAGCTGGTAACTGAGTTCAAATCTTATATCTAGCACTTGTTATTTTATGATTGTGTTTGGACAAGGTAGTCTCTTTGTATTATTGACCAGGCTTTAAATGGGAATTATCTGATTCACATAAACAGTGCAAAGTAACCCTTTTGATTATCACATGGATTATTTTCACTCAATTTTTTATCCGTTACGACAGGTTACACAGGAATTGCACTTTATTCCCCTATGTATACCTGTTTGTATGGTGACAAGTAGGAACGATTACTCTCTTCAGTGTAATTTAAATGTTGTTATGCTGCATTATCTAAAATTAAAAGTCGTCCAGGTCAAGAAAGAATTTACAAGACTCCACCCCACCAAGTTATATGTCTGTCACTCCACCCCACCCCACCAAGTTATATGTCTGTCACTCCACCCCACCCCACCAAGTTATATGTCTGTCACTCCACCCCACCCCACCAAGTTATATGTCTGTCACTGTACCCCACCCCACCAAGTTATATGTCTGTCACTGTACCCCACCAAGTTATATGTCCGTCATTCCACCCCACCAAGTTATATGTCTGTCACTCCACCCCACCACGTAATATGTCTGTCACTCCACCCCACCAAGTTATATGTCTGTCATTCCACCCCACCAAGTTATATGTCTGTCACTGTACCCCACCAAGTTATATGTGTGTCACCCCACCCCACCCCACCAAGTTATATGTCTGTCACTGTACTCCACCAAGTTATATGTCTGTCACTGTACCCCACCAAGTTATATGTCTGTCACCCCACCCCACCCCACCAAGTTATATGTCTGTCACTCCACCCCACCAAGTTATACGTCTGTCACCCCACCCCACCAAGTTATATGTCTGTCACTGTACCCCACCAAGTTATATGTCTGTCACTGTACCCCACCAAGTTATATGTCTGTCACTCCACCCCACCATGTTATATGTCTGTCACCCCATCCCACCATGTTCTATGTCTGTCCCACCCCACCAAGTTATATCTCTGTCACTCCACCCCACCAAGTTATATGTCTGTCACCCCACCCCACCAAGTTATATGTCTGTCACTGTACCCCACCAAGTTATATGTCTGTCACTGTACCCCACCAAGTTATATGTCTGTCACTCCACCCCACCAAGTTATATGTCTGTCACTGTACCCCACCAAGTTATATGTCTGTCACCCCACCCCACCAAGTTATATGTCTGTCACTCCACCCCACCAAGTTATATGTCTGTCACTCCACCCCACCAAGTTATATGTCTGTCACTCCACCCCACCAAGTTATATGTCTGTCACTCCACCCCACCAAGTTATATGTCTGTCACCCCACCCCACCAAGTTATATGTCTATCAATGTGCTTGTTGTAGTTGTATTGTTGTTTAAAGTCTCACTCAAGAATCTTTCACTCATATGGAGACATCACCAAATGCCGGTGAACTGGACTTCAAATTTTGGCCACATGCCGACACCTACTGGGACACATGACCTTTTTTGTCTCATCTGAAGGCCAGGAATTGTCGATATGCTATATGGATGTAATGGGAAATAAATAGATTTATAGATTTTTGTGATCTTTCCAAAGATTTAATGTTATAATATGCCATAGCATGTCATAGTTAGTAATGTCATAGTATTTTTCATATAATTTTAACAGACCAAGACTTAAGCTTAGAACAAAAACTGTGAAATGATAGGATAAATGGAATCCAAATTCATGATACGAAAAATATGTTGGTGCTTTTGTAATTGATATTTCATTGTAAGAGGCCTTTAAACTTTGGGAAAATTCTTTAAAAATTCTTGAAAAATCCTTGAACTTCACTGAAAACGTTTGTATGACCACCGAAATAAAAAATAAAATAGGCTACTATAATTAAAAGGATGGATCACCCTTTTGACAATTTTTTTTAAAATAAAGATTATGTTTTCCTGAATCTTTAAAAAAAACAGATTTCCAATTAGAAAGGAACTAGATACAGCTGTTTTATTATGGTGACAAGATACAGCTGTTTTATTATGGTGACAAGATACAGCTGTTTTATTATGGTAACAAGATACGGCTGTTTTATTATGGTAACAAGATACGGCTGTTTTATTATGGTAACAAGATACAGCGGTTTTATTATGGTAACAAGATACGGCTGTTTTATTATGGTAACAAGATACGGCGGTTTTATTATGGTAACAAGATACGGCTGTTTTATTATGGTAACAAGATACGGCTGTTTTATTATGGTAACAAGATACGGCTGTTTTATTATGGTAACAAGATACAGCTGTTTTATTATGGTAACAAGATACAGCTGTTTTATTATGGTAACAAGATACAGCTGTTTTATTATGGTAACAAGATACGGCTGTTTTATTATGGTGACAAGATACAGCTGTTTTATTATGGTAACAAGTTACGGCTATTTTATTATGGTGACAAGATACAGCTGTTTTATTATGGTAACAAGTTACGGCTATTTTATTATGGTGACAAGATACAGCTGTTTTATTATGGTAACAAGATACGGCTGTTTTATTATGGTAACAAGATACGGCTGTTTTATTATGGTAACAAGATACGGCTGTTTTATTATGGTAACAAGATACGGCTGTTTTATTATGGTGACAAGATACGGCTGTTTTATTATGGTAACAAGATACAGCTGTTTCATTCTGGTAACAAGATACGGCTGTTTTATTATGGTAACAAGATACAGCTGTTTTATTATGGTAACAAGATACGGCTGTTTTATTATGGCAACAAGATACGGCTGTTTTATTATGGTAACAAGATACGGCTGTTTTATTATGGCAACAAGATACGGCTGTTTTATTATGGCAACAAGATACGGCTGTTTTATTATGGCAACAAGATACAGCTGTTTTATTATGGCAACAAGATACGGCTGTTTTATTATGGTAACAAGATACGGCTGTTTTATTATGGCGACAAGATACGGCGGTTTTATTATGGTAACAAGAAACGGCTGTTTTATTATGGTGACAAGATACGGCGGTTTTATTATGGTAACAAGATACGGCTGTTTTATTATGGTGACAAGATACGGCTGTTTTATTATGGTAACAAGATACGGCTGTTTTATTATGGTAACAAGATACGGCTGTTTTATTATGGCAACAAGATACAGCTGTTTTATTATGGTAACAAGATACGGCTGTTTTATTATGGCAACAAGATACAGCTGTTTTATTATGGTAACAAGTTACGGCTATTTTATTATGGTGACAAGATACAGCTGTTTTATTATGGTAACAAGATACGGCTGTTTTATTATGGTAACAAGATACGGCTGTTTTTATTATGGTGACAAGATACGGCTGTTTTATTATGGTAACAAGATACGGCTGTTTTATTATGGTGACAAGATACGGCTGTTTTATTATGGTAACAAGATACAGCTGTTTCATTCTGGTAACAAGATACGGCTGTTTTATTATGGCAACAAGATACAGCTGTTTTATTCTGGTAACAAGATACGGCTGTTTTATTATGGCAACAAGATACGGCTGTTTTATTATGGCAACAAGATACGGCTGTTTTATTATGGCAACAAGATACAGCTGTTTTATTATGGCAACAAGATACGGCTGTTTTATTATGGTAACAAGATACAGCTGTTTTATTATGGTAACAAGATATGGCTGTTTTATTATGGTAACAAGATACAGCTGTTTTATTATGGTAACAAGATATGGCTGTTTTATTATGGTAACAAGATACAGCTGTTTTATTATGGTAACAAGATACGGCTGTTTTATTATGGCAACAAGATACAGCTATTTTATTATGGTGACAAGATACGGCTGTTTTATTATGGCAACAAGATACGGCTGTTTTATTATGGTAACAAGAAACAGCTGTTTTATTATGGTAACAAGATACGGCTGTTTTATTATGGCAACAAGATACAGCTGTTTTATTATGGCAACAAGATACGGCTGTTTTATTATGGCAACAAGATACAGCTGTTTTATTATGGCAACAAGATACGGCTGTTTTATTATGGCAACAAGATACGGCGGTTTTATTATGGCAACAAGATACGGCGGTTTTATTATGGCAACAAGATACGGCTGTTTTATTATGGCAACAAGATACGGCGGTTTTATTATGGTAACAAGATACGGCTGTTTTATTATGGCAACAAGATACGGCGGTTTTATTATGGTAACAAGATACGGCTGTTTTATTATGGCAACAAGATACGGCGGTTTTATTATGGCAACAAGATACGGCTGTTTTATTATGGTAACAAGATACGGCGGTTTTATTATGGCGACAAGATACGGCTGTTTTATTATGGTAACAAGATACGGCGGTTTTATTATGGCGACAAGATACGGCTGTTTTATTATGGCAACAAGATACGGCGGTTTTATTATGGCGACAAGATACGGCTGTTTTATTATGGCAACAAGTTACGGCGGTTTTATTATGGCGACAAGATACGGCTGTTTTATTATGGCAACAAGTTACGGCGGTTTTATTATGGCGACAAGATACGGCTGTTTTATTATGGTAACAAGATACGGCTGTTTTATTATGGCAACAAGATACGGCTGTTTCATTCTGGTAACAAGATACGGCTGTTTTATTATGGCAACAAGATACGGCTGTTTCATTCTGGTAACAAGATACGGCTGTTTTATTATGGCAACAAGATACGGCTGTTTTATTATGGTAACAAGATACGGCTGTTTTATTATGGCAACAAGATACGGCTGTTTTATTATGGCAACAAGATACGGCTGTTTTATTATGGTAACAAGATACGGCTGTTTTATTATGGCAACAAGATACGGCTGTTTTATTATGGTAACAAGATACGGCTGTTTTATTATGGTAACAAGATACGGCTGTTTTATTATGGTAACAAGATACAGCTGTTTCATTCGGGTAACAAGATACAGCTGTTTTATTATGGTAACAAGATACAGCTGTTTCATTCTGGTAAATTCTGTTATAGGAAGCAGCCGCTTTGATATTAAGGATCTCAAAATTTTCCAGTTATGATGTGTGCATATATTAAATGTCAGATATCCATGTATCAAATACAGATATGTGGCAGTATTCTACTGAAGCATAAAAGAAAACTTTTCAATAAATTTCATGAAATTGAGAGACTACCCCATCTGCCAATGAAATGTGGTCTTAGCAAACAATTGACCTCCCAAAAGAGGTTTTAACTACAGGATTATTTAACCATGTGGTTTTCAAAATGTTGTCCCAAAATATAGGTGATCTTTCATAGAGTGGTCTCTCAAGGCAGCTTCCATTGTATCAACATGTATATTATACATACCAGCTATAGTAAAATCTGTATAGCCTGGCAGGATGGAGTCTTGTGGATCCTGTTTTGACCTAGACGAGTTCAAATTTAAGGTAATAAAACATAACATTAAAATTACATGAACTTGTCAACATGCTTAAGAGAATATCCAGAAGAAAATAAAATGTTTTCCCGTGCAGATTGTCATAACCGAAAAGTGGGTAGAATCATCCATATGATAATCAAAAGGTTACTCCATCCCGCCATCTTATGTGAATCGGACAATACTACCAAAGGTATCTTAAACATATGTAGCATTTATTATGGGAGCAATATGTTTGGATCCCAAGCGACCAGCACATTGAAATGACAGTTCAGTTGGAACAACTTGCTATCTTTGGACAGTGAAAAGGTGTGGTATAACTAGTATTCCTCGTTATGACTGTTGATAAAAACAGGAACAACTCCCCCGGATATGTCCGGACATGACCAGATGGGGTTTTATAGCATTTAACAGGAATATAGTATAATAAAGTTGTGATTTTATGAATTTGTAGAAGTTGTGATTTTATGAAACTTCATTTTATATCCTACACATAAATTGTATATATTTGTACTGTATACTATCTTGATTGGCTTTGTAAATTCGGCATGCTTCATGCAGATCGCCGGTTGAGCTGAACGTTGGCCAGCTACATGTATGACCGGACGGGGATTTATCTGCATTTAAAAAGAATATATTACAATCAAGTTGTGTTTTTATGAATCTCCATGATATAAACTACACATATGGCCAAAAATTTGTATATATTTTTTGTGTTTAGTATCTTGACAGGCTTTTAAAGTTGACATGCATTGTCAAACCTGTTCTGGTCAATCAGCGATCAGCATGAAGCGTGCCAATTTAAAAAGTCTATGAAGATACTAAAAAACAAAAAATGTATACAAATTTTTGGCGTTATATGTAGTTTATATTATCGAGATTCATAAAATCATAAATTTATTATATTATTTTCGTGTTATATACTCATAAAACCCTGTCCGGTCATGTCCGGACAATGTAAGGAAAAAATCTGGTCTTTAGTATCTCCCCTACAAAGGGTATAATTCTATAGGGAAAAACATTTTGAAGGAATTAAAACTGATCACTTAGAGAAGTCGACTGGTTAATAAAGGAGATTATATAACAGTAGCATATCAAACAAATCAAAAGTGTGGGGGCAAAACGAATTTTTTTTTATACAACTACATTTAAAACACTCTGCTTAAGTGTTGATAATATAACAAATTGCTTGTACAGTCATGGGACATAAATATTCGCCACTTATGTAATTTTCCCATTCGTTTTATATAAAACCAACAATTTTAAAATGTATTTGATCTATAGAATTTTAAAATCCATAAATCATACCAGAATTTGACAAATTTGTACAAATTTATAGTAGGATAATTTTATATTTCTAAAATATATGCATTTTTAAATTATCATGTTTATTTACAGAAATGACAGTATTTTTCTCACAGAGTAATTTTGTAAATTCTGTAATTATTCTTTCAGTCTAATGAAATACATGTATGTTCTTACTTCCTGATTAAACTGTCGTGCAACTTCAGTTTTTGCAAAACGCATTAACAGTTGAGCGCCTACAGGCCCCTTGGGCCTCTTGTACTATTTGTACTTGATGTATAATAACAAATAAGAGCTATACACAGGCAGGAAAAATCTTATACATGTATTCCTTAATATTTTGTGAAAAATGAGGTTAGGGTCCAATGTGGTTTTCATATGCAAATAAAAAGGTTGAGTTAATCAATTGTAATTAAAAAAAGTGCCAAAGCAGTTTTCACAAAATTTATAGGAATTATAAAATTTTCATACCTGTGTATATCTCCTTTTAGGTCACCTGAGCCAAAGACTCATGGAGACCTATTGCGATCATCTTTTGTCTGTCGTTGCCTGTCATTAACATTTACACATTTTCAACTTCTTCTCAAGAACCAGTGGGCCAATTTTAACCAAACTTGGCATATAGCATCTCCATGTGAAGCTGCATAAAATTTGCTAATGAAAAGGGGCTAGAACCTATAGGGGGGCCCAAAAATGCCAAAAGGACCAAAATTTCATGCATCTGTAAAAATCCTCTTCTCATGAACTAATTATCAGATAACTTTCAAATTTTGTATGCATGATTGTAAAGTCAATGTCTACAAAGTTTGTGAACAAAAATGAAATCTGTCTATAAATGAGCCACTAAGAGGCACTTCAGTAACATAGGGTACAATTGTATTACAAATTGTTTAATACGGCAACTAAAAAATAATCAACTTTTAAGTTTTTATATACAAAGATAAAGGAAAATGTTGTTAGGAATGATTTAAGGATCATTTTGAGAAAATTTCAAGGTCAAAGGTCAAGGTCACAGGCACCTAAGTAAAGGGAAAGCATAAGTTTTTTTGTAAAATTTTGGACATTTTTGACTACTTCTCTAGAACCATTGGGGCAATTTGAACCAAACTTGACAGGAAATATAACCCTGTAAGGCTGCATAAAGTTTGTGGATGAAAAGGGGCTAACACCAAACATGGCTGCCATGGCTAAATATACAAATGTAGAACAAAAGCTAGAAAAAAAACCCTGTTTCCTTAAAATGGGCGTACATGTATTTCAAAAATTTATCAATATGTTATTTTGATGGAAATTGTCGGGTGAACCCTTCTGTGAGTTATTTCCCCTTTTTTGTGGATTTTTCATGTTTTTGGATGTTTTTTGACATTATCTAGAAAAGTATTATAGACAGACTAAAAGTGAAAGAAGCAAAAATGTTCAGCCTGGGAAGATAAACAAAAACGTCAACAGGACTGAAATTGTCAGCTGCCACTTATGGGATTTATTTCTCCTTTTAAGTGAATTTTTCACGTCTTGGGCTGTTTTGTATTATTATCTCGAAAAGTATAATAGATAGAGAGAAATTGAAAGAAGCAACAATGTTCAGCACATAAAGATTTACAAAACAGTCAACAGGGCCGAAATTGCAAGGTCAACTCTTATAGAAATTATTTTCCCTTTTTAGTGGATTTCTCATCTTTTGGACAGTTTTTAGCTCACGTTAGCCGAAGGCTCAAGTGAGCTATTGTGATCACTCCCCTTCTGTCATCCCTCTGTAAACTTTTCATATTTTCGACTTCTGCTCTGAAACCACTGAAGGGATTATGACAAAACTTGACAGGAAGCAAGTGCTCAAGGTTCTTTACCAAGTTTGTAGTTTTCAGCCAGATTGGCCCAGGGGTGGATCCAGGGTGGGGCACAATAGGTCCCAAAAGGTACCCTCTTTAAAAATCTTCTTCTCCAGAACCACTGTATGAATTGAAAAATGGATTGTTTCTGAGTGATCTACATGGATGTATGATTCAAGTTTCTATTTTTCATAGAAATTGGAATATTAATATTTGACGTGTTTTCGAGGTCTTTTCAGACTTTGTCATTTTCATTCATCTTTGCATGATTTCCTCAGTTGCATTCACAATGATGCATTAAAGTGTTTTACTTGTATATAGTTGAAGAAATGTTTTTGTCCTAGAATTTTGCTGAAATTTGATAGCTAGAATTTTTTATGAATTTCTTAAAACAGAAATATCTATGTTTCTTGGCCAGATCAGCCTACATGTACATATTCTTCTTGGTCTTCTTTCCACATTTGTAGATGGTTCTCAGGTGAGCGATTGAGGCCCTCTTTGGCTTATTGTTTCATATTCATATATGTCAACATTAGGAAATTTGTCTGGGGTAGAAAATGCATACAATGGTCAACCTTTTCATGAATGTGTTGTCATTCTGATATATATGTGTGTACCAGTTGTGTCGAAATAAGTGAAAGGGGAAGGATACGGGAGGGGTGCCCCCCTTGCGAAATAACAAGAAAAAATTGTAATTTCATACTTCAATATAGTCGACTTTGAAATTTATACAGTATAGATATAGGCTTTATTTTGAAGTTTTAATACATGTAATATATACATGTACACACACAGCTTGGGAGACTCAAAATGATGTTATGGTCATTGTGTTATATTAGAATGTTTAAAATTTAGTATTTTTTAATTTGTTATGACAAATTTTAAAATATACTAAATTCTGAATATTCTAATATAACAGTTATATTAGGAATGCAGAAAATAAATAACTAGACTTACCTGGAAGAAATATAATCTCAGGTTGATTGCTAAATATTTGAAAGTATGATAATTCTTAAAGACAAAGGCTTGATTTATTTATTTATTTATTTTTTTTTCATTTATTTTTTTTATTTTTTTTTTGAGATTTGAACATTTATTACCAAAATATTTGCATACCCAAATATTTATCTGAAGGTTTTTATCTTCATATTGTACCTTTTTCATTAATTGATAAGATAAAACAACAAATGATGACTAAATAGTTCACTAAAAAAAATGAGATTTGATAAAGAAAAATCAAATCTGCTTTTAAAACAAAAAAAAAAGATTATTGAGGTTATATAAATGTGTTTACTGTCATTACTGACATTTTATTAAATTCAGTTCAATGTGTTACAAGAGGATATTATTATCTTTGTATAAATATTATGTAAATGAAATAAAACATCGTTTTTGTTTTGAAATCATCACAAATTTAAGATACATGTATAACACTGTATAGTATGTGGAGTGCGGACGTCATAGAAGACAGCACGATCTCGCTTTGATATTTCTCAGCTAAATTTTTAAAGTAAAATCATTGAGGATTGATACAGAAGCTGCATGAAATTAATATAACATCAATGATGTTAATCTTTGATAATTGTATATAGGAAAGAACATATGGATAGTGATTATAGGTGTGGATGTTTAGTCTTTAGATATACATGTAATCAATCTGTATATTAGGTACCTGTCCACAGTACAGGTCATTGTGTAATTACCGTCGGCACATGTTCGATAATGACACCTCTGTATGGTCTAATAACATTAATTAATAAACAGGGTTATTATTAGTCCTTGTTCTTCATGACTATTTGGAAGATATAGGGGACTTATATAACCTAGAATAGATGTCTTAATACTTCAATGATATGGAGGCGCCAGAAATTTCAAGCTATTTTTTGTCGCCAATTAATAGACTGAAAATTACAATTTAGAACATTTAATCCTGACAAAAATGTCTACTGATTGCCAGAAAATGGACAAGAAGCGGTAGAAATATAGGGAAATCGGTTGAAAATTAGAAAAATCTGTAGAAATCGGTAGATTTTTTCTCGGCAGTAGACAAGCGGTAGATGAATAGAATAATCGGTAGACTACCGTCGAAATCAGTAGACTTGACAGGTATGCATATTATCTTGAAAAGTATAATAGATAGGGAGAAATTGAAAGAAGTAAAAATGTTCAGCACACAAAGATCTACAAAAAAATTGGGATCAAAATTGTCGGGTCGACCCTCATGGAAGTTATTTCCCCGTTTAGTGGATTTCTCATGTTTTGGACAGTTTTTTCCTATTATCTTGAAAAGTATAATAGACAGAGAGAAATTGAAAGAAGCAAAAATGTTCAGCACACAAAGATATACAAAAAAGTCAATAGGGCCGAAATTGTCAGGTCGACCTTTATTGGAATAATTTCCCCTTTTAGTGGATTTCTCATGTTCTGGACATTTTTATCCTATTATCTTGAAAAGTATAATAGACAGAGAGAAATTGAAAGAAGCAAAAATGTTCAGCACACAAAGGTCTACAAGCAAGTCAATAGGGCCAAAATTGTCAGGTTGACCCTTATGGGCGTTATTTCCGTTTTTAAGGGAAATTTTCATGCTTTGGGTTGTTTTATCTTATTATCCAGTGGGTCAATTTTAACCAAACTTGGCATGTAGTATCCCCATGTGAAGCCACATAACTAAACTTGATAGAATTTTTTTTTGTCCATGTCTTGAAAAGTATAATTGATTGGGAGAAAGTGAATGAAGCAAAAATGTTTGGCATGCAAAGATCTACAAGGAAGTCAATAGAGCAGTTATTGTCAGGACAATGCTTATGGCCGGTATAGAAGCTAATCATATTTTGCTCAGGTGACTTTCAAGGCCCACTAGGCCTCTTGATGTTATTGTATATCAATCTACCGGTAAGTAGTAAAAAGGAAAAAAAAATATGAAAAAGAAAAACCATCTAATGGCCCTTTAAGATAATTGTAAAAGTCTGTTCATAACCCAAACATTGAACCATTCACTAAATAACAACATTACAAAACTAATTGAAAATATGGTTGAAATCCCCTGCATCAACATTCATATTTACATCTATAATTTACCATGATAAATACTAATGTAAGGTTTTGCTTTGATTCATTCAAGCATTTGATCAAATGTAAAGACTGGCAATTCGCTGACTACATTAATTCTGTGCTATTGTATTGGCTAATTCTAGTGTGACATTGACCTGCTTGACAAGTAATTTCTTGTTCTGTTTATCATTCTCTAGCTTCCATTGTTAGCAGTGTATACTGCATTTAAATAGTCACATGGCCGTAACTTTGGTTAATTTTCATTATAATCGTTGTATTCAAAAATTTATGTGAATGCGTTGACTGGGTTTGGAGGATATATATAAAATATAAACATTGTGGAATAAGAAAGTGAAATAGATTTTCTGGTCTCTATGGTAATTGCAAAAATATTGTTGAGAACAGATGTTTGTTTAGTTGAAGTCAGCTTGACAAGTGGATTAAGCAAGTCACACTAGAGTCCAGAATTGTGTTTGTTGTCATGTGTAAAGGATATCTAAGGTAGGTGGGTAGCTTGTTAATTACCTGTAATTCCCTAGTTATCAGTAATTCATTCATTACACAATTCTTGTAATGTGTGCATAGTGAATCAATTTTCTCTGTGATATATTTCTTGCAGTTTGAAGAATAAATTTTAAGGTGAAATTATTAAAATTATGTACAGTAATCTAAAACAAAATCTTGTAGATAGCCAGCGAGTGAAACTTATAGCTGGGGAACCTTATATTCAGGGCTGCATGTTACATGTTAAAAGCAGTTTCTATTTTTTTTAGTTTTAATATATTTATTTGATATCAAACTACATGTGCATACAAAACTGTTGGAACAATGAAGCTCATTTTATGAGAAAGTTTGCCCAAGTTGTGGAAGGCCGGTGGTCTCTTCCTTAGGGTACATGTACATTGTGACTGGGTTCCATCCTCCACCATCAAAAACTGGCCACCACCATATAACTGAAAAATGTTTGAGTGTGGCGTAATACACCATTCAAATTCAAAATCTGAAATACAATACAGTATAGTAAATACAATACAGTATATTAAATGTCAAATCTGAAGTAAATGTCAAAGGCCACAAATACATTTGTAACTCTAGGAAAATTTGGTTTAAAGATAAGATGTGAAGTTATTTTATAAGTTATATTATTTCAACAAAAAAAGGTATTAACAACAGATGTATTTGTTTGTTATTGTATTTTTTCTTTACAATAGAGTGGATCCTGTCTTGAAATACCACTCTCGTGATATTCGCCATGTTTCTTTTAAGGCCACAGTTTTAAATAATCCTTTAGATAAAACCTACTTTTGAGAGACCACCTGTCTTGAGGGACCACATTTCAGTGGCTGATGGGATGGTCTCTCAAGACAAGTTTCACTGTACAGTATGATTTGTTAGCTTCACATTTTTGATGGCTACACAATAATCGAGTAGGAGGAATCTTAACTAATTTTTTCTTTTTTTTTTTTAATTTCAAATTTGATCAGATCAGTGATAATGTATAATAGAAACCCAAGAGGTATACAAAATATTGATAACATTTTTTAGATTTACAAATTTTACACTCTGGAATTTAAAAAAAAATCTATCCAACTTAGATCTGACAAGAATTCATAAAATTTATGATTGATTTTTTTAAATCAATGTTTATGTTTTATCTGTTTTTTGTTTTGTTGTTGTTGTTGTTTTAAAGGTGTTTGATTCTAATTATTATCCCTCCCAAAGAGTTAGAAATGTAGGTAGTTGTATGAAATATTTGTCATATTTTCTGACTTATCCAGTACTGGTCACCTCACAACTGGTCAAACAGATTAAAGTATAACATGATATTATTATCCACTATCATTGTCCCTGTATAAAGGACAAATTGATAATCAGTGTGAAATTGATTATTAATCCTCGGCCTACTATTGCTTTGTTACTTGTTGTTTTTTTACAATAATTCATGGCTCTTACCTGTACAGGTAACAGTAATGGTTTCTACATTAACGACATAATTGTAATATTTATGGTATGTTTCTACAGTTTTAATCAATACATATATGTATGTGTTTAACATACACATAACTACATGTGATGTTTATTAACATTGATTATTACCTACTTATAAAGGACAGCTCTTTATATCTCAGGTAATGATGTCATAAATAAGTGAACTAACACCATTTTACTATAGCTTTTTATGTTATATCAACTTTTTTCAAATATATAAATGTAATTGGCTCGACTCATATATTCAATGAAATCTAGTAAATGTTTGTCCATTTATGTGGACGTCTACATTTAACCTGTACACCCCTAGAGACACATTTGGAATGGCCTGTGTCATTGATTTTAAGTACAGTCCATTATTTTCAGGGGTTACAGAATCTAGATATAGCTTATATATCTTGACTACATGTGGATATGATATGAAATCTTGATTAATTTTTGTCAAAACATCTCTGCAAAAAGAGAAACATACATATATATATATATACGACAGTAAACCCATGACTAATATCATTTATTACCGGTACATTTTTTTATTGTTTAGAACTCCACTTCTGATTTCTATTTGATATGAGTTTTGCCCTAAATATATTGACATTCGCCAATAAACCTGTTTGAAGTTTAGGACAAGGAGAGAAAAGCTTGAGTCAATATATGTGATGTCTATTGACTATATATCCAGGCAGATGTCACGCTTCATTTCACAGTTTCTATTTAACATTTAAACATATATAATGGTAAACAATTAGCTACCAAACATGTATGTCATCCTTGTCCAAGTTTGAATGTGCATGTATGTTGTGTATAGTTGATAAGGTCTCTGGTTTTGTAGTTATCTTTATATATATATATATATATATATATATAGTCAAAACTGCCTTAAAGGCCACCTATTTTCAACAGCCACTTGTCTTTAACAGCCAGTTAGTATTTCCCCCAATCAATTTCACTATATAAACATACCTAAACCAGACGCCACCTGTCTAACGTGAACAGCGGCCAGTGATATCAAGACAAAATGACCGGTCACACTGTTTTCAATAGCCATTTTTAAGAAAACCTATGAACAGGTTAGTGAGGTAGCACTGTAATATACATGATTTTAACACCTGATCATCTTAATATCAAACCATTTGGAATTGGTATATGAATACACATGTGTAGCTTTACACTGCCTAATGGACACCAATTTTCTTGTGATTTTTATGAACCTGGAACCAAAGGCCACCTGTCTTATGCAGCCACTTTTTCAATTTCCCTTGAGTGGCTGCTGAAAACAGGTTAATTAATTCTGAGAACAGAAATTAAGAATATCATGAACAAAATTTTCCGGTGTTTTTACATGTAACTCATCAACCCCTAAACAACAATGGACTCTTCTGTAAATCAATGCCTTAAAAACCAGTACAAATGTATCTTTAATAGGGTGAATGAGTTTGGATTCTGTATGTATCACAAAACTTTTCCCCATTTTCTTGTATACATCACAAATTTATATAAAATATATTTTAGTTAAGTGTGAGTTTATGATATGAATGACAAATTGTGTGTTGATCGTTGGAGCAATATCAGTTATAGGAATTATTAGCTCACCTGAGTCGAAGGTTATATATCCTGGATTTGTCGTACATTCATACAGTTTTAAAAAAAATATGATATGGGATCAGAAAGCATATAGACCTATGCTTCAGGAAATACTCCTACATATAAATGTGTGAGAAAATTATCCATAAAAATGTTCAAGCTGAAATGACTTTTAAAATTCAATAATATTTATTCAATTTATACTGGTTGTTTCATCTATATGTACAATGGGTTTTAAATTTTGATAAATACTTAACTGAATCATTACATAAACGCCATCTAGAAGACATTATCACTGAGTCTATGGCTGATTGCTGTGGGTAATTATTTGATGTTATTGTGATTTTTTGTATGATTTTTTATTATGATTTTTTATTAGGATATATAATATAAATGTTATCGACAGTATATGTTGAGATATTTATGCCCTCATTCTTGGCACAGAGAAGGACCTCGCAAGCTCAGTCCTTTGTCATGCCAAAAACTTGGGGGTCAATATTTCAACATGTAGGGACCTACAGTCAGTAACCAATATGTATATACATTGTACTGGTATGAGTTTATAATTTAGCAGTCTCTACCCACTACCTATTTCTAGTACATACATTTTATGGTATAATTTTTTAATTTTAGAATTCAAATCTTCTTACAGATTTTAGTGCTGCCACAAAAACTCCCCCAGGTGATTTATCAGGTAAGTAGTTTTAATAATCTAAATCAAGATATACTTGTATTATCTGGTTCCTCAGGTTTCATATACATGATATATACAGTAAAACTTGTATGAGTTGAAGGTCAAGGGATCACCTAGAAAACATCGGGAGTTTGACTCATGCACAGTAACTGAAAATCATATGATTTTTAGTTTCAAACCAAATAAGACATATATGGTCATTATATTAAAAAACCAGTGCTGAAATTAAATTGATTTTCATGAAATCAAAACATTGAGTATTTTTTAGAAGGAAAAGAGATGTCATGGGCTGATTTTGTACACATGTAAATTTTTACTTTAATTATTTGTAAGAATTTTGGATGTTTAGAAATGGGCCCAAAAATTTATTTGAAACATCTAATGGCATTACCCCAACATCAGCATCTGGTTAAAATGATTTGTTATGGTCATGTTTACCTGTTTTTACTTTTCCTGTGTTGACTTAAAGGTCCAGTGTGGTATACATATACAATAAGTAAGGTTAAATTAATCAATTCCATGTGAAAAAGTGCCAAACTGGGTTTCTCAAGCAATTTTCACAAAATATATAGGAATTTAAGAATTTTTATGCCTTAGTGTATATCTCTTTTTTGTTGTTGTTTATAACTGTAAGTAGTAAAAAAAAAAGGAAAGAAATTTTTTGGAAAAAAACCCGCAGCTAATGGCTAATGCCCCTCTTACCTTATATGGAATATATGTCTTATAACTCTTAGCACATTCTATGCCTCAGATGTTGGATTACGCCTGTAGTTTTAGAAAAATGACCCTGTTTGGGACTTTGTCTATTCTAATGCTGTGGTTAAGAATATTGGTTGAGGTCTGAGAAAAATGTATGATATATAGCATTACCAGTAATTAACTTTGTACTTTGTACATCAGGAGTTGGAGAATCCAAAACCATGACAGGGGAGGAGGAAATGTCTGCTGCTGTCATCATTGCCATTATAATCGGGATAATCATTTTCATCATAGTTATTCTGGCATTGCTATTTTTCCTTTGCCGTGACAGAGGTAAGTTATTTATGTTGAAGAGTAGCGGAACTGACATTTTTATTGGCATATTAAAGGCATACAGACTGTCATTTTAATAAAAAACATATATCCTGTGATTAGACCAAAACTTTTATTTAAAAGGCTAAAAAGATATACAGTACACACATCGTGTTTTAGCCATTTGCCACTATATGTCGTGGTCGTGGCAAGATTTATTTGTGTCGTGGCATATCAAAATCTTGGGTTTCTGTCACTACTTAGAGTGTCAAGGATTACATAATATTTTTCTGCCACTAACAAGAGATTAGTGTGTCATGGCGGTGTCGTGGCGATTACAATAAACGTCCATTGAACTACTCAGCAGATAGTCTACATGGCAGATCAACCTTAATCGCTTCGGGATAAGATGTCTACATTGATGGAGTTTTAAAGTACACACATTATAAGCAGTTAAAAATTTAAATAAAATAATACACAAGATTTTGCCTTATCACATTTGTTTATTTTGTGCATGCATAGTAATACATTTGGAATAACTTGACGACATGGAAATGTGATGGTTTTGAAATGCGTAGGTCTTCATATCCAGACTGACCTACATTTTACTACTTCTAGACCTTAAATAATGCTGTACATGTAATGAACACAATTTCAAATTGTTAAAATTGGCAGATAGATTTTTTTTGGGATAGAGCGTGATATATTGTAAGATAATGTGAGATAAAAACAGAGCTCTATTGCAGTACACATCCCAACTTTACCCGAACTGGCAGAGGACAAATAGATCTATGCCAGGTTTACACTGACGTAATGTTTCCCAAAAAATGTCAAATATTTGAAACGTTTGATATAAAACCAAATCCATTTTAACAGATTGTATGTGTTAAATGTTCAGTATTCACAATTATGACATAATGAAATCTATCTCAAATGTGTAACTGCTATTAAAATGGACATCTACTCGCAATAGCTACAATATAAACAATACAAATTGTACCCAATACTTTTACAGAATGCTCAGATAATGGCCACTTGTGTAGAACAGCCACTGTGAATTCTTACACTACAAATTAAAAGACCCATTAATATAAACCACATGTATGTTGGAAAGTTTGAGAATTTGGCCTTTAAGGTATCTCTCCCATCCAGTCTGTGCCAAAAACCAAACCAAAAAAAACCCCAAAACCGATTTTTAGGGATTAGTTTGTTCATTTAATTTTGGAAGACTGGTGGTTTTTTACCAAAAGAAAGGTGAAACAAAAACAAAACAACCTTTTGAATATATAATTATAATAACCAACTTTTATTCTTTTCTTCCTTAGTTCAATGTTTAGCCAAAAAAGAAATCTTACCAGAAGGTGACACTCCTTGGAAATATGTGAACCGGTATGGAGAAACAAATTTGAAATTTGTGAACTACAAACTGCGAGACATACGAGACAGGAGGCATCGCAAACGTGGAGATCATCAACCAATCGTTATGAATAAGATGGACAAGTACTACGATCCCAATGAGTCACAGAGTATTCGCTCGGAGGAAGTGGTTGCTAATAACAATAACGAAATGTTTGTGTATGAAACAATCGACTCTATGTAAGTAAATTTGAAGTATTTCATACATTCACATTATTACTGTATATTTCATTATGATAAAATGTTCATCTGTCCATGAAGTTCAAATCAATGTTAGGATTGAAAATAGAATTTCAAGTCGTGAAATTTAAAACCACTTTCAGAATCCGAATTTTTTAAAAATTAGGTCATCTTGGTAATTTCGGACATGAGAGTGTATCAATGACTGCATTTGGAAGGTGATTGCTCATTGAGGTATAATCATATATGGAAAACAATTGGAGCAAATTAAAAGTAACCTCTTAGAGGAGGTGATTGCCTAATAACAGTGACTGCATGTACAGGTTAGACTGTAAAAATAAACATTAGATATCAGAAATTTCAGCCAGTAAATCTTCTTTGCTGGTCACATGATTTGAAGTAAAACTAACGGTATTTCTTTTACACATTACAATGTAGACACAAAGAGCATGATGGGAAGGATACACTCATAATTGTAGATAGGTAAATGACAGGGTAATTGTATGACCGTGACCCAGGGTTCTCAAAATGTTGAAATAAATAACAGTCACACCCACATACATGTATATTGAACCCTTTTGCATTGAAATCCTGCTTTAATTGAAATGATTTTGATTCCCAACCAAATTCCTTTTTTACTATTATAACCCGGTTATTTTGAAAACCCCATTTATTTGAACATGTTGAAAGAAAAATTCATTCCACTTTGATTTCAATATATTCAGGTTCGACTGAATATATTTGATGTTTTCTATAAGCACTTTTGGAATTCAGTGACACTCAAATGATGTCATATCATATTCACCCCAAAATACAAAGTTGGACTGATCCACATCATTGATGTGAATAGAGTTCATTGTTCTTTAGGGGTGAATTATTATTTTGGAGTTGATTTGGTATTTAATTCATGTTGTTTCTTTTTGAGAACTCTGTTGAATGATATATATTTATAACCTTTTAACAACAACAAAAATTATGATATACCAGCGGAAAAAAGAAACTGTATAGTTTAGTAATTTCATTTATAAATTCATATACTGGTACAAATTATTATGTTGTATTATGTATATCATTATTCAATGTAATGCATTGCCTTTCAATCCAAATATCAAATCACCGACTATGTCCAGTATGGTTGATATGAACAGCCACTGAAAGTAAGGGGGGGGGAGTGCAAAAAAGAAGTGTGTGACCGCCATTTGCGGCGATGCATTCTTTACACCTACAATGCATTGAATGAATCAGGTTATGCAGAAATGTCTGGGGAATGTTTCGCCATATGCACAGTAAAGAACAAGGCAAAGCATCCTACATAGCAGAGGGGTTTGGCTCTTGACATAGACGTTGTTCCATTTCTTCCCAAACATGTTCTATAGGTGATAAATCCGGTGACATCGCAGGCCAGGGAAGCACATTCATGTTTTGCTGCTGTAGATGGTCACTAACAAGGCGTGCAGTCGTGCGTTGTCCTGCTGCAGAATGACATTATACTGGTTGTTGTGAATGAATGGAATGATATGTTGACGTACAATCTAGTCACAGTAGCATACTCTAGTTAAATCGTCCTCTACTATCATCGAAAGGGGTCCTTCCATGTGTTGTAATTCCACCCCAGACCATAACGCTCCCTCCTCCCAGTTGGTGGTGCTGAATAACGCAGGCATCAATGTAAATGTCCGGCATGATGGTAAGCCCAAACACAAATGTCACTGCTTTCATCTCAACTTGTCTGTAAACAGAACTTCTGCCCAATCTCTGTTATTGAAACGACGATGCCTCCTATACCACACTAACCTCGCAACACAGTTACACCAAAGCAGAACAGGACTGGTAGCAGGATGGCGAGGATGGATTTTGGCCTCACACAATCTGTTCCTTACCATACGAGGACTTATGTCATTGCCCAGGGATGCTTTTAGAGGTCAAAGAAGCTGATTGGAATTGATTACTCAAATGTGACCTCCGTATATATGTATCTTGCCGATGTGACATCACACGCACGTCCTGATTTTGGGTAGTCCTGAACAGTGCCAGTTTGCTGATATCGTCTCCATAAAACATTTAGTGTTAATATGAACTCCAAACTGCCTTGACACATTGCTTTGAGACATCCCAGCTTCCAACATCCCAATTGCACGCAAACAATCATTTTCAATCATCTCAATCAAAATTTCATTCCAAAAACCAATGTTTTTCTGTTTCAATACTGTCAATAAATGCAAGAAATCCTAATTGAAAACTCACCACATGTCACTTAGGCTCGAAACTCCAGAAAAGTATGCTATGGCCATCAAGGCGAATTCAATGCGATATTTAACAAATTGAGTATTCAAACACGTGTTTAGTATATCAGACTGTCTTTAAGAATAAAGTGTGATCAAAGAATACTTTTCATGTCTTAATTTAGGTTTTAAGTATACATAATTTCTTTTTACCGCTAGTATACATAATAATTTTATTATTCATGCCAAAGGTACTGATTAATTCATGCAAACTCATTTTCCAGTGAACTAACACATTTGATCATTACAAATCAACTTTTATGAATATTTTTTCTCCATTTCTGAAAAATATTTCTGTTATTATATTTACACACACACACACACACACACACACACACACACACACACACACACACACACACACACACACACACACACACACACACACACACACACACACACACACACACACACACACACACACACACACACACACACACACACACACACACACACACACACACACACACACACACACACACACACACACACACACACACACACACACACACACACACACACACACACAATAAAGCATATACAAATTTAAAATTGCTACATGTATCAAAGGTGCAGGTACCCTCACATTACTGCTACATGTATTCACCTGTTCATGAACTGCCAGTATCTCGACATTTTCCTTCCCGTCATTATATGATGCACATACTTTATTTGTTATCAGCACATTATATTCAATATACATATACCAATATTATATGATTATCGACCTCATTTGACATCGTTAATTTTTTTATTACTTGACATTTAATAAGTTTGACACCAATGTGTAAATCTTATATAAATATATATATTTCTACCTCATCCTCACACATGAATTGGTTATATATATTTCTACCTCATCCTCACACATGAAGGGGTTATATGTATTTCTACCTCATCCTCACACATGAAGGGGTTATATAGATTTCTACCTCATCCTCACACATTAAGGCGTTATATAGATTTCTACCTCATCCTCACACATTAATGGGTTATATATATTTCTACCTCATCCTCACACATGAAGGGGTTATATAGATTTCTACCTCATCCTCACACATTGAGGGGTTATATATGTTTCTACCTCATCCTCACACATTAAGGCATTATATATATTTCTACCTCATCCTCACACATGAAGGGGTTATATAGATTTCTACCTCATCCTCACACATTAAGGCATTATATAGATTTCTACCTCATCCTCACACATTAAGGGGCTATATATGTTGCTTCCTCATCCTCACACATTAATGGGTTATATATATTTCTACCTCATCCTCACACATGAAGGGGTTATATAGATTTCTACCTCATCCTCACACATTGAGGGGTTATATATGTTTCTACCTCATCCTCACACATTAAGGCATTATATATATTTCTACCTCATCCTCACACATGAAGGGGTTATATAGATTTCTACCTCATCCTCACACATTAAGGCATTATATAGATTTCTACCTCATGCTCACACATTAAGGGGCTATATATGTTGCTTCCTCATCCTCACACATTGAGGGGCTATATATGTTTCTACCTCATCCTCACACATTCAGGCGTTATATAGATTTCTACCTCATCCTCACACATTAAGGGGCTATATATATTTCTACCTCATCCTCACACATTAAGGCATTATATATATTTCTACCTCATCCTCACACATTGAGGGGCTATATATGTTTCTACCTCATCCTCACACATTAATGGGTTATATATATTTCTACCTCATCCTCACACATTGAGGGGCTATATATGTTGCTTCCTCATCCTCACACATTGAGGGGCTATATATGTTTCTACATCATCCTCACACATTGAGGGGACATATATGTTTCTACCTCATCCTCACACATTGAGGGGCTATATATGTTTCTACCTCATCCTCACATAGTGCATGATTAATAGATTCTGCTCCTACCTTGGGGTATGATAAAGGAATCTCAATCTGAGGCTAAGATTCTTGAATGACAAACCTGAGGCTTGTCTTATCCCAAGGATTGAAATTCTTTTGTCATACCCTCAAGGTAGGGGTTGATTATTTTTCTCTGATGTTTTAAATACATGTATATGTAGATCTACGCAAATAAAATTTGACATTATGCACTGCATTCTCAACGCCACAATCATAAATTGTATTGTGACGTCATAGAGTCTGTAGCTTGTCAATACCCTAGGGGTTGACAAGGAAATCATTCCCCATTAAAATGAAGGACAAATCTGTGAACAATGGAAGAATAAGGAGTCACATATATTTCTACATCATCCTCACACAATACGTGATTAAAGAGTCACATATATTTCTGCATCATCCTCACACAATACATGATTAAAGAGTCACATATATTTCTACATCATCCCCACACAATACATGATTAAAGAGTCACATATATTTCTACATCATCCTCACACAATACATGATTAAAGAGTCACATATATTTCTACATCATCCTCACACAATACATGATTAAAGAGTCACATATATTTCTACATCATCCTCACACAATACGTGATTAAAGAGTCACATATATTTCTACATCATCCTCACACAATACGTGATTAAAGAGTCACATATATTTCTACATCATCCTCACACAATACGTGATTAAGGAGTCACATATATTTCTATTCCTCACACAATACTTAAAGAGTCACATATATTACATCATCCTCACACAATACGTGATTAAGGAGTCACATATATTTCTACATCATCCTCACACAATACGTGATTAAGGAGTCACATATATTTCTACATCATCCTCACACAATACATGATTAAGGAGTCACATATATTTCTACATCATCCTCACACAATACATGATTAAGGAGTCACATATATTTCTACATCATCCTCACACAATATGTGATTAAGGAGTCACATATATTTCTACATCATCCTCACACAATACGTGATTAAGGAGTCACATATATTTCTACATCATCCTCACACAATATGTGATTAAAGAGTCACATATATTTCTACATCATCCTCACACAATACGCGATTAAGGAGTCACATATATTTCTACATCATCCTCACACAATATGTGATTAAAGAGTCACATATATTTCTACATCATCCTTACTCAGTATATGATTAAGGAGTCACTTATTTTTACCTCATCCTCGCAGAGTACAGTAAGGAGTCACATATATTTTTATCTTATCTTCACATGGTTTCTTGATCCTAACAAATATTGGCACACTATATATTTATTGTTTGTTATGATTTTTAGGCCACAGGAACAAGCACCAAGGTCACATGTGATTGAAGATGAATACACGCAGGTACCCAGGAAGAAAGGGAAGCGTGGAAAGAAAAAACGAAAAAGGCTGTCACCAGAGCGAGAGCCCAAGGCGCTTCCAGCTCTTCAAGATAGAGGATTCAGGTCGAAAGCTCCACCTATTGATGGTGGTTCTCATAGACAACGAAATGTAGATGATGACAGTTACTATGTACGGCAATCGACACCACGAGGAGATCATATGCAAATTGATTCGGGTGATGAATACAGATAGATAATAAAATATTTAGGTCAAATAATAGAAGTTTATGTTCGCAACTTTCGATATCATTCAAAGCATTGTTACTTCTCATGTGATGTAGACAGTATTTGATTAGTTCGGGTGATGAATGACATCACTGATGATAAAGACAATATTTATTGTTCGCTTGTGTGAGGGAGCATTCATTTTCCTATGATTATTCAAATGTCAGCTATTGGATATTCACATTTGTTGAGTAAATAAAGGTGGGCAGAACCAGTGAAAATAAAAACAACACAAAAAGGTGATAATTGTATTTTGTGAACCATATACACTATTTTAAAGTTATGTATATGCTAGATAAAGTGTTGTCAAAAACCAAAACAAAACAATACAGTCTATTTTATATTTTCCAAATATAGGGGTGTACAGGTACTAAGTTTTACATCACTCTGTTTCTATGCATTACTGTTACTAATATTTTGTGCTGAAAACTAGCTTGTCACCCCTGTTGTGATTTGATTTAAACTTGTCGTCTTTGTAAACATGTACGTGCCAATTTATCTTGGTAGAGGTATACTTCAAATAGATAAGATTATGACTTGAGTGCTCTTTCCCACAATCGCTGATGATGTAAAATGTACTTCAAACTATTGAACTGTGATATATTTCCTTTCTATCAAATACAATGTAAGGTACACCACTGGATCAACCCGTCTTGATCCACCACCATATTGAACTGTGATATATGTCCTTTCTATCAAATGCACTGTAAGGTACACCACTGGATTAACCTGTCTTGAACCACCGCCATATTGAACTGTGATATATTTCCTTTCTATCAAATGTACTGTAAGGTACACTGGATCAACCTGTCTCGAACCACCACCATATTGAACTGTGATATATTTCCTTTCTATCAAATGTACTGTAAGGTACACCACTGGATTAACCTGTCTTGAGCCACCGCCATATTGAACTGTGATATATTTCTTTTCTATCAAATGCACTGTAAGGTACACCACTGGATTAACCCGTCTTGATCCACCACCATATTTTCCATTCAGATCTGCTCTCTCAAGACAGGTGGTCCCGTAAAATAGGTTTTGTTTACAAGATGGTTTAAATGAATGTTTCTTAGAATGTGGTCTCCCAAGACAGGTATCACTGAAGTATTGGTGTTTCTTCAATTAATTATGTAAATTGATGTACCTGTACCTATAGGTGTGATAAAGTGATATTTAGATGCATTTTTTATGAACAATCAAAAAAATGTTTTTTGTTTAAAGATGCACATCTACATAAGTATTAATCAACATTTGTTTTCATTTGATTTTTATATACATTGTATGTAAAAAGACACAAAAGGCACTTATACTATATCTCCTATGGAAAATTTACAATCTTCAAAGAATTGGATATTTTTATATATTTTTTCTTCAGTGACAATCAAATCTGGTGAAATACATGGCAATTTAAAGAGCTTGCCGCATATCCATATGTCCTTGTGCCTTATCCGACGAGAGACTGTTATATACATTGGTACCTTGCTATTAAGACCACCTTTCTGACTGACTCAAGGTGGTCTGCTAAGTGAGGTGGTCTCTTAAGTGAGGCTCTATACTTATTTTTAAATTATTTATCAAGAGACAGGGAATATATGGTCGGAAATGTGAGGTGGTCTCCTAAGTGAGATGGTCTCCTAAGAGAGGTGGTCTCCTAATTGAGGTGGTCTCCTAAGTGAGGTGGTTTCCTAAGTGTGGTGGTCTCCTAAGTGAAGTGGTCTTTAGGTGAGGTGCCACTGTATATAGTTTTTGCTTGCTGTATATTCATATGTCCTCGTGCTTTACCCGACAAGAAACGTGGAAGGACAGATTACTTTCGCATTTTCATCATTTTACGGTAGTTCATTCCTCATGTTGCCACTGGTGTCAAAGAACAGTATATATAGTTTTAGTGCCTTTAACATGTTTAAGTGTATAACACTACACAAGACTTCAAATAATGCTCTCTTAAGCACTTTTTGTCTCGGATATTGAAATAAGTTGATCAATTTTCAGTGGATGTATTAATTACTATGTCATCTATAGCTAGAAATCTTGACATTTTTCTATTTCTTTGTCTTCAGTGATACTTGTATGTTTATATTTTGTCAGTTTTTGTTTAGAGCAATATTTACAATCATTAGATTTTTGGAATTTTTTCATATTTTGTAATTTTGTTTGTTTTGTTTATTTTTGTGAATCGGTTTGTTTGTTTTTCACCTGTCAATACTAGATACCAGAGACTTTTAGATTCATAAAAGCTTACACAGGTGTGTCACATGCATAAGGCAAACTCCACCCAGGTGG
Source organism: Atrina japonica (assembly GCA_030159075.1). Lineage (NCBI taxonomy): Eukaryota > Metazoa > Mollusca > Bivalvia > Pterioida > Pinnidae > Atrina > Atrina japonica. The sequence goes on from BROG01000162.1 coordinate 1,185,726, forward strand.
TATCAAGAATCTGGTTGTCCAAATCCAGGTTGTCCCAAGGATTGGACTCTCGGATTCTTACCGTGAGGGTTGTGATTTCCCCTTCTACTTAACACACCCATGTTTGATTATTTTCTCCCAAGCTTCAAATATATATTGATGCAAGTAAATAACATCTGACGCAACTTAGTGCACTGCATTCTCATTACACAGACGCCCTATATCATATAATTATATTGTGATGTCATAACTAGGGTGTTGACAGAGGAAATTCCGACCCAGGGAAACAGTAAATACATCTGTCCATTGTGTGAGAAAGATGTTTATTTTCTATTCACAAAATCATTTTACAAAAGGGTTATAGGGTTACAAGGTAGTATAGGAAGGAAATTTATATTTAACGAGAGAGAGAGAGAGAGAGAGAGAGATTTAGTACAAATATATGCTGTAGCTTTTGTTTTCTGATTTATTTTTAGATATAATAAAATCCTACATCACAGTTTCCTGTACTCATATGTATGTAAAGTTGTCATCATACTCCCATTTAAATGGGGAATTTTTTTTTTGACCCATATTTTACATAATAAATATTTGGTATTTTCTCTAAAATTTTGACCAAGCATGGCCAACATTCTAGGGTCAGTCACATGAATTTGAGGGAAATTTTTGAAAATAATCAAATACTAGGTCATTCATCATACAATGTACAGTCAAATTTGTCTATAAAGTCCAATCAAGGAATACAGGTAAAAGTAGCCATTATAGACAGGTGGCTTTCATAAAGAAGTTTATTCATTATAAAAAAATTTGTGAAGGTTATGTTTGAATGGCCTTTATAGGCAGGTGTTCTTTATACATAGGTTTCCTTTAATGCAAATTTGACTGTACATTTGTATTTTACATGCCAATCAGATGATATTAGGTATTCAGATGTGTTTGTAGGGTTTATATACCCATCGTTTGTTGTGATAAGCAAGATGTCAGTATTTGGAGGTTAATACTAATTCATCCCACAAATAAACCAATATTTTGTAGTACAATCATGGAATCTGTCTGAAATACCAAACCTCCAACCACTGAATGTGATCTTACAAGACAGGTGATCTCTTAAAAGAGTTTTTATCTAAAGCATTACTTAACTATGTGAATTTTAGAATGTGGCCACATAAGACAGGTGTTCTTCTGTGACAGTGGTCTAACAATACAGGTTACACTGTATTTTGATCTGAATATGAAAATTCAATGGTGAATTTAAGAATACAAACTGAGATGTGTTCTTTCACAAATTATCAGTTCGTAAGGTGGATATTTTATTCTCACAGAAACTTCTGTATTTGGTATTAATAACTTTGTGAGATGAACAGAACTATGTCAACCTTAACCCTTTGAACCCTGGCCACCTGAAATGAGCTGTTCTCCCACTCTGGGCTCCTGGGCAGAAATACAAAAAATTCAAATCCCTCTCATTTCTTTTATTTTTTATTTTTAAATTGATTATTACGATAAATCACTACTTTCATAATTATCTACAGTCATCTGAATATTAATCCCATTCAAAAGTGCTTTGCCCCTATTCATTGTTACCCCCATTATTAGAGTTCAACAACAGTTCGAGAACTTGATCAGCTGTTAACACGGTTGAGTGCCTTTTACTCATAATGTTTAGCCAAATTACCGAGCAATGTTTCTAGAAATGTTCTACAGTTTCACTGGAAGCATGATTTATCAAATACAAGATATTATAGGAGCTCTGATTGGTCAGTGAGAGCTGTAGAAAATTATCCAAGGTTCAAAGGATTAAACAATAGAAATCTAACTATAAAGCGTATTAATTCATACTTAGTTTGTATAAATATGTCAATGTGTCGTTTTAGATGCTACAGGGCTGTGTTAGTCCCCTACATCTTTACAATTAGGGATGAAATTTTTAAAACAATCAATAATATTGTTTTAGTGACATTGAAACATTTTATGATAAAAAAGAGTAAATAAGATACCGTAAAATCCTGCCAAAGGACAATGTATACTTGTGAATGGTGTAACAATGTGTCCATTAGTATTGGGGTGTCTTTAATATATTGGCTGCTGAGGTTGATCATTGAGTCAATATACATGTATATCAATATATATATCGGCTTCTGAGGTTGATCATTGAGTCAATATACATGTATATCAATATATATATCAGTGCTGAGGTTGATCATTGAGTCAATATACATGTATATCATATATATATCAGCCACTGAGGTTGATCATTGAGTCAATATACATGTATATTAATATATATATCAGCTGCTGAGGTTGATCATTGAGTCAATAACTGCTGAGGTTGATTATTGAGTCAATATACATGTATATTAATACATACAGACTGCTGAGATTGATCATTGGGTCAATATACATGTATATTAATATATATATCGGCTGCTGAGGTTGATCATTGAGTCAATAACTGCTGAGGTTGATTATTGAGTCAATATACATGTATATTAATACATACAGACTGCTGAGATTGATCATTGGGTCAATATACATGTATGTTAATACATATAGACTGCTGAGATTGATCATTGAGTCAATATACATGTATATTAATATCTACATTGTAATCTGTCTATTCCGGCTGACCATGTGACAGGATAATTAGGTCGGATTACACAAGATCCGAAATACAGGAGGATAGACTGTAGGCTTCATGACATTGACAAAACAAATAGATATGATGTTTTAAGTTTTGTTGTAAAATATTTAAATATGAAAAATATTTAATTTGCACCAAACGTGCATCAATACAGAGGTCAAATACATTTTATAGTTTGTTGGTTTTGTACTCGTCAACGTTTTATTTAAATAACTAAATTTAGAACTGCCGACAAACCTTTGTTGCTCTCCATAGAAATATTTTCTCTTTAAAATATGATTTCCAGTTGTACCTAATTCTCTTTGTGTTATTTTAGGTACTTTTTATGAATTTAGTTTCAAACTGAAGTCCCTTCTAAGTCTTTTTGGTGACAGAGTAGCACACTCTCCAACTGTACAGTTTTTGAGGCTTCATTTTCCATCTTGATTTCAAGTGATTTTGTATCAATTAAATTACTTGTATCAAGTAGGCAGATACAGCCCATGTGACATACTCTATGTAACTGGTCGATAATTGACATCATGTACCCATCGACAAACACCAATCAGCTTACAATATTTGTCTGGATAGCACAGAGTAATTACCCACTTATTTAAACACTTGGGGCATACATTTAGGACAGAATTTGGAATAGACAATTTCCAGATTACACAATATATTTTTACATTGAACATACTGGGAAATAATTTGGTACTGGCTAACAAAACTGGATTAGATAAGAATCTGGAATACTCGAGGTCCGGAATAGACAGATTATACTGTATTTCAATAAAAGTCAATATTGAGTATTATTTTATACTTTATAAATAGAGATGTTCCCATAGCTGGTGAATATAGACTTTCTGACTGGAAAATATGCTATAAAAGACATCATAATTAAACTCTGATTGGTTACGGGGCCATTTTGCAAGTGCTAGACAGGTGTTGATTTAGCCAATCAAAACACTTCAGTGGTACTTAACATCAAAGGGTCTATTCGACTTAAACTGCCCCTGAGAATATTGTATTTAGTAGTTGAAGTATACAATGAAATAATTGAAGACTTATACATTTGTAAATATAATTTGATAAAAACCTTTAAAAAATCTTATATTGACATCAGCTGATGCCTGGGTCAATATAAGTTTTGTTTTAGGTTAACATCACATTATATTCTCTGCCACAAAAGTCCTTATTTGTATAACACATGATTCTTGTTCTGATTGTTGACTATTTTATCTGTGATAGAGGTATGGGGTATGTTTATTATTCATGTGGAATTTATAAATGTTGATTTGTTTTTGTTGTTAAAAAGTACATGTAAATGCATTTAGAGCATTTTTTTCTTTCTTCTTTTTTTATTCCAAATTTTCAAGAGTTTTTTACAAAAGCATAATAAATTTGTGTGAATGACTCAATTTATATATGTATTAACAAAGGAGAGAAAGAAACATTTATTTTTTAAAATTAAAGATTTATCACTAAATCAGTGTTGTTTTTATGACATGGGATGAAATAATTGTTTTAGATTTTTACCTGCCATCAAGAACCTTCACTCATTTGGAGATATCTGCAGCTACAGGTGAAGTGCAACAAATTTTGACCTTTGCTATGGACTGATGACAATGTAGTGAGGGATCTTGCCACACCTGCCATCAGACAGGACCTCAATTTTAGGATCTCATCAGATAGACTTGGGATGTCTCCATATGAGTGAAATATTCTTGAGTGGGATGTTAAACAACAATAAACAAACAAATCAGATAGACTTGTGGATGTCTCCATATGAGTGAAATATTCTTGAGTGGGATGTTAAACAACAATAAACAAACAAATCAGGTAGATGTCTCCATATGAGTGAAATATTCTTGAGTGGGACGTTAAACAACAATAAACAAACAAATCAGATAGACTTGTGGATGTCTCCATATGAGTGAAATATTCTTGAGTGGGACGTTAAACAACAATAAACAAACAAATCAGATAGACTTGGGATGTCCCCATATGAGTGAAATATTCTTGAGTGGGACGTTAAACAACAATAAACAAACAAATCAGGTAGACTTGTGGATTTCATTTGAATGTTGAATACTGTACAGAAGTCCAACAACAAATGAAATATAGACATATATAACCATTTTGGTTCTTTAAATAGTGTTTTATGCCATGCATGACAACTTTTCAGTTATAAGATGAAGGTCAATTTCTAATGGTGGAGTAGAGAACCCTGCTATAAGTAAACTGGCAAATTTTCTCATAAAATCAGCTTAGGTTCCAGTAGGACTCAACACCTGTGCTGATTAGTGTCTAACAACCACTCAGAATTTATCAGGAAATCCAGGAGTTCATTATGACTTATAATCACTACATTACTATACATAGAATAATTTACTCTTTTTTTGTTCACCTTTATTTCATGTCCTCAACCACAAGCAGTGGCCGAGTGGTTGTATAATCTGATTAACTTTGTGAGAGTAAATTGTGGAAAGCTGCTGGTCTTTTCCCAGTGTACATAGCATCTAAGTTTTTTCCTCCACCACTGAAAACTGGCTGCCACCAAATAACTGACTGATTGCTTTGTGGCATATGACACCATTTGACCAAGGAGGCCGCCCATGATTTCTTTTCCTTTCAAGTTGTCTGTTGATATTTTATAAATACATTCAGCCAGGAATTTGAATCACAAATGAAGTAATAAATCAACAGCACATTTGTTGGAATGTCATTTAGTCATAATGAAACAAACCTCAATAAACAAACAAAAAGTGATTAACTTTCATTTTAATTTAATCATGAAATTTTCCATCCAATGGAGAGCACACATTTGACACACATAGTTAATGTCCATTAAATATTCATGATACTGCATCAACCCATAAAAAATGAAATTATATAACATCCTGAAAATACATACAGCTGTACATATAAACCATATTTATATACGAGATCTGACTTTATCATTAGATAATGATTATGTTATCATGATTATCCAAATAAAATCATGACTGATGTTGGTTAATACTAAATTCATGCAGGTTAATCACGATTCTTCATTTGAAATCATGATTAATCACACACAAATCACAACTGATGAATATGAAAATCCAAATATGGTAGTGCAGATATATGTACATGTACTTTATCATGATTATAGGATGAAAATGATGGTAAATGCTGATGAAAATTATGCACTACAAAAATTTATTATCATGTTGATAAGACTGCATGTGAAAATCATGGCTGACAATCAATGGGTTTGCATTAAATATCATGAATATACCTATGAAATAACAAAATACGGTACATTGTAGCAATTTGGTAACCAAAGACTTGATTATGCATGCAAATAATCATGAAAATTCAACAAAATTGTGGAATAATTTTAAAGAAAATTTGAAAACAAAAATGATTGCTAGAACATAGAGATAACATATGAACAGATATTTAGATATAGTAACACTATCCCTACAACCTTTTGCCCTTAACCTTTTCTGCCAAAGATAACATTACCATCATACTTGGACATGATATACCGTCATATTCGTCATGATAAATCATCACATTCTATACTGAACTACCACATCCTGACATGACCTAGCATCACATCCTGTCATGACATACCATCACACCCTGTCATGGCATGCATTCATGACACACCATTGTGGCATACAATCACACCCTGTTATGACATGCCATCACACTATCATGACATACCATCACACCATCATGACATAACATCACACCATCGTGACATAAAATCACACCGTCATTACATGCTATCATACCCTGTCATGACATAAAATCACACCGTCATTACATGTTATCATACCCTGTCATGACATACCATCATGACATACCATCACACCCTGTCATGACATATCATCACACCCTGTCGTGACATATCATCACACCCTGTCATGACATACATCACACCATCATGACATACCATCACATCCTGTCATGACATATCATCACACCCTGTCATGACATACATCACACCATCATGACATACCATCACATCCTGTCATGACATACATCACATGACATATCATCATACCCTGTCATGACATATCATCACATCATCATGACATACCATCACATCCTCTAATGCCTTACATCACACTGTCATGACATACCATCACACCCTATCATGCCTTACATCAAATGGTCATGACATACCATCACACCCTGTCATGCCTTACATCACACTGTCATGATATACCACCACATCCTGTCATGACATACCATCACACCATGTTGTTACAAATCATCACATGCTGTTATAACATGCCATCAAAGCCTGTCATGACATACTGTCACATCTTGTTATGGGTAACTCACTTTAAACTACAGTAGAAATACACAATATGGCCAAATGTTAATGATGGGTTCTTTCTTTCCTGAAATCCAGCAACCACCTTTATCATCATCATACATTATTGGGCTTGTTAATTGCATAATTACAGGTATAACCATTTTTATGACAATGGCATACATCCGATTTAGAGAAAAAATGGTTAGACTGAATAGTTAAAAAACAAATTTGATTTTATCAAATTTTTGTCTTCTAACATTTAATCTAAAATATCTGGCAGTATCCTATCCCACTTAATTACAGTACTCTGATGGAGTGACATTAGATAAATCCAGGTATACTGTAGAGTACCTGTAATCAATTTCTCATGTATATTATAGAGACATAGTGTGTCACCTGATTTTCTATGTCACTCATGAATTCTTCGCAAGCAATTCAAACTAAGTATGATTACAGAAAATAATACTGGCAAAAACTATAATCACATGAAAAAAAAACCCAGCCAATTAAATATACAAATATTTTACAAAATTTAAAACTAGGGCATCATACTCCAACAATTCTTTATGAGGCATGCCATATGCCTGGCCAAATGTTTGTTACATAAGTTACTCAATGGAAAGAAAGATTATCTATCACAAAAAAAAACACAAAGGGGTAACTCAAGTTGTATATTTGTATCAGATAAGGTGAGTCTATGTTAAGGAATGACCTATATATGGCCTACACAAAATAGAAATCAACAAAGGGGCATAACTAATGAAATGAGGGAAGAAGGACATGGTTTTGGTATGCAATTTTCAGTCCTGTCAGAATGAATACATCTACCAAATTTGGTAAGCCTACATGTATTTTAAGAAATAGTGATTTTACAGTCCAGACAAAACAAAATAAACAATGGGGTGTAACTCTGGAAATAAAGGGCGTGGACAGGGTTTTGGTGCAAGATAAATTATCCTATCTTGGTGTACCATATTTTCTGTTATAGAAGCACCTGGGATGTTACATTTTCCAAAAGAGGCTGTCTATTAAAATTAAATTATCAACTCATCAACCCCTGTAGTCACATTTGGACTCATCCATTTCATTTCAAAGAATGGTAAAGTCCACTGTATTCAGTAGTGTATGATTATAAATCTAAATTTTGAGATAATTTTACAGGCAATGTCAACGTGTTCACACCTGAAATATGACAATAGACCATTCATATTATTAAGTTGGGTGAGTCTAAATGTGATCACAGGGACTGATGAGTTAATGGTTAGTTGTCCAATACATATGATATAGTTTGACAGACTTTGAATCTTTCATTCATTGTAACATGGAGATTGTTGTTGCTCTTAGTATAAAAATATATCAAATTTGAAACATTTGTTTCTTTTTGTTGTGATTTGAGTAAATAAACATCCCTCAATAATTTATTTCACTCATGATTTTTACATGTTCCATCCATAGTACTGTATCATACAAGTATCTTTCCCACCTAATAAATTGTATGTGTCCTTAAACTTACATCCTAAGGTAATAAAATTTTTTCAAATGCTATGGATGGAAGTGAAGATGATTTATTTTGCAAGGATGAAAATACAAAACAGAATTTTGATGGATTGACATTGAAAAACATTTAACTGGGCAAATCTGACATAGAACTTACTACAACAAATGAAACTGAAACTAAAAGTATCAATAATGAGACCACATGTAGCCTACAGGGCAATTACTAAGTTACCGATCAAGTATGACAGAAGTTCATGGATTATAAATCGACTTTCAACCTATTGAAATGCCTGCAAATTAAACTGATGTAAATGTGTTTTATTGTTTTGTTTAATACTCTGATTTGTTTACGAGTAGACATCAATGATAAAACACATACAGACTCCAAGAAGTGAGTAAAACTTTTGACAAAAACAGGGATGGGTTTTAAATAGTGATGGGGTTTCTAATACAGAAAATATGGTATATACCATACATGGTAAACCAACGTTAACTCATCAACCCCTGAAAAACAATGGACTATTCTATAAATGAATGACTTAGATCAGTCTAAATGTGTCTTAGGGGTGAATGAGTTTAGGAATGACCTGCACAACAAAAAGTTACCTCCCCTAATTTTTAAGTAGAAATGAAGGGATGGATTATGAAAAACCTTCCACTAAATAGATTAATACTCACAAAGTATTCTTTGTAAATTACAAATTTTCACGTGCACTTAGAAGAAAGAAAACATGCATCCACAAAATATGTTTGACCCAATTGTAATTAAAACGTTCAGCAATCATGGTTCATTCTCGGGAATATTATGATGATTTAAAATACTGAAGAATCTGAAAATTTCATTGTGGATTGAATTTCGTTTATTTCATTGTTTGAATTTATCAATAAGATTTACTTCACACATAGGTAATTTTATTTCAGTGAAATGTGATGCCAATAAAATTTTAACATGACGAAATTTTCCGATTCTACAGCATTCTCAAAATAAGATAATAGTAATCATTCAGCTTAGCTGGTCAAATTTGAAAAATTATATGAAAAAGTTACTATATTCTTAAATTTTATGATGTAAGACGCATTTACGATTGATTTACATCATGCTTGCTGTCATAAACCAATCACTTAATAAATATCTATTAGGGGGATGGGGCTGTGGACGAATGTCAGTAATCTGAATTGAAACTAACTGAGGGCATTCATGTTTTGCCAACTTAAATAAATAATTACACATCATATTCACATTCCACATGTGAAGAAATTGATTTGAATGGGAATCTATTCAGAACTCTATAAATAAACAATTGTCTTATGTCAAACAAAAGAAAAAATAAATATAAACTAGTAATCAGAAACTCTCCAATATAAATTTAATCTCTGATGTTGTAAACAGTCGAGAAAAATAGGGTTATGTACAAATATATTAAATGTTCGTAATAACATTATTTCATCAAAATGACCTCCGAATCCAATAAACAACTTAACAACAATAAAAAAAAAAAAAAAAGAAGATAACCTCTGAATCCAATAAACAAAAAAAAAATGGGCACAGCTGCTTAAATTTGACGAATTTGACTCCAAATATAGCCATTTATTTACAATGTTATAGAGTGCATATCATCTAATCAAAGGAATTTGATTTGGTAAAGCCTCCATATTGTATCCATATACACACAGCAAGTACAAGCATTTCTTGCATCTATTGCTTTTTTCGCCAAGGCAGTAAGTCCGGTGCCTATCACAAACAGTCTGAATTTTACAAAGAGGGAAGACATTACGACTGTGCACATTGTAATCGGTCTGTTCCCTCGTCTGAGTCATCTGACTCTATATCACTGCTGTCATTTGAACTTGAGCGATCTCCACTTGGATCATTCTGCAATGCAAAAAAAAAAAGATTTTCTTAACTTCAATGAAAAATTCATTAAATATGCCATGCTTTTGAGAAAATTGCCTGGTTTCAGAGATCACTTGTACTAATGTGCATTAAAGTGAAAGGTTAGTAGACTGCAGATAATGGAGAATGGTTTTGGGTTGCCATGTATTGTGTCTCAGGTAAATGTAAGTAAGTCTGTTTGTTTCTTGTTTTACATCCTGTCAAGATGTCCTACGTCTATAATTAATAAAAGAACAAAAATTATCAGATAAAATTTTATGAAATTCTGTTCAAGAGAATTATAACATTGTAAGAGGGTCAGAAGTGGAAGACCTACCCGTCTTCTTGCTCTGTGTAATTGCCTCATCAAGTAATACAACATAGGACCATCAATCATCTCCTCTAAGCCTCTGGCTTCACTACTTCTGTCCTCATCACGCTCTTTCCTGTTTTTCTTTGCAGTCTAAAAAATCAAATCATAAGTGATGAAAAGGGAGATAACTATTTATTTCATACATACAAAGATACAGTCCAGTTGCTCTTCATTTTGTTAAATTTCTTACATTTCACTTAATCATCAAATTTGAATTTTACAGCAATGTTTTTAATTTTACCATACATAACTGAATTGTGAATATGCAAATTTTTGGTTAGCTAACAAAATTTTACCCATTTACTGCAATAGAGAATTTTGTAAAAGTTTGTGTGGGTAAATGCAGAGTTGATAAAACAGCACCCATAATTCTTTCTGATTTATGCACAAGTAGTCATATGCAAATCAGAAACTCTGGGCCATATGACAGTAGACTGGCATGGGATTGTATCATAAATTCATAATTATTTTCTATGAACTGAACAAAAAAAAATTATACATGTAAGTCTACATCACTATTAATATTATCCACAAAACTATGTTACTGAAATAATTTCATCTTAGTAGTATTCATGGCACACTGGATGTAAAACATCATCAGAACAAACAAAATGTTTGCAATTGTGAGATGATCCCTTATTGACCAGTCCGCATGAATTAAGAGAGTGACAATTTAGGCCTATTCATCTTATGTGAATGGACAATAGCAGGCACATTGATTATTTTTAGGTAACCATGTGGTTTGAAAACTGTTTATATTTACAGTATTATGGCTGTTCAATGTATTGGATTTACACCCACATAATTTTTCTTGAAATTTGAAAGAAATCTTACACCATAAGTATTGGGAAACTTTTCTCCTTGAATTGCTTGATGCAATTAAAATTCATTTTTAGTTATGTATAACTTTTAAAATAACAATGATGAGCATATAAAATATATAAATTATGTAGTTTTTGCAAGAATGACTATACCCCACTTTCAATGGAGAGCAAATGGACAATACTACTTATAAAACAATACAATGTCTGTTAGGCCGAAACAAAAAATGTTATTCTGATTACCAAATTTTAAAATTAGATTTTCAACTCTTTTTATTTTGACAAAACAAGATTCCACTTTATATCTACTTGTACAGTGCAAACGTGGTGTTTATTCTGTCAAACGCTTTCTACACCGTGAAAATGATGACAAAAAACACCGTGATTCTCCTTCTAACTGTAGTGTAAACATACGCAAAATTTCACTCTACACTATGGCGGCATATTTCTTTGACATCGATAAACTCTTTGTGACACCGTCAGCTGAAGCGTTTTGGATTAAACTTCTCCATGGGGTGCCTAGATTAATTACCTATCTCTACAGCCTCGCACCCTAAGATATAAATCCATGTCTTGTTAGACAGAGAATATCAGTCGCTTTTGTGATGTTATGTTCAGTTGTACCCATGCATATAAATAAACTCTGCCCTTCACTTCTTGTTGTTAATCGTACTACTACTAAAATTATGACATGAAACAATGAAAGATACATCAACTTCTTTTCCGAGAGCTTTGAAATTGATTTTCTAAATTATCCCAAGCAGACCAAATACGTTTGATGTGCCGATCATCGTTGGCTGCATGCCAAACTTTTACCTTGATAGTAACTGTTGATCCATCTTGAAAAAAAACTTGTCAGATTAACTCTACTAACATTTGATTTCCGACAGAAATTACACAATTATCCTGTATTTCATAGGTGTCACAGTGGTGTAATAAAAACGTAAATCTCTCTCTCTCTCTCTTTCTCTCACACACACAAAATCGAAAATGTTGAGAAATATCTTAATATTTTTAACTGTTAACTTCAACTAGATTTTACATTGTTTATTTTATTCAAAATAAGACTGACAGATACATGACTCAAAACATTTCAGTGCTCACCTGAAATTGACACCAGTCCAGTATGACCATGTACATGATGGTTGCCAGCTCACACACAGATTTTTTTCTGTGCATGCTGGTAATCGTCCCGTCACACCATCATTAGAGCTAACAAGGGATATATACAGTAAAATCTCGATATCTCTACAAGATATCCGGATTCAAGAAAGCCAAATTTTAACAAAGACTTTTCTTCTATCCATAAAAATCAGGACAAGTTGTTCGTCTTTTGACATGACCATAATTTAGACTCATCTTATTTTGACATAACAAGATTTCAATGTACTAGTATATAAGTTTTAAAGTTATTCTTTAATGATTTAAAACAAATACAGTTGATACTTTTACATGTTATAAAGTGACCATTTTCAGATGATGTTTGTTGTAATATTTTAGCTGGGAGGTATCATTGGAAATAAATACTTACCCTTTTCAGTTCTGAAAGTTTTGTGGGTTCTTCTGAAGTAGGAGCCCAGACCTTCACATCATGATCTAATCCACTTGTTGCCAGCACTGGTGCAAACGGATGAGGCTCCAACACATTAATCTGTTAAAAAATGAAAAAACTGACCATTAGGATTATGTGCTGTGTAATTATGTGCTGTGTAATTATGTGCTGTGTAATTTTGTGCTTTGTAAATTTGTGCTGTGTAATTATGTGCTGTGTAATTATGTGCTGTGTAATTTTGTGCTGTGTAATTTTGTGCTGTGTAATTATGTGCTGTGTAATTATGTGCTGTGTAATTTTGTGCTGTGTAATTGTGTTGTGTAATTTTGTGCTGTGTAATTATCTGCTGTGTAATTATGTGCTGTGTAATTTTGTGCTGTGTAATTTTGTGCTGTGTAATTATCTGCTGTGTAATTTTGTACTGTGTAATTATGTGCTGTGTAATTTTGTGCTGTGTAATTTTGTGCTGTGTAATTATGTGCTGTGTAATTATGTGCTGTGTAATTTTGTGCTTTGTAATTTTGTGCTGTGTAATTCTGTATTCATATTGACAACACTTTACTATATAACTTTGAGTCCACATCAATACCAGTTTATATGATAAATTGCTGAATCTCTGCCCAACATTTTTTCTTAAGCCATGGAATCCATATTTCTTCCTTATCTTCATTTTGGAAACTAGGAAAAGGTTATTACTCAAGAAGTATGAAACTGTATTATTGGGGCCATTAGCCATGATCAGTACCCTTCTGCAGGTGTAAACTGCTATATAAAGTAACGTGAACTGGTAAGGTCAAAGGTTGCAGCCCCACTGTCACATTGCAGTCAGACATGTTGAATCAGGCCACATACATTGTCTTGGCCAAGAAAGTGCTTGAGATATCCAACAAAACCTATTTTATTTATAATCAAACATGCAAGGCATTTACCTCAAGATCTAAATTGTCAAAAAGCACATGTATTGGCAGAGGTACTTCCAGAAGTAGTATAAGAACCACCAAAAATCTTGCAACATGTAAAATAAAGAATTGAAAACAATTTTGTATTTATTTCAATACCTGAAATTGACAGTCTCGAGCCAAGTTGGTGGCATCTTGTAAACAAATATCTGTCAAATCATTTATGACTACTCCTCTTAACATGCTACTAACACCACCAAAAATTCAAGCTTGTTTGCTGGAATGGGAGTTATCACTCGTTAATCACAAGTGCAGAAACGGGCGTATATCATGTTTTATCTATGATTAGGTATTTCATACTTCCAGAGTGATAGACTTCTGATGCTACTTATTGTCCACTTCACATAACTTGACAGGTCAGAGTAACATTTTGATTACCACATATAAGTGATTGTACTCACTTTTCAGTTATGACAGACTTCATGGGGAAAATGTTTTATTATGTACCGGATACATGTAGGTAAGTTGACTCTTAAAAGTATAATTATGATGTATTACCTAAAATTTAAATGCATTCAGGTCAAGAACGGGTTCATTGGACTCCACCTTGTCAGATTATATGGATGCTACTTTATGTGTATTTAAATTAGCGTACTCATATTTTAGCAATCCGAGGGAGTGTAGACTTATCAGCGCAATCTTGAATTTGCGCAATTACGATAAGAATATCTTAAATTACCGGTAATATGGAAACAAAGGCAAACTAAATAGATGATGCGATCATTCCGTATGTGGAAAATGCTAGTGATCAAATGCCACTGAACGGGTCATCACAGCCTGCCTTAGGAGTGTGATCAAATGCCACTGAACGCATCATCACAGCCTGCCTTAGGACTGTGATCAAATGCCACTGAACGCGTCATCACAGCCTGCCTTAGGACTTTCTGCTTTAAAACCACTTAACAATGTGTCAGTACACCATTAGTTTTGTCTCTAATGCAGAATGACAGGGTGGGGAAATTTTAGTGCTGTACTTGATTTAGCGCAGTGACTTAAGTGCGAAAGGCGCTAATACTAGAATACCGCTAAAATAAGTACACGTACAGTACATATCTGTGGTGAAAAATGGTGTTATGCTTTCTGAGAGGATGAAAATGTTCATCTGTGAAAGACCACAAAGAAGCATGGGGTATCAAACAAATTACAAAGCCCCCCCCAAAAAAAAATTAACCTGACCTAAACCAATTTTTTCTTAACACCAGCATCATTGAAAATAGACTTGTGGGTCAAATAGTCTACCAATAGACCACCAAAAGTGGTTGTATCACTTCAAAGTGGAAGCTTAATCAGTTGGATACCCATCTTTCCTTTCTTGATAAAATTCCAACCATTGCTGGACCAACGAAGGATATGTAAAGAATAATGTCAGAAGTGGCTACAGGTTATTACCTGCTATTGTCAGTAATTAGTTTAGAACCCCTTAACGAACCTCAGACAACAAGAACGGAGATAATTTGACATCATGCATTGTATCTTCAATCTATTAGGGCAATGATCAAAAATACAATGTCCAGTTTACTTGTAAAAAGCTACCTACTTCCAAATAAAACCATTGGCATGCTTTACAAGGAATTTATGATCTACTTACAACTCCACCTTCATCTCCTTCCATAAACTGTACAACCTGTTCCGACTCCTTATCCCACAGGTAGATATGTCCACAGTCACTTCCACTGACGACAAATTCACTCCTTGGGCCAAAAAAGTTGACTCCTTTCACTAGATTGGAAAGAAAATTTTTGCATATTTAATGTTATTCATCATTTAAAAAATGATAGTTTAATATGCTATGCTAATTTGATAAGGATTTTATAAAATTCAATTTTATCATCACAGCACAGATATAGCTTTATCAAGTATATTTTAAAACTTGTATTGTTTTACACCTCACCAAGAATTTTAAACTTATAATATATATAGAGACATCACAAGTTTTTTGTGAAGTGCCACAAATTTTGACCAGTAATATGAATTTATGCCCATGGAGTGATGGATTTGTTTGTTTATTGTTGTTTAACGTCCCACTCAAGAATCTTTCAATCATATGGAGACGTCACCAAATGCCAGTGAAGGGCTTCAAATTTTGGCCTATGCTCGGCACTTACGGCCATTGAGCAGTGAGAGTTCTTTAACGTGCCGACACCTACTGTGACATGGGACCTCCAGTTTTTACTGTCTCATCCGAAAGACAGGAAACCAACCTGTCGCCGGCGGGACTCGAACTCATGACCTCACGATCCAGAGTCGAGCCGATTTTTAGTATGCAACACCTGTCATGTTATGTGACCTATATTATATATTTACATGATCGGAATCAGGAAGTAATTGGTTTATAAAAGGATCAGTTTTCGGAAGTTGCACTGTATTCAATTCCTAAGATGATAAAACAAGAGTAATGTACATGGTACAATAACGCTCATCAAGGTTATGACACATTGCCTTCACATGAACAACTTTTATGTGAAGTAAGAATATACAATGAAACTTGTATATAACGACCTCCTTAGGGACACAACAAAACCAGTCTTTATAGGGAGGTGGTCTTTATATAGAGGTTGATTTGTACACAAATGATACTACTGGGGACAGCAAAAAGCCATATGACCAGGTGGTCTTTTTACACAGGTGGTTGCTAAAGCAAACTTTACTGTATTTTGGAAAGACATAAGGAAGTTGTGGACCGTAAAAGTGGACATCGCCATACGATAATACTTCCTGTCTGAAGATGGGAATATAAAAATGAAGTATCTTTGTGTTATTATATGTTTCACTGACTTCATCATATACAAAGTTACAAACCTGTAGCATTATTGCGATGACCTCGATATCGTTTGATGTAATTGGCACCATCTGAATTGTAGTTGTCAAACAAATAGATGTCATCATCGTTATACGATCCAAGGATTTCTGTAAAAAAGGAAAGGTAAGTCTTAGCTCTTCTAGGTCACTTCATACCC
Organism: Atrina japonica; assembly: GCA_030159075.1. NCBI lineage: Eukaryota > Metazoa > Mollusca > Bivalvia > Pterioida > Pinnidae > Atrina > Atrina japonica. The sequence goes on from BROG01000162.1 coordinate 1,202,672, forward strand.
AGCAACACAATCTTATTACATCTGATACATAGCAACACAATCTTATCACATCTAATACAAAGCAACACAATCTTTTTACATCTGATACACACCCCCCCCCCCCCCCCCCCCCCCCCCCCCCCCCCCCCCCCCCCCCCCCCCCCCCCCCTCCCCCCCAGCAACATAATCTTATTACATCTGATACAAAGCAACAAAATCTTTTTACATCTGATACAAAGCAACACAATCTTATTACATCTGAAACATAGCAACACAATCTTATTACATCTGAAACACAGCAACACAATCTTATTACATCTGAAACATAGCAACACAATCTTATTACATCTGATGCACAGCAACAAAATCTTTTTACATCTGATACAAAGCAACACAATCTTATTACATCTGAAACATAGCAACACAATCTTATTACATCTGAAACATAGCAACACAATCTTATTACATCTGATACACAGCAACACAATCTTATAACATCTGACACAGCAACACAATCTTATAACATCTGAAACATAGCAACACAACCTTATTACATTAGATACAAAGCAACACTATCTTATTAAATTTAAAAAAAGGAACACCATCTTTTTACATTTGATATACAGGAACACAATCTTATTACATTCCATACACAGGAACAAAACAATGTGGCCTGCTGTTGTGAAATATAACAGATTCTACTAAATGTTTTACCATCTCAAATATCAAATGTAATACACTGCAGTTGTAAAGAACATTTTACAAGTGAACTTCTGTATGCTGTTATCATGGTGACAAGAAAACATAAGACAGATAAAGAACACTGCACTCACCAGTTCCATTGAAGTTGTAAACTGCACAAGTAACATTGGCTTTGGAATTTGAGTCAACCTGTAAAAGGTACAATACATTTGATCATTAATATTCATGTACATGCAGATTTCATATTTGTGCAGGCAAGCATTAAAGAGCTAAAAATGTTAGATTTGATTGAATGGTTTTTTTATACAACTTGCCAACCTTCTGATATGAAAAAAAGGAAGTCAATGCCGAATAAAGCAAGACCGCAAATGTTTTTGCCACTTTTTGTTATGTGATTGAAAACCCTTCCAACTGTCAGGTATAACTTGTCACTGTCATTAGATCCATCTCTTGATATACTAAATGGGCCACACTTCGTCAATTCTTGAAGTTCTGTAGCCATTTCTTTAACAATAGCACCTGTTTTAGTTCTGCCACATGCATACTTTGCAGTAATTTTTGAATCTGGAAAAAAAGACTTGAAAAAATTGCCAATTTTCTCAGTAGCATTGAGAGGTATATTTTTCTCTATGACATGTGATATAAAAAAAACACTCAGCTCTTAAAATACAGACAAACCATTACTTGAGATACAAAATGAATCCATAGTTCTAAGTGACCGAATACTGCTTGTTATTTTTTATGTTTACATCTGGCCATGTGGGCTTTAAATATCGTTAATCCCGCCATGAGGGGCAGTATGGATATGTTTCATCTTTCTTACTTTTCACTATGCAATTAAATGTTTCGATCGCAGCGTACTTCCTTAAAAATGTTTGATCCCATCTCTTTTTCTTTTTAGTTGACATGACACAACTAGTGAACTCTTCACTTGCGCTCATTTCTATTGGAAGCAATTTTCAAACCAAACGGTTAACAGGTCTTAAAAATGCTTGACATTAGGTAAAACAATAGTTCGTTCAAAACGTTCAAATGCCTGGGTGCGAGGTTGAGGTCAATTCTAATATACGTACTGAAACAAAAATGGGCCAAAACTTTTTTAAACATCTGGATTTCTAAAAGAAAACATAAGGATAATTAAAAACAAATAGATGGAAGTAGAGGTTTAAAATCAGAAGGTTTCCAATAAAAATGGGAGGGTTGGCAAGTCTGCAACATTAAAAAAAAATTCAGTTGGTGTATGAAAAATCCTGGTTTTTATGTACCAAGTAAACTGGCAAATGCTTCATAAAATCAGAAAAATCCTGGTTTCTATGTACCATGTAATCTGGCAAATGTTTCATAAAATCAGAAAAATCCTGGTTTCTATGTACCATGTAATCTGGCAAATGTTTCATAAAATCAGAAAAATCCTGGTTTCTATATACCAAATAAACTGGCAAATGTTTTGTAAAATCAGAAAAATCCTGGTTTTTATGTACCAAGTAAACTGGCAAATGCTTCATAAAATCAGAAAAATCCTGGTTTCTATGTACCATGTAATCTGGTAAATGTTTCATAAAATCAGAAAAATCCTGGTTTCTATATACCAAATAAACTGGCAAATGTTTTGTAAAATCAGAAAAATCCTGGTTTTTATGTTCCAAGTAATCTGGCAAATTTTTCATAAAACTAGAAAAATCCTGGTTTCTATGTATAAAGTAATCTGGCAAATGTTTCATAAAATCAGCTGAAATTCCAGCAGGGCTCGAACCTGCACTGACAAAAGGTGAAGGACATCATGGTTTACAGCATGATGCACACCACTTAGCTACTTGACAAAAAATCTAAAAAAGCTAAAAAGTTACCTTTACCTTAAAGGCTACAGACTATGATTCTTGTCAACACTACATCATAAGTCTAGTGGTGGTCAATCATATGATTTAAACTCTGTATATAAAAGGACTTGTACAGGTACACAAAATGTAACATATAGAAAGACAGACCAAGGCAATGCATTCAGTACATGTATCTTCATGTAAAAGTCAAGATATATCTGTATTACTGCTTCCACAAATTAAGTGGTTGATTATTTAGTTCTTAACTGTTTTGCAAATAGATGTTATGGCAACTAATCAGTAATGAGATACCATGTTCAAAAGTAACGTATCATGTTTGACCCAATAAGCACCAGGGCCCCACAAAAATAGGAAAAAAGGGGTGGGCACTTATTGGGACCAATTAATAGTCAAATTGACATTAACAGTTGTAGATAATTTTTTATAAGGCATGGTGCCAAAGTTGTTGTAGATATAACCGAGGACATCTATCAACATTCTTCTGTTGCTAGGGCATACAGATAACTCTGATCCACACCTCATTAACAGACTAGAAAAGATACTCAAACATGTGTAAAAAGTTAGTAAATCTCAACTTTAGTAGGAGGGGCACTTACAGGGACATGGGCACTTATTGGGTTGAATTAATAATCAGGTTAGAGCTTAAACATTACATACCAGATGGTGAGGACAGAACTTCTTCAATAGGCCTCCATTTTCTTCCTATTTAGAGCAAAAAACACTGAAATGATCAGCATGAGAACAATTTATATTGCAGCTTAAAACAACGAAACCTGTCTTGTGTGACCACTGTCATGAATGAACATCTGTTTTGTGAGACCACTGTCATATATGAACATCTGTCTTGTGAGACCAGTCATAAATGACCATCTGTATTGAGACCACTGTCATATATGACCATCTGTCTTGTGAGACCAGTCATAAATGACCATCTGTATTGTGAGACCAGTCATGAATGACCACCTGTCTTGTGAGACCAGTCATAAATGACCACCTGTCTTGTGAGACCAGTCATAAATGACCATCGGTCTTGTGAGACCAGTAATAAATGACCACCTGTCTTGTGAGACCACTCTTATGAAATCCACTTAGTTAAATAATCCTTTGAAAAAACCTTCTTTGGGAGACCACATGTCTTGTTAGACAACATTCCTATGGCAGATGGGTTGGTCTTTCAAAACAGGTTTCACTGCATCTTGTTATTTTTTCATAGAATAATAAAAAAGTCACTAAATCTAACATAAAAATTTATATTAAAACATGTTTTATTTTCCAAATGATATTTTGACTTTTTCCTGTATAGATATAACATAAAATATTTATAACATTGAATTCATACTAGCAGTAGCTGTCAATGTGTTCTATACACATCAAAGTCTGACCCAAGGTATACAAATTTAAAAAACATAAGAATGACAATACCTTATCATTTCCAAATTAATTTGATAACCAAATATGGGAACACTGTATCTTTGTTATTCCCAACTGAAGAACTCTGTATATATGCCATTTGATTATGTGTCAATAAGAACATACAAATGACCCTGGATGGTTCGAGCGTTGACACCTTGATTATCTCAAAATCTCAAATTTGATGTACAGGTTCTGATTTTTCTCCTACATAAATTAAGTAAATTAACTTGCAATTTCTCAAATGTTGAAACCTCAAAGATCTTGAAACCTCGAAGACAATTCGAAGTCCTGATTTGCATATTCCATTATATTTCCTTCTTGAAACCTCAAAATTTGAGTAATTATCGGTGAGTTTATAAGAAGTCAAAGCCAGAACAACACTGGGATCCTTACCTGGAATTTTAAACAAAAGGTGTTTTGATAACCAGGTGACAAGTAGGTCCTGACTTGGTCGAGTGGTGATTGACAGTGAATTTCAAATTTCATCAAAATCAGACAATGTTGACATTTTGACCAATCAGAAGCCCCGGTTTGCCATAGATGGCAACAAAACCAATAACATTGAAATTATAATCCCTTCATACCCATAAATTCCAAAATTTCATCAAAATCTGACAGTTTCAAAATTTTGACCAATCAGAAGCCTCAGTTTGCTATAGACAGCAACAAAACCCATATCACTGAAATCGCAATCCCTTGATACCCATTAATTCAAAATTTCATCAAAATCTGACAATGTTGAAATTTTTACCAATCAGAAGCCTCGGTTTGCCATAGATGACAACAAAACCCATACCATTGAATTCTCAATCCCTCGATACCAATAAATGCTAAATTTCATTAAAATCAGACAATGTTTAAATTTCGACCAATCAGAAGCCTCGGTTTGTCATAGAAGGCAACAAAACTCATATCATTGAAATAGCAATTCCTTAATACCCCAAAATTCCAAATTTCATCAAAATCGGACAATGTTGAAATTTCAATCAATCAGAAGCCTCAACTTAACATATATGGCAACGAAACCCATATCATTGAAATTGAATCCCTTAATACCCTTAAATTTGAAATTTCATCAAAATCGGACAATGTTGAAATTTTGACCAATCAGAAGCCTCGGTTTGCCATAGACGCATCTTTTTATGACGTGGCAAAATACATTGTGCACATCTGCACACCCAAACCTATAATCATATGATGTTTCATTACAGTCCATTCAGTAGTTTCAGAGAAAACATGTGGACAAGTTTTGACCAATCAGAAGCCACGGTTTGCCACAGACACCATTTTTGATGACGTCACATATGTAGTGCACATCTGCACACCCACACCTATCATCATATGTGAAGAAGAAGAAGAAGAAGAAGAAGAAGAAGAAGAAGAAGAAGAAGAAGAAGAAGAAGAAGAAGAAGAAGAAGGAGAAGGAGGAGGAGGAGGAGAAGAAGAATGGAATGTTCTATGTCTGATCTATGGCAGACTGTTCTTTTCTCTTATTTTGTGTCTCAACATTGAATTTGAACTTACATCCATATTTCTGTAAAATACTTTTTTCACATGATTATAGCGAAACTGAACTTCAACTGAACATATTACATTTTCAGAGAGAATGGAATTCAACATTGCTGACAGGTGTCATCTTTGATTTAAAAAATGTAATAAGCACAACCAGTTCTCAGGGGAAAACCTCAAACTTCAAAGGCAACCCTCATGTCAAATTTCAATGAGATCCCTACAGTACAGTTTGAGAAATATGAATGGTAATATTTGATAAACTTTCTTTGGTCAAAATCCAAAATGGCAGCCTCTCAGCCATGTTGGATTTTGATCTCTCTGAATATGTCATATGCACAACTAGACCTCATGGGGAACCTTCATGTCAAATTTCAATGAGATCCCTTTGGTCCTTTCTGAGAAATAGCAATAACAAACTTAATATGGTCAAAATCCAAGATGGCCACCTGTTGGCAATATTGAATTCCAATCCCTCTGAAAATCCAATATATGCACAACTAGATCTTAAGGGGAACCTGCATGTCAAATTTCAAGGAGATCCCTTCAGTCCTTTCTGAGAAGTAGTGGTAACAAACTTCCTATTGTCCCTTGTCATCCATATTGGATTCTGATCTCTCTGAAAATGCAATATGTACAAGTAGACCTGAAGGGGAACCTTGATGTCAACAATCAAGGAGATCCCTTCAATACTTTCTGAGAAATAGTGGTAAAAAGAATTGTTCAGGACGGACGGACCACGGATGCAGGGCGATTTGAATAGCCCACCATCTGTTGAAGGTGGGCTTAAAATAACTACAGAATGTCAAAAAAAGTGAAAAAAAGAAAACTACAGTATACTTACATTGGCTATTTTCCTTTTATCATAAACCCTAAAAAAGGAAATAAAAGATTTGTAAGAGGACAAGATCATGAACATATCACATTATTAGCAATATTGCATCTCAGATACTGAAATTTTTACTTCAAAGTAGGTCAAATGGCATTATCTAGGTCATGTAAGAATGTAAGTACTAACCTCATGAAATATTGAGGTTTCTATAATGTAAGTACTATAATAACCTCATGAAATATTGAGGTTTCTATAATGTAAGTACTATAATAACCTCATGAAATATTGAGGTTTCTATAATGTAAGTACTATAATAACCTCATGAAATATTGAGGTTTCTATAATGTAAGTACTATAATAACCTCATGAAATATTGAGGTTTCTATAATGTAAGTACTATAATAACCTCATGAAATATTGAGGTTTCTATAATGTAAGTACTAAAATAACCTCATGAAATATTGAGGTTTCTATAATGTAAGTACTATAATAACCTCATGAAATATTGAGGTTTCTATAATGTAAGTACTATAATAACCTCATGGAATGTCAAGGTTTCTATAATGTAAGTACTAAAATAACCTCATGGAATGTCAAGGTTTCTATAATGTAAGTACTAAAATAACCTCATGGAATGTCAAGGTTTCTATAATGTAAGTACTAAAATAACCTCATGGAATGTCAAGGTTTCTATAATGTAAATTCTAACCTCATGGAATGTCAAGGTTTCTATAATGTAAGTACTAAAATAACCTCATGGAATGTCAAGGTTTCTACAATGTAAATTCTAACCTCATGGAATGTCAAGGTTTCTATAATGTAAGTACTATGATAACCTCATGGAATGTCAATGTTTCTACAATGTAAATTCTAACCTCATGGAATGTCAAGGTTTCTACAATGTAAGTTCTATACTAACCTCATGGAATGTCAAGGTTTCTACAATATAATTACTAACCTCATGAAATGATCTCGGCCACCAACACAGAATTCAAAGGAGTTCACAGGATTAGAGTGGATGCTGTACAACGGAACTTTGCGATCATTCTCTTTTGTTTGACAAAGTCTGAAATAAGAGTTGTAAGAATTTGGGGCGGTTATTTTAGGTGGGCGATTATTTCGGGTAATAAAAATATAAGCTTCATCAACTTTGTGCCCATGGCATGTACCGTACATGTACATGTAAGTTGGATTTTCTGTTCCAATTGAAGGTATTTTCCATCTAAAGAAATCAAATAATATCATAGGTACCTTGTTTCTTCTTTATTATTATAAATGTATACGTAGTTGTTCAAGTTCTTTGATGATATTATTTGTTTTAGTTGTGCAGTACATGTGCTGTCAAACTGTTCCACTGCTGCCATTATTAAAAATCATATTGAATGCCTAACCCGTATGTTGATTATAATTTTAAAAACTGCCGCGGACAGCCATTGGTGAAAACATTATTAATTAATTGATACATTAAAATCAAGAAACCATAAATACTGTACACTTGTTTATTCATTAATGCTGTGTGGATTATTAAACAATGGGGCAGTGTCATGTGAGTCGTGTTTGTGCCCAATCAGTCAGAACACCCGTGGTTGTATACACACGTGATTAATACTGAAGTAACACTTGCAGAGAACAATAAAATAAATGAGGCATGTTTATTGATCACTTTGTCTAGGCAAATCAGGTTGCACAAGTTGACTGTGTTAAGAAAAAAATGACATAAACAATTCTGTCCTTCTGTCTGGATTGGTTTGTTTTTAACATTACATGCCTACAGTACATGTACATGGACACTAACGCATGTTACCTGGGCATGGAAAGATGCATGTAGAGCATGATTTTGTCAAGTTATTTACAGAAGGTAAGAGCATAATTGAAAAAAAAAATACAACACAACAAAACTCAATGATATATTGAAATTGAACATTTGCACTAGAAAAATATATTTATTTATCTCTGGTTCCGTAACATAACTCAGTGAATCGGGTTGGTAATACCCTCATTATTTTATGTTCACATGTTTTCTGGAAAACACCGCCAAACACGAATATATGTTTTGAAAACAAGTATTACAAGTCATTACAGAACCCTGACTAAGTCTACATATTTTCTACATACTGTAGAGATTTTTTTTTTTAAACAGCTGATTTTTTTTTTTTTATTAAATATTGGTAAGATGCAGTTGACGATGTTGGGCTAACTCGGTAGCCTTATCATTGACACAGGCTTATGATCAGTCAGCATGATAACAGTAAAAAAAATTCGTCCTTAACCGCCCTGGGCGCTTATTTGGTCCATAGTTTTATTGTAGTTTTCACAATTTTCTGTTTGGTCACACTGGGTGGCTTTTCGGTTGATCCCGGTATGCCTTTTTATTCCCAAAATTTAAGCATACTTTTGTGATTTTGCTGAAAATGTGTGTAACTAAATGTAATGAATTTTTCTTTATTAAGAGGAAGTGAAGCAATGAAAATGTCTTTTCAACAATGACATTTGAATGAAATATAAAAGTTTTATAACATTTACTATAATTGATGAGACCAATTTTCAAATTCTTTGAGGTCAAAGTTTATGTTCTAAATTAGCAAGTCATTTTTATCAGTTATATGACGTAACAAAATTCTTACTTACTTGTTAGGCTTCTCTTGGCGTAGATCAATTTCATACACCATAGCATCCTCACCACAACTCAGGAATACATGGGGAGAATCCAACTCCAAAGCCAGCTTAAATATATATAGTACGGTAAATCAGAATTATATTCCATATTTATAACAGCATTAACATACTTGAAATTGAATTTTGAATAATGTTTAAAGCCACCCTCAACTATTTTTCAGTTATGTGGTGACGGCCAGTTTTTAATGGTGGAGGACAGGAGGAGATAATCCAGTTACAATGCACACGAGAAGAGACCACCAGCGTTTTGCAGGCAAACTTTCTCAAAAAATTAAATTAGGTTCCATCGGGGCTCAAACCTGTGCTGACCAGAAGCAAGATATTTCATTGTTCAAAGCTTGATCATCTAACCACTTGGGCCACAGAGGCCCCTAGAAGCATTAAAGATAAGCTGAATTAAATCTTATGGTTTGTTTACAAATATGATATACCACTGTAACAAGCACACTAGGGAAGGAAACAAGAGGCCGCACGGACCTGAATGGTCATCCGAACAAAACATGTTACAGTGAGATTGGGCTGATCATTGGTTCCTGAGAAGATCTTTTAAATGCATATAAACTTTAGGCCCTTTTTGGAGCCCCTATGGATCCTAGCACCTTTTCAATTGCAAACATAAGGCAGCCTCCATACACCGATAGTCATCTGATCATATTAATTCACTAGAAGACGATTTTAAGATTTACCAAGTCTTTGTCCCTTCTGGGGCCCCTATCAGACCTAGCCCCCCCCCCCCCCAACCCCCCAAAATTGCAAACTATATGCAGATTCATATGTGAATACTTCCTTCCAAGATTGTTTAAAATTTGCCCAATGGTTTTTAAAAAGAAGTTGAAAAAATTGACCAAAAAAATTATACTTTCTGTTAATTTGGTGAATTACTTTCCTTGTGAAGAAGTTGAAAATGTTTAAAATTTTAGGAAAAACTTCTTTTCTGTTTCACTAATGTCATGATGTTTTAAAACCTGCCTGAAGTAAGTAAAGACTAACACAAAGGGAGGTAATTCAATACTCGGCCAATCAGTTACATACCTTGTGTGCAGCTCCTTTGTGCTGAGCCAATTTCTTTGTATTTTTGCATACACCTGTTAACGACAATTCCGCCAGCCTTACCTGACCATCTCTGGCACAACTCACAACATGACAGTCTCCACTGAATGGCATAAATTTTGCCTGCATGTAAAAAGTGACTTTTTTGTTTACTCGTATTCTAATTTTACAAGATTCTAGTAAAAATGTATACATAGAAATATTGATGTCTTGAATTTGTAATACACAGAAACTGTATTATTAAATTACAAATACAGTCAAACCTCGTTATCTTGAAGTCATCGAGACCAAGCAAAAAGTTTGAGATAAATGGGTCCTTGAGTTAAAAGATCTGCCACTGAACATTTCAATAAATGCCAGAATACTTGTAGACCTAAATGTATATTGTTTGTCTCTTATCTTATTGGCAGTATATGTGCAAGCTGATAGACACACAAACTGTGTGTTTTGTCAAACAACAAAGCAAAATAAAAATGCAAAATGAAAGTAAATAAAACTGAATTAATTATATCTGAGTATTTATTTCTTATTTTGCAAGTGTATTGGCAAATAAACATCACTCACATTTTAATAGGAACATCAAATGCTGCTTTCTAGATCACTGAAGTGACACTATCATTATAAATTTAAGAAAGGAAAGTCTAAAACGAATTATAGAAAGTAACAGTAAGCATATAAATTTAGGATCGGAGAGCAAAAAATAACAGGATTCTTGTGAAGATTTTTATTTCTTGTATGTACTAAAAAACGATACAGAAAACATTTGTTCACCACTAGTCATATTATCACAATGATTAAATGAAGACGTACAAAAATTAACTTCGATATAACTGGTCAATTTCATATTGAAATTAAACTTCAAGACCATGTTTTAACATCGTCATAGCATTTTTCGATTTTTCCGATTTTGAGTTATCAGGTCTTTTATAGTAAGATATAGAAGGAAGATTGCCGGGACTGGCATTTGATCTAAAGATAACTGGGTGACACAGAGGCCCCAACACTGACTAGAGGTGAGAGGCTTCATGATTTAAAGTGTGATACTCCAACCACTCAGCCACAGAGGCCCCAACACTGACTAGAGGTGAGAGACTTCATGGTCCAAAGTGTGATGCTCTAACCACTGGGCCACAGAGGCCCCAACACTGACTAGAGGTCAGAGACTTCATGATTTAAAGTGTGATGCTCTAACCACTCAGCCAGTGGATGAATTAAATGATAAGGAAAGTTTACAGACAGTCAGAAAGACAAGACAACCAGATAGATAGACAACCAGAGAGACAGACAGACGCACAACTGGACGGATGGAGAGTATGCCATAATACGTCCCATATGATGATTGGTGTATAACTAGTTTGACCTCTATTGACCTTTTGATTTGTTACATTTTGTACTGAACAACAGATAAAGTCACACAGTTATAAATGTCATTGATTATGAAATATACATGTACCTGAAAGACATTGCTCCTGTGACCACTATCATACACCAGGGAGGGTCTGTTTTTGACCCAGTTCCATAGTACCACATTTAGGTCATCTGATCCACTGGCAAGTAAAGTACCTGTAAATAATTCAATTACATAACTAGTACTTGTACATATACCGTTTGATCATTTTGATTCAGTATGAACACACTTGGAAAGGAATATATTCTATAGTGCCCGTCAACTCATCTCAACTTTTAAACCAATAATAATATACTTTTTGAAACATTCCCAGTGATTTACTTCCATGGGTAGCCATATTTGTTTAGTTTTCGGAATAGAAACAAGCTCCCACAACTGATATAATAAGCGACTTTGCAAAATCAGTCGTCATCGTCTAACTACAGTCACATAGTAGAAGAAACGTGTTGAGTGATAAAGTTTGAGTATAACTTAACTGTATGTCAAAAATAAATGTTGATATTAACAAAGTTCATTTACTCTATCTGGATATGTTGCTGGCTAATATACAGTTCACAAGTATGTAATTAATCAGTTCAAACATGAAAATATCAAACATAATTTAAATTCTCCTTGAGAAATTCATAAAATTACAAACAAACAGGAGCTCAGACCACCTGTTATGATATGGATGTCCTTACTTCCGAAATAACAAATCAAGGACAAGTCAGACCAAGGTCAACTTGGAAATATATATTCGAACACTCAACTCGTTTTACAGGACCACTCGCATCCATTTCAAATAATTTTATAGCAATGTTTCACAACTATGTCTCTTATAACATTTATTTGATGTCAACTTTATAAAAATATGAAAAGGGGTACATGTACCTTGTCTTTGGTCAAATGTTGCGCGACCTGACTGCTTACATTACCGAGTTCACCAGAATGTGTGACGCTATGTGAACAACAAAACGAGACGGTGCAGATTACTGGTAGGATTTTACTTATGTTTACATTCAAAGTGAATATTATTTTATGGATACTAAAATTATTAATTTAAAACTAATAATAAAATCTATTTATTATGCATCTGTATTGAATTCTTTGATGTAAAATTAATGTGGAATGTTTATGATTTGAGTACATGTCATCTGTCCATTGTTTTGCTTTACAAAAGGAGTACAGGTGTGAAATAAGAGTCATTCTGTGGACTCGCCTTTTATAGTGGAATTGCAAGCCAATTTCTATTGATAACTTTTAACAAAAATATCTGCCTGTGGAATAATAAATTGGGGATGTTTCAAAATCATTACAATTTTTTCCGAATTCGAAACTTGTTAAAAAGTTACGATGACAGCTTTAAACTTAAAGAATATGCTCCTTTCCAAATGCATTCATACATGAACTTAACTAGCTTATGTACAAAATGTACAAAATCAAAATGAACATCAAACCTTATATTTACATTTTCCTGATACAAGTACCGTATTTGACCTAAAAAGGGCGCCAGGCGGGGGTAATTGAAGTGCAGGGCGCCTTTATTTTGACATTTTTTCACAAAACACATTTTGACTACGTTGCCAAAAATGGTAAAATACTCCGCTATGCAAAGTTATCTACAATGTATATAGCTGTTTGTACTGAATGAATTACTTTGTAATCCTGTCTGATGTATTAACAGTGGAAAGAAACAATGTAGCAAAATTTGTTACTCACTCTCAAATCAAGATTTACTGTTTGAACTACAAGATCAGGAAACAGGCATTACAACTACGAGTGATACATGCCTTTCACAGATGCTTCATTGAAACAGACAATTTGGACAATTTTCTTTGATTTCATGCGATCTCTGACATTCAAAGTGTAAAACTGGTATTATGCAAGATTTTGGTAATTGCTGACTGTTTAAAATGACAGCAGTAGATGAAATCTGGAAGTTTGAATGACAACGCTTCGCTTGAAATCCTGAACCCGAATTCAGTTTTATAAAGTGACAGAGTAAACAGATAATTGGACGAGTTTCATGTTTCCTCGTAAAAAAAAATACAATAAGCATTATTTTTTTTGATAGCGAATACATTTTAATTGACAAGTATTGAACAAAAGAAAAAAAACGTAAGTATGACTGGTCTCATTTCATTTGTTGATGAACGTCAATGGCGACCTCCCTGCATCAAAGAAATCACCGATAGAATCCAAAGTATTGCTACCAACGTACTTAAAAGATGTTCTTTTGCAATTTTGCAGGTATAGTTGATATTTATTGCACCAAAAAGAAAAAAGTATGATGATGTCGGGAGGTAATCTAAACTAATTAAAAATAAATAGGTAAACATTTCTTAAACAGTCAGTATATCTACATAAAAAAAATATCCAGGGGCGCCCTTATTAGAGTAAGCGCCCTTTCAAGGACAAATACGGTAATTCATATAGAATATTTTGATAAGGAAGAGCAGTGAGTTGCTATGTTAGTACATGTAACTAAGACAGATTTGGTTGTTAGGTAAATACATGTATGGATACATGTAAATGTACCCTAGAAGGTGAGATAAGCCCATTCCAAAAGTGCCAGAACAACCTTTTTAACATATTATTGTCAACAGCTTGTAATTAAATATGGATACGGGAACAGATCACAATCACATTACAATGGATAAGTCCCTCGATTCACTAAAAATATGTGCCTGTCTCATTAAATTGAGGAATTAATTTACAGTGATACGTAAATTGGGTAAATTGGGTAAATGTACATTGATTATAATATACTACTATACGTGTATATGTAATTGATAGATTGTACCTACCGATTCTATTAAAATGCAATGCATTGACACAGCCATCGTGACATTCCATCTTATACTGCAATTTCAGTCTCTGTATCATTTGTAAACTGCCCTGAACTTTTTCCCTGAATACTGCAGGTGGTGTACGATTAGTGTGGCCATATTCCCGACCACGTAAGTCATACAGGGCTTTCCATATATGCTTAGGCTTCAGGTATTCTGTTTCTGTTGAATCATCTTCCTCACTGTCTGATTTATTTTCACTAGATTTCTTTTCCTCATCATTATCATCATCATCTTCGTCATCATCATTTTCATTATGACCATCAGAAAAATCATCTGAATCTAACTCATCATTATCATGTATTTGTGCACTAGCAGACTCTTGGCCTCGCTCATTTTCACTTTCCGTGTCACTGTCCGATTCAATTCTTGGAATTCTATATTTACGCTTTGCTCTCAAATTCCTATTCATTTTTATCTTTGTCACTACTGGATTTTCTTCTTCATTGTCATCATCAGAGCCCAAAACAGATGGCATACTGACATCATAACTTCCTGTTGGATCACTATCCTCGGTATCAACCGACGCTGGCATATATGATAGGTCATCATTGCATTCAGATGTTTTTTCACTTTCATTTGTGTCTTTGATTTCTGTGTTTTCTTTGAAGTTTTTTATATCAATTTCATCATTTTTGTCTTCATCCTTATTTTCAGTGCCACTTTTCATCCAAATTTCTCCGGACTTTTTGTCACTGACTTTTGAGGACTCACTGACAGAATTAGTTCGAGATGTAGCTCCACTGTCTGTCTGAGATTCATTAATAAACTCACTCATATCCAAATCAGACAAAATGGAACAATCCTTCATGCTGACTGGAGACTTCTCAATACCACTGTCTTTTGTACTTTGTGAACTACTAGTAGGTGATTTGTCAATATCTATACCGCTGTCATCCTTTTTGAATAACCTGAGTGTCATGCTATTATCTTGAACACTAGTATCTAGCAAGCTGTTGTTTAAATCCTTCATCTGTACCACAGTGTCACATTTCGGTTTCACAGCATCAGTTTCTACATGTAAATTTGCCTCTGTCATTTTCACATCATTATTACAATGGTTATTACAACTGACAACTGTATTCCCATTATCCATTGCCTCTGCCATTCTGTAGATCCCTCTATAGAGTTCTTAACGTACACCTTTTGTCATAAAAACTCCCTCCTGATCTGTAAATAAATAAATCTAAATGAAAAAAATTGCAAATTCAGTGATGTATTATATTTCATAAATAGTAAATACATGTAACAACAGGGGCTCCCCTGGCAGAGTGGTTTGAGCATCACACTTTAAACCATGAAGTCTCTCACCTCTAGTCAGTGTTGGGGCCTCTGTGGCTGAGTGGTTAAAGCATCACAGTTTAAACCATGAAGTCTCTCACCTCTAGTCAGTGTTGGGGCCTCTGTGACTGAGTGGTTAGAGCATCACACATTAAATCATGAAGTCTCTCACCTCTAGTCAGTGTTGGGGCCTCTGTGACTGAGTAATTAGAGCATCACACTTTAAACCATGAAGTCTCTCATCTCTAGTCAACTTGGGTTTAAGTCGGACTGGAACTTTAGCTGGTTTTGTTAGAAATATTGTCAGTTTACTTATGGATTAGGCTGGTGGTCTCTGTACATTATATTTGTAATCAGGTTCTCTCCTTCATCATTAAAAACTGACTGCTGCATATAACTGAAAAATTACCAAGTGTGACGTTAAACGCCAATTAAAAAAACTTTGTGACGATGGCCGTGTGGCTGTGGAAATGCCTACATGCAAACTAAAAGAGAAGCAAATTAACACCTTTAGATCCACACATTGTTAAAGAGATTAACACGTCTTTCAAGTCATCAAGGCCCATCTAGTGCAGTTTGTAAGATTATTTGCCGATTTATTAAATCTTTGTCTTAAACAGGGATCTAATGTTCTTGGACATGCTCCCTCTGAAAATGTTCGCCAACTTTGAAATGCAAAATAGAGCACTATGAGACTACTCGTATATAAATGTCAACACCTTCCTTCCCTGTTAAAGTATGATATTCGCTTACAAAATTGCTAATATCTAGACTCTAAAATGAGTGACATGGGATTGCATGTGACTGCTTGAACATCACATATAATGTGTGAGAAATGTCATTTCTAATTTAAAATCCTGACAGGCCAGTAAGGCAGTATTGCAGTTTCACAGCATTATTCTTATTGACAAGTATTGCATTCATTGTCATTGAGAATACAACAAAATTAACAGGTTTCCTTTAATTAATTGGCCCCAACAGTCAATCTAAAATTGAACAAAATTTCAATCAATTATAGACTATGATAAATCATTCTTTGTGTATGACTACAGAAAACGCCTTTCTTTTCCTCCTGTGCAGTGTATGAAAAGAAAAAAATCAAAACAAACATCCTGTTTTTCTGCTGGATAATGAAAACATTTCCAACTTTCAACGGGGAAGTTGAAGTTGTATAACATTAAACAACGAAAATTATGACTTATATCTTCGACATTACAGAAGATAATTATCATAGTTCAAGGGAAATGTCAAATTAAATTACACTACGCAGGAAGATATCAGCTGATAGTTTACCATTTTCTCTGTTTCTCACTTTGGTATACCTGACGCAAAAATATACGACATTTCATTGGTTTATATTATTAGCGAATTTTTAGAAAATATTTATTAAATTACAGTCGCTTTTAAAATTAGTAATTTGATGAAGAATTTTTGTTTTAAATATGTATTAGACAGTTTTCTTTATTTTTCAAATGACAAAATTATTTGGGGCTTATTTTTTTACTGCGGTATTTTCAAGATGGCCGTCGACGTAAACAAAGTTCGACTTTGACCCAAAACTGGACATAACTTGATGAGCAACAAAACATTAAAGATGGCCAGAGTGTTTACCACGTTGTTTAGGGATCTAAGGGCGCTTGCCATCAGCAATATGGAGTATTTTCAAACAGGAGCAAGAGGTTATGACGCAAGATTCCACCAAGCATTTTGTTTAATGCATGAACATTTGGACAGGTGCGTGATGTTATTTGGAAATTGAATGAATACATGTACATGTAGTAACAGGCTGTGATAGGGTTATGGGCAATCCCAACCCCTGTTGATAGAAACAAGTGCCTGTGGTTATAGACCAGGGTGTTGATGATGGGGAATCAGTTTAAAATTTGATGAAATACTAAAGACTAATGTATGATCTATATGTATTTGTAGTTTATACAGGGTGCATCGATTTACCCAAAAGGACCCAAAAGGACCCAAAAGAACCCAAAAGGACCCAAAAGGACCCAAAAGGAACCCAAAAGGAACCCAAAAGGACCCAAAAGGAACACAAAAGGACCCAAAAGGAGATTTTAATGTTTGTTAAATGCCATAATTTACAATATTGTTGTTTAAAAAAAATTAAAAAATCTGAAGTGTAGGGTGTTAGCCGCTATCTAAGCACGTTTTATTCATTAAAACGTACTTGATATGATAACGTTGCCCAGCTCTTGCCACGTGGAGGCCACCCATTTTAAGAGCCAAAATTTCGTAATTTTGGAAAAACAAAAAGCCAAAGTTCCAAATTGTTATAAAATGTTATAAAATGTTAGATAAAAAAATACATTATAGAGGTAATTAATTTTGTTTAATGTAAAAAGGAAACCTTTTTTTTTTCTTATTAAAGAAATAAATAAAACGTTTACATCATTATTTTTAAAAGAAAGGTTATAGAAAAAGAATAGCGAATAAATAATTTAGGTACCATAGAAATTATGTAAAAACAAGCACTAATATATACATTCATGCACCATAAACCACATAAAAAATATAATAATAATAAAAAAAACAACAACGAATAAATAAGTCAGACGAACATAAATTATAAGAGCACTAAAAGGTATTTACAAAGCACACCTATCGCATGTGGATCAAACTGTTCTTATCGCTTTTTACACGACGCCCTACCAAGGCCCAGACTCAGTTTATCCAAGCATACAAGTTTTAACCAAGACAATATAATAGCAACACAATTCAAATGACAATTAAATCTACTAAAAATATTTACAAGGCACATACATAAGCCATCGAAATTAATTCTGATTTGAGTCGGCAATTTTTGAATCGTACGAGAAAGAGTCATCACTGTTTAAAACACCGTTTTGTCCAAAAATTGAAGACACTATAGACTCCCTGTCCTTTGAACTGCATCCCTCTTTATCTTTTAAATATCGGCGGACGTTGTCTTTCAAGTGTTTAGTACAGAGCAGGTGAATCGGGCTATCGAATGCATTTTGGATGGCTTTTTTTATTGCTTTTTCTTCATCACTACCCACTTTTAGTCCGGACGGAAATCCCAGTTTTGAATTTAGATGTGTCAGGAATTTGTAATAGGAGTCGGTTTCTCCATCCCAGTGCAATAATGTTGGGCCAAGGAAAATGGGATTTTGGAGAGTATCGCGCTTTATAATTTTCCTGTTTTTGTATGTAGTTGTAGTAACGAAACATGCTCCAAGGTTAAATGTCCTATCAATGCCTATAACACTGCCTTTAGGGCCTACACAGTTTGTCTTTAAGTCCTCCAGCTGCTCATTCGAATAAACAATCACACTTGGGGGTTTGTTTGGTGTTGTTATCACTTCCCTAATATTATTTTCCCCATTTTGGCACATTGTAAGGGTTGCGAGGACTTCGTCTGCGATGTTGGTAAGTTTGAGGTTGTTCTGGTCTTTTTGGATTCCCTGTACACTTTGTCTGTTATTTGTTTTGCATTTGGTGCATTTAGGGAATCGTCCATCATCATCTGATTGCTAGTTTTTATTGGCATCTGGTGTTGTGTCTTTGTAATTGCAGCAGCTGTTCGGAGAATTTGTGGATCTGTCCGGGAATAGGCTTCATTGGTTCTGGTGTTGTTTCCATGGGGTGTCTTTTGGTTTTTGAATATGCCTTGATATTCCACTAGGGCGATGTTTTCCTTCGAGTGGAACGGTGTCGGTAGCCTTGTAAATACGGTTACTCTTTTCTGGTACTCCGGATCAATTTTCAACCTGGCGTAGTTACCGATGGCATTTAACAATGGTGTCCTCATGAGGTTGTGGCTCCAGTGGAACGAATGTTCTTTGACCCTGGATTTTCTTCTCGACACAATATGAACCCTGTTTGATAACCACAGTTTTTAGTTTGTTGTCCTTATACGCGTATGTAGAATTGACAGTTGTTCCTGACCGCCCCCATGCACCGCAATCATCTGGAAATTCGAACTTTTTTATCCTTGTTTGCTTTTATTATCAAGATGAACGCGTTGCTCTTTTGTCCAATCGGGATGTTCTGGGCAACAGTAGCTTCATCACACGCAGTCACAGCTTTGTATGCACTGTCTACTGTCATGAATCTGTTGTGTGGCAGGGATTGGACGGTGTTGGGTTCTTCGATTTCTGTATCTGGGTTTGGTGCACAGTCTCCCTCTTCTTCTTCTAGGATGGAATAGCGGTTTGATAAATTAATTGATGAATGGAAGCTACAGGGTGGTGATGATATAGGCGATGATGGAAGCCTCGAACGTTTTCGTTGTTTGTATGGTGAAGGAGAGTCTCTGGATCTTTTCTTCTGAACAGGTGTTTTGGTCGATGGCGAAGACTGTGGCGTCACTGAAGTGGATGGTAATGAGTGAGGAGACGATGGTGGTGACGTGGGCACATGTCTTGTAGTCTTTGGTAGGTTAGACTCCTTAGTCTTTTGTCGAGGAGCGCGATGGTGAAACATCTACAAACACACACGTTGATCAAAAGTAGGCGATGGCAACGAATATGGAGACGATGGTGGTGATGTACGCACATGTCTCGTTGTTGTTGTTACCTTGGATTGTTTTGTCTTTTTTCGAGGAGGCGAAGGTGATCTTGCTGATTTGGGTGTTGATTTGTTCCCGCGGCTAATTTTGAAGCTGAAGTTGAACTCCCTCCTGTCATTGTTTGGCACCGACGATGTTGATTTTGATGGCACGACGGGAACGAAATGGTTGGGTGTCCATGCTTGTTTGGTTTAGGCGGCATGGTACTGGTCCACATGATTTTAATGGCAGTGTCACTGATGGGATCCTCGGGTGACGTTTTCAAATTAAACTTTGGAAGGCCAGGTCTTGAGTTCCATTAACGCATGGTAAAGTAAAAGAATTTCCATAGGCACGTTGATGACGTTGGAAAGTGCAAGTATGGTCCAAACACACGAATATTGTCTTGGCCGGGCACACTCCTTTAAAGCGGTGTCATATGTTGGCGAGAGACAGCTGAAACTAGCCCGATCCTTGTGTTGTTGGATGTTTCATCATGCATTTTATATAATCTACGTTTTATATCTATCGAATTATCTATGTTATCTAGCAATATGAGCTGCATTTTTTCATGTTGATTTTTTAAAAAACTAATGTGTTCTTTTCTACTACAGTGACAAAAATATCATGTTTTTTTTTAATTTCTGTTTGCCATATTTTGTGGAAAATGCATACTAGCAGGTTTTTGAAAACAAAAAAAAAAACAAACAAAAAAAATACAGCTCATATGCTTTAACTACGCCTTAATTAAGTACCCTACCTTTCTTAGCCGTTCGATCCCCATGAGGTAATCAAAATGTCCATCCTCACACCGGCAGAATGAACAGATATAATCCTCAGGAATGTCCGAGAGAAGTTTTAGAGTTTGTTTATTCACTTTTTTCGCAATCACTATGAAACCATTTTTCACAAACGGCACAGAAACAAGCTAGAATTTAAACAGTTCTTCTTGCACGCACCGCATGGCCACTCGTTCTTCTTTTTGATAGCCTGACGGCGAACCATGATGAAAATCTGAAAATACCAAGCGACAAAAAAATTAAAATAAGAAAAAGAAAACCCCGATCTTATAACAGTTATCTTTTACTATAAAATCAATTTAGTAAACTTTTACTATAAAAATAAATATGTGGTTGAAATAAAAACTATTTGGGAAATATTGATAAATGTAAGCCAAGGGCTTAGTGCTTATTTCTGATATATAATTTTATTACAGAATTTAATTTTGTCGTGAAATACATATATAAATTAATTTTATAGGTAATACAAGAAATTAAAGTTGGTACTTACCGGCTAAGTGATTTAAATTCCAGTCCGAAATTTGTTTGATGAGAGAGAAGTGAAAAGAGAACCTGCTTTTATAACACCAACGTCTCATAATTAAGTTCTCATAATTTAATTAATGAAATTCTATTGGATATTTTAATCAACTCAATTATGCACGATCATTTGATTGGATAAACAAATAATTAGTTAATTACATTACTAAAAATAATTGTAATGAATTTTAAACATCAATAAACACAGAAAAAGTTCTTTATTGCAACATTTTTATTGAAATAAATATAAAATCTTTATAAAATCGTTCCCATTAATTCCTTTTGGGTCCTTTTGTGGTCCTTTTGGGTCCTTTTGTGTTCCTTTTGGGTCCTTTTGTGTTCCTTTTGGGTCCTTTTGGGTTCTTTTGGGTCCTTTTGGGTCCTTTTGGGTAAATCGATGTACCGGTTTATACATGTATATAGTTATACAGTGGAACCTGCCTTGAGAGACCACTCTCATAAAAGACGACCTGCCTTATGCGATCACAGTGAAGACACCACTCGGATAATCCTTCAGTTCATATAAAACCTCATTTGAGAGACCACCTTTCAGTGGCAGATTTGGTGGTCCAAGCCAGGTACCACTGTTGTATTCAGTAGGCCTATAATATATTTACCATCTTTAGTGTGATACCATATTGGGGCACTTACCGTTGGTAGTAGACACATGGGCACTTGCCCGACTGTTTCAATGGGACATAAGTCGAAACATAAACATAATTAGAATAATTCAAGCCCTCTCCATTTCCAATTTTCTCCTTTGTTCGAGGGCTTGAATTCTTTATATGATAATATCACATCAGTTATTACCTGTAGTAGAGAAGCCAATCACAGCATCATATTCCTTTGCTTATGCACAATAGGCATATCTAGTGAAAATCAAAACATACAGGCAGCCTTTCATCTTCATTCTGCCTTCAAGTTGTTTACATCAAACAAATGCTAGTAATGCTTACAACTGGATACACTTTTTCTCAATTTGATAGAGTATCCACATTGATTACAGTACACTAGGGTTGGAATCCCATTTTTTCCCTCTTCTTGTTACAATTTTGTCCAACTAAATAACTCACAATGTGTTCTAATATGATATGAAATTTTATCGGGGCTATGTATAAATTCACCAAAAAAAGTGAGGAAGAGTGTAACAGGGACTTGGTGTGTTATACTTGAGCTACATTTAAGTTTTTGTACATGTACATACATCTCAGTTGGTAGAGTTTCCATAAAGATTGCTTGAATCCTGAGTCTGAATCCCAGACTAGCCATTAATTTTTACCTATCCTGTTACATTATGGTTACCTCAAACATCATGACCAACCAGCTGGTCCAAAAACATCCAAATCTAACAAGCATTATGCTGAAAACACACTATTTAAACACATAAGGGCAATAACTCTGTCTCCAGCTTGGAATCCACAACAAATTTAGTGCAATCATACATTTTCTGTCTAGTTAGCCTAATACTTGGGGGTATACGTGTCTAGTTACATGTAGGAGTATACCTTATCAAATATCACTATCAGGTACATTCACTCCAGATGGTACCGACCCACCTCAGTGGCTCATACATGTAGACTAGACTGAAAATCCACCAGCTGAAGGACAACCTAACATGTCCAGATTGATAAACTTGTACATGTACATGGTGTACTTCATATACAGTCAAACTTGTATATAAAGACTGCTCAGGGGGAATTACAAAAACGGTCTTTATAGACAGGTGGTCTTTATATACAGGGTCACATGAGATATTATGAAATCCAAGGTATCGGAGATGACTTTCATTATTTTCAACTACATATTTCTTCCCAGGTTAGATGTTTCATTTAGTAATTAAATGTATATTGTATTTATTTACTAAAATGATTTTCCTATTTCCAGGGTCTGGAAAGTACCGGTATTCATATTTTTAATTCCAAATTGGGAATTTTTGCATATTTTGAGGAAAATACAAGCCATTTTTGCATTGGGAAGGGTCCTGTAACCGGACCAAAAATAGACATAGGAAAATCCCTGTAACTAATATAACATGTAAATAATGAGAATAAGAAATAATTCAATGTTTTAAGTAATTTAAATTAATTTATGATGTAATTGAATTATATACTTGTACATCGAGGATACGGCACATTATTAAAACTGAGACAAATATCTAAAATGTGCTCAAAGTCGGTGGTCTGTGTTGTTAAGTCACACAGAAGTATAAGAATATACAGAAAGATGTAGATCATGTAGACTTTCATTTTATTAGACATAATGCAATGCTACGAGCGCCGGTGATTTTACTCTTTGGATTGAGATGTTGACTTCATAATCAAGTGATGTTCTATAAGATAAGATGTAAGACAATTGCCCCATTGCATTCCGGAATAAGAGAAAACAATTCAGCAATCATTCAGCGATGATATCTAAATGCTCCTGTTTGTAAAAACACCTTGTCACAAAGTGTGTCCTTTCTGAAATTTTTCTTTTTAGTCTTAGTCTTTCGCCGATTAAGTAATCATCACCGGAAACTTAGGTCATTAATTGATGATCGAAAACAAAACATCAATCAGTCAGCGATGATTGTTAGTTCCTGGTTGTAAAAACACCCTGTCATCAAGCATGTCCAAGTGCCTAAATACTACTCGGGGCGTTAATTGACACCCCCTGGTCTGTTGTGACTGTCAAAACATCGTGTATTGCGCCATGTTGTTGATTAGGTCTCGAATTGTCCCCACTAGAATTATCTATGAGTTATCTCCCTTCCACGAGTAGTAAGTGGGTAAGCAGTCACTATACGCAAGTAGGATAACTACCGGTGGACAAAATACAGCGGTCGCCAGTCGCGTAAGGCAGGTGGTCACTATATAAGGGGTAAATATATAGTAATTCTCAAGGGGCAGTCTAAATATGGTCGTTATGGACAGGAAGTCGTTATATGAGGGGGGTCGCTAAGGCAAGTTTGACTGTACATGTATGTGTGAGATGTACTTGTATATATACATTTATGTGTGAGATGTACTTGTATATACATGTATGTGTCAGATGTACTTGTATATATACATGTATGTGTCAGATGTACTTGTATATATACATGTATGTGTCAGATGTACTTGTATATATACATGTATGTGTCAGATGTACTTGTATATACATGAATGTGTCAGATGTACTTGTATATATACATGTATGTGTCAGATGTACTTGTATATATACATGTATGTGTCAGATGTACTTGTATATATACATGTATGTGTCAGATGTACTTATATATATACATGTGTCAGATGTACTTGTATATATACATGTATGTGTCAGATGTACTTGTATATATACATGTATGTGTCAGATGTACTTGTATATATACATGTATGTGTCAGATGTACTTGTATATATACATGTATGTGTCAGATGTACTTGTATATATACATGTATGTGTCAGATGTACTTGTATATATACATGTATGTGTCAGATGTACTTGTATATATACATGTATGTGTCAGATGTACTTGTATATATACATGTATGTGTCAGATATACTTGTATATATACATGTATGTGTCAGATGTACTTGTATATATACATGTATGTGTCAGATGTACTTGTATATATACATGTACATGTATGTGTCAGATGTACTTGTATATATACATGTACATGTAATGATGTATGTGTCAGATGTACTTGTATATATACATGTATGTGTCAGATGTACTTGTATATACATGTATGTGTGAGATGTACTTGTATATACATGTATGTGTCAGATGTACTTGTATATATACATGTACATGTATGTGTTAGATGTACTTGTATATATACATGTATGTGTTAGATGTACTTGTATATATACATGTATGTGTGAGATGTACTTGTATATATACATGTACATGTATGTGTTAGATGTACTTGTATATATACATGTATGTGTGAGATGTACTTGTATATATACATGTACATGTATGTGTTAGATGTACTTGTATATATACATGTATGTGTTAGATGTACTTGTATATGTATGTGTCAGATGTACTTGTATATATACATGTACATGTATGTGTTAGATGTACTTGTATATATACATGTATGTGTTAGATGTACTTGTATATATACATGTATGTGTGAGATGTACTTGTATATACATGTATGTGTCAGATGTACTTGTATATACATGTATGTGTCAGATGTACTTGTATATATACATGTATGTGTCAGATGTACTTGTATATATACATGTATATGTCAGATGTACTTGTATATACATGTACATGTATGTGTGAGATGTACTTGTATATACATATACATGTATGTGTCAGATGTACTTGTATATACATGTATGTGTGAGATGTACTTGTATATATACATGTATGTGTTAGATGTACTTGTATATATACATGTATATGTCAGATGTACTTGTATATACATGTACATGTATGTGTGAGATGTACTTGTATATACATATACATGTATGTGTCAGATGTACTTGTATATATACATGTATGTGTGAGATGTACTTGTATATACATATACATGTATGTGTCAGATGTACTTGTATATATACATGTATGTGTCAGATGTACTTATATATACATGTATGTGTGAGATGTACTTGTATATATACATGTATGTGTTAGATGTACTTGTATATATACATATACATATATGTGTGAGATGTACTTGTATATACATGTATGTGTGAGATGTACTTGTAAATATACATGTATGTGTCAGATGTACTTGTATATATACATGTATGTGTCAGATGTACTTGTATATATACATGTATGTGTCAGATGTACTTGTATATATACATGTATGTGTCAGATGTACTTGTATATACATGTATGTGTCAGATGTACTTGTATATATACATGTATGTGTCAGATGTACTTGTATATATACATGTATGTGTGAGATGTACTTGTATATACATGTTTGCGTGAGATGTACTTGTATATATACATGTATGTGTGAGATGTACTTGTATATATACATGTATGTGTCAGATGTACTTGTATATACATGTATGTGTCAGATGTACTTGTATATATACATGTATGTGTCAGATGTACTTGTATATATACATGTATGTGTGAGATGTACTTGTATACATACATGTATGTGTGAGATGTACTTGTATATATACATGTATATGTCAGATGTACTTGTATATATACATGTATGTGTCAGATGTTCTTGTATATATACATGTATGTGTCAGATGTACTTGTATATATACATGTATGTGTGAGATGTACTTGTATATAGATGTATGCATGAGATGTACTTGTATATACATGTATGTGTCAGATGTACTTGTATATATACATATATGTGTCAGTTGTACTTGTATATATACATGTATGTGTCAGATGTACTTGTATATATACATGTATGTGTCAGATGTACTTGTATATATACATGTATGTGTGAGATGTACTTGTATATACATGTATGCATGAGATATACTTGTATATATACATGTATGTGTCAGTTGTACTTGTATATATACATGTATGTGTCAGATGTACTTGTATATACATGTATGTGTCAGATGTACTTGTATATATACATGTATGTGTGAGATGTACTTGTATATACATGTATGCATGAGATATACTTGTATATATACATGTATGTGTCAGATGTACTTGTATATATACATGTATGTGTGAGATGTACTTGTATATACATGTATGCATGAGATATACTTGTATACATACATGTATGTGTCAGATGTACTTGTATATATACATGTATGTGTCAGATGTACTTGTATATACATGTATGTGTCAGATGTACTTGTATATATACATGTATGTGTCAGATGTATTTGTATATATAGATGTATGTGTGAGATGTACTTGTATATACATGTATGTGTCAGATGTACTTGTTTATACATGTATGTGTCAGATGAACTTGTATATATACATGTATGTGTTAGATGTACTTGTATATATACATGTATGTGTGAGATGTACTTGTATATATACATGTATATGTCAGATGTACTTGTA
Organism: Atrina japonica; assembly: GCA_030159075.1. Classification (NCBI taxonomy): domain Eukaryota; kingdom Metazoa; phylum Mollusca; class Bivalvia; order Pterioida; family Pinnidae; genus Atrina; species Atrina japonica. The sequence goes on from BROG01000162.1 coordinate 1,230,035, forward strand.
TATATACATGTATGTGTCAGATGTACTTGTATATATACATGTATGTGTCAGATGTACTTGTATATACATGTATGTGTCAGATGTACTTGTATATATACATGTATGTGTCAGATGTACTTGTATATATATATGTATGTGTCAGATGTACTTGTATATATACATGTATATGTCAGATGTACTTGTATATATACATGTATGTGTTAGATGTACTTGTATATATACATGTATGTGTCAGATGTACTTGTATATACATGTACATGTATGTGTTAGATGTACTTGTATATATACATGTATTTGTGAGATGTACTTGTATATATACATGTATGTGTCAGATGTACTTGTTTATACATGTATGTGTCAGATGTACTTGTATATATACATGTATGTGTTAGATGTACTTATATATATACATGTATGTGTCAGATGTACTTGTATATACATGTATGTGTCAGATGTACTTGTATATACATGTATGTGTCAGATGTACTTGTATATACATGTATGTGTCAGATGTACTTGTATATATACATGTATGTGTTAGATGTACTTGTATATATACATGTATATGTCAGATGTACTTGTATATATACATGTATGTGTCAGATGTACTTGTATATACATGTATGTGTCAGATGTACTTGTATATATACATATATGTGTTAGATGTACTTGTATATATACATGTATGTGTCAGATGTACTTGTATATATACATGTATGTGTTAGATGTACTTCATATACATCTATGTATAATTCACTTATTCATTTATTTTATTATACATATAAGACTAAAATATGTTTTAGTTTCTTACCCCAGATCAGATTTGAAAATATGGGAATTATGTCCAGTTACCGGTAGTTTTTATTTAAACAATTTGAAATACTTCTTTTAAAACAGTTTTAAACATATGTATTTTTTAAAAGTTTAGTGAAGAGTACAAGTTTCATAATCACCCAGAATCCAGGACAGAAAAAATAAAGAGCTGCGCTTTCAGAGCACATGATATGCCCCTCTACCTTGAGGTCTTTTCAAATACATTTGAAATGAAATATGAGACTTTTAATACCATGTTACATGATCAGTTTTCAATATAAAATCTGTTAGCATCTCCAGTCAGCATCTCCAATCTGCATCGTAAAATTTCTTTCAAAAGTTTAGTTAACAGAAAATTAAAAATCCATTTGGTTTGTTTATACAAATCACAAGGAAGAATCTTTGATTTAAACTATGGTGACCTACACTTTTTTTAATTATCAAACTTCAGTTTTTGGGAGGGATTTATTCATATAGCATATTAGAGATATAAATATACTGAGGTATATATTTTATGTCACAAATCTTTATTCTTACAACAATGATATTCCTATTAACTTGTGATCAGAGAAAAAGACTTCATTAGTGCCACTTTCCACACAAATATCAAATCAATATGTAGAGGCATTGCAAAGAAAAGGTGCAGAAAGGGATATTTTAAAAAAAAAATTACTAAGTTAAGGGGTCATATCTCTGCACAAAATCATCCGACCAGAACCAAATTTGAACTTGATCTGTAACTCATTTAAATACAATGATATAACAAAAATCAAATCAATATGTAAAGGCATTGCAAAGAAAAGGTGCAGAAAGGGATACTTTTAAAAAATTTACTAAGTCAAGGGGCCATAACTCTGCAAAAATCATCCAACCGGAACCAAATTTGAACTTGATCTGTAAATCATCTAGATACAACCAAATATCAAATATCAACTCACTATGTTGAAGCATTACAAAGAAAAACTATGAAAACTGTTATTTTTCAAAAATTTATGTATTTCCAAGGACCATAACTCAGCAACAGAAAATCAGAATTTAATCAAAATCGAAAGGGAGCTTGCATTTATGGTAAGAAACAAACTACCAAAAATTCATTGAAATCTGTTGAGGCGTTTTTGAGTTATTGTGCGAAGTGTGGACGACGTACGGACATACGGACGGACAACGGTATACCATAATATGTCCCGTCAAAATTGACGTGCACATAAAAACTAGAAACAACTACTGTAAACATGTACCAATGTACATGTACATGGAAATTTTAGCTTTCATTTGTTGTAGAAGGGTAATCTCATCTCGTATTAATTTAATATATTTCCAGAATATGGAGTTTTCATCAGAACAAACCTCATGATATACTTAATTCATAACATGGTTTTACAGGCCTTGAAAAATGAATATTTGAAAAAAAAAAATACTTAAATACTAATATACATAATAATGTACATGTATACAACTATGGAGAAACTTTCTGGAACAAGTTGAATATGAGTACATGTAAATCTTCTTTGATGAACTACATGTAGGTAATCATTTGATTATCTATGATACATGATTTCAAGTAAAACTACAGATACGTGGTAATAGAGCCCCTCATACATTGTAGGACAAAGAGCAGATATACATGTATATGTACTAGTAGCTTTCTCTTTGCTTCTTTTTGACAAGACTCCCTATTACAAGAATTTGTCGCTTCCTGTGATTTATTTCCTGTTTTTTTTTTTATTTCTATGGTCCTACATCGTACTTATGATCTTATCAGTAATTTACCAGCTCAGAGGATATCCTTTCCTGTTCAAATAGATATGGATACAGATGTACATATGTACATGCATGGAAATAATTTCTATCTTAGGATAAAATTGCACCGCAAATAAAAGAATCATCATGGATTAGGAACTTGAGTACAGAAATGAGAATTTTCATTTAATGAGTAGAGTGATTCTTTTTAACCTCTGTCAACCCCACAGACAATCAAAGACTGATATAAACAATAGAAAAGAGCATTTCATTTATATATTTAGGGGTGACAGGTTCAGTAGAAAAATGCCATTTATAGAATGTAATATTGTTTGTGATATTGCATCTCCATCTAAGATTAACCCTTTCATCCCTACAGACCATAATAGACTGGTCTAAACAATAGAAAAGAACATACTATTTAGATATTTAGGGAGGAAAGGGTTAAGAAACAGTAGGGTAATAAAGGTACATTATCCAAGACAGTTTTTGAGTAATCCTCATACATTAACCTAAATAAAATGGAGGCATAAAAATGTTGAATTATTTGAAAAGAATGTTTATTCAAGAAATCTTTCATTTATATCTATAAATTACATATAGATGTTTGTACAAATGTAGCTGATCATAATCAAGATTAATTAAAAAAAATAGAATAAACAACATGTAGATCACACTTGTAGAGTAAACAACATCTACATGTATATCACACTTGTCTAGTAAACAACATCTAAATCATACTTGTAGAATAAACAACATTTACATGTATATCATACCTATATAATAAACAACATCTACATGTACATGTATATCACACTTGTAGAGTAAACAACATCTAGATCACACTTGTAGAGTAAACAACATCTACATGTATATCACACTTGAAGAGTAAACAACATTTAGATAAACTTGTAGAATAAACAACATTTACATATAGATCATACTTGTAGAATAAACAACATCTATATTGTACTTGTAGACTAAGCAATATCTAGATCATACTTGTAGAATAAACAACATCTACATGTAGATCACACTTGTAGAATAAACAACATATATATCATATTTGTAGAATAAACAACATTTTCATCATACTTGTAGAACAAACAACATCTGCATGTAGATCATACCTGTAGAATAAAGAACATCTACATGTAGATCATTCTTGTAGAATAAACAACATTTTTGTAGAATAAACAACATCTAGATTATAATTGTAGAACAAACAACATCTACATGTAGATCATCCTTGTAGAAAAAACAAATTCTACATGTAGATCATACTTGTAGAATAAACAACACCTATATCATACTTGTGGCATGGATCTTTGAGGTTGGTTTCACACCCCAGATCATTTTAGTATCAACTGATAGTTAGGTTTTTGACATTGTCAGGGGGAGACAACCAGATATTAAAATGATCATAAATAATATAACAAAGATATCTATGTCTCGCCCCTGAGATAGACGGATCTCGTTTTTTATAAGTACTGCAAACTTTTATTTGGAACTGCTGATCCCAAACACTTTGTATCACTACACACATCGTCTGCATTATTTGTAATCATGGGGGATCATGGAGATTGTTGTATTGATAGTTTACCATGTCAAAATTCATCATCAGTTACACAATAATATTACCAAATTTGTTTGAAAGGGGATAAATATATAGGTATATAATGTGGATTTATATTTATTTGCGGATGGTGGATGAAAAAAGGGTGAGTGATGCGGTTGCTAAACTGATTTATACTTGTATGAAAACAAACAAGATTTCAAGCTTTCCATAAAAATAATCAAGCACCACATCTGAGTTCCAGATAGAATAATATCAGTCTTAGGTGGGATGAATCAATATCCCTCGGTTGGGACTTATTTATCCATCCCTCCTTTGCCTGATATTTTTCTATCTGGAACTCAAAGTGGAGCTAGATTTTATTATTATATACTTTCAGGGGAAGACAACCAAGTACTAAAGTTAACATGAATAATATAACAAAAATATGTACTTCTACACTTTCAGGGGAATACAGCCAGCCATAGAAGAAATATCACCTGTGTTGCCTAAATATGACCTTTCACCTGACTGTCAAGCCAGCGGTTATCGTAGTCTACTGAAGATTACCCACAAATGCTGCATTCATTTATTACAGTTATCGCGATATATCAATGTCAACAGAAACTCTATATTCTTTCGTGGCAGTTATTACAGTAAAGAGTTAGATGGTTATGTAACAGTTCTGGGTCAGTTAAGAGCTTGTTTATATCTAGTCTGCAGATTGGTGCCATATAGCCCGGAAGGTTCGTTATTTGCAGATGAGGCAAATTTAAATGACCCAACTGCGGAACATTTAATGAAGGAGTTAGAGGCTCTCAGTCAAAATTGTTTTTACGGACGATGCCTTGGCTTTCAGGTGAGTCAGAAAAGTGTTTTACGACTGACTATCAATTTTTTTGCTGCAATTTATTTCAATAGTGTATTCATACGCCATTTTCTAAAAGCAATAGCTGAAGTTTAGTGGTACGGTACAAAATGTATATATAAGTACCTGACACTAGACTCACTTTTAGAGTTACCTTATTTTTATGTTTCTGATAACGACTCAGATGGTTATTCTAAGAGTAAGTTTTCACCATGTTCCTGGGAGAATCAGACTCTCTGTAATATATGTACATTGTACAATGTAGAGATGGCGACTGAGAAAAGGGTCCTTGGGACATAGCCAATGAAATGCGAGATAGCAAGAAATAATGTCTGATGTACTATTTCTAATTTTGTAGATTTTTCACACCGGAAACAAAAGATTTGCTCTCACCAGTGTACATTTTCACATAAATCCACATATACATGTTCAGGTTCTGAAAACATCAAAATCACAATTTCTCCAAAATTGCCCTGAGCACCCTTTTCTCAGCCACTGGCTCATACATGTATAATGTAAAGTACTTCAAACTTGCATACAGGTAAAATTTGAAGTAATGTATTTAAAGGATTTTCTATGTATTTATAGAAAAGTATGTCCTTCTGGGCCTTTTGTATCATGTGTCTAAGTCTTTCTCTCTGGTCCTTTTTAGATAGCCATTATTAACTCCCTGCTATTTCCAATTTACTAACTGTTATATTGAGGTTTATGTACATGTATATACCCTTTGAACCTATGATTCCAGGGTCTTTAATTATATTAAAATATTTTTTGTTACAGTTTTGCGAGTCAATGCAGCGACCACTACGTGTTGTATCAGTTGCCATGGCATCATTTAGTGATGGCTACCAGGAAAAGAACAACATGATGCAGCTAGCAACATCTGTTTTCAGTAGCAGTAAATACATCTTTAACCCTGAGCTGAAAGCTGAACAGGTCTGATTCAGAAAGCATATTCGCCCATCTTAAATTTGCATTAAATCACCGTAGTCTCATGTATGGCATGTATGTCTGTGCCTCAACTGTTTGGCTGGAAATTTTCACTTTGATTTTAAATTTACCCTCTTAAGGTTGGAAATTCAAAAATTAAATGGGAGTGAACATTCAGGATATAAAATAAGTTTTAAAGCATTTTAATATATACCCAAGTTTATTACACCAAAGGCCATGCTTCATGTATGTAAGAATATCATTTGTGCAAATCCTGTAAAACCTGCCATAGCAGCCACCTCTATATAAGGGTAACCTGTTTATAAAGGCCAGTTTTTTCAAGTCCCTTGACTGCATACTTCAATTAAATTGAACCTGTGTATAAGGGTCACTTGCACATAAAGGTCAATATTTTCTGGTCCCTTGGGTGGCCCCTATATACAGGTTTCACTGTAATGTGAAATTATCCTTGAATGTATTTATAAAACTAAATTCTTCATATCAAGGCACAAAATGTTCTTGTAATCCATCAGCAATTTTCTTCTCAAGAAATTTAATGAGTATTTTATATATTGATTAAAATCCTGTAAAGTGGTCCACCATTTCTTATTTAATATCCTGTAGATCGTGAATGTGACGAGGACTGCAGATGTGAAATTTTGCAAAGCATTTTGGTCTATAACAGAATCTGATGTGATGCAGGTAAGCTTACTATTTTCAGTTTGTTTTAGCTTCCATTAGGTTTTTTATAGACGTTAACACGGTGAACTCTATTTATAACCACCATGTCCTTGTTTTGGCGATTTTGTTGTTGTATTGAATTTGCTTTTATAAATAAACATCACAAAATAGACATCAGTTGACTTTAGGTAAAAAAAATTTAGATCAATGCTAAAATAAGCTGCCAAATTAAGTCTGAATTTTGCATAAACTCATAATTATGACACTATTCATCCATCCCCCCCCCCAAGAAAAATTGCTTTCAACAGAAGCTACCAATCAAATTGACACTTTTTGCAAACTTTTACAGCAACTTCCCTCACTTGTGTGCCCTGCAGTTCAGGTCAATGAGGTATTTTCACTTCAGCCAGAGAATTTTGAATTGCCAGTAAAAGACGAGGATGATACTGTCGTTATAACTCCGCCTTGCGCTCATACGGGGTATGGACCCGTACATGTTAGGCTAATTTCTTACGAAAGACGACAAGGACAAGTAAGTATAAATAGAAGTTAAAAAATGTCTGTCACTCAAAATATTTACCATACTGTTATAAAGCCTCTCATATACATGTCAAAAAATTTCATATGGTTAAAATTTGTTGTTTGAAAAATAAAAATAAATTGAATTGTTGACATTAAATTTTGTTGAAATCATAAACTTGATTTTTGTTGCTCTATGCACCTTTATGTAGCTACGTTTAATTATCCTTTTCCACTAGTCACCCAGGGGCTTCAGTGGCCAAGTGGTTAGAGCAACGTGCATTAAACCATGAAGTCTCTCACGTCTGGTCAGTGCCAGTTCAAGCCCAACTGGAACCTAAACTGATTTTTGTGAGAAAGTTTGCCAGCTTGTGGAAGGCTGGTGGTCTCTTTCCACATACATTGTAGCCAGGATTTCTCCTCTAACATTAAAAACCGGTCGCCACCATATAACTGAAAAATTCTGGAGTGTAGCATAAAACAAATTAAAAGAATACCAGTCTGATATCCAGTGTGGTCTCTAAAAAGAGGTTTTATCTGAAGGTTTTTAGAATGTGGTCTCACGTGACAGGTGGTCTTTTATGACAGTGGTCTTCCACTGTATAACACAGAACGTGGTGGATTTTTCAATCTGTCCTTTGCATAAGTAAATAGTAAAAGAAGTTACAAGTCCTTTTGAAATTACACTTAGAACCATGTGCCGTGTTACACTAGGAATGTCATGACCTACACGTATTGCCACAAATCCATGGTGCAGGTCAAAAGGTCAATAATACATGTATAGGTGACGACTTTACCATACAATTGGAAAACTCTTGATGTGGATGTAAATCATAAAGAAGATATTAGTTATGAGACATAGGATATAAGATATGGCTTTGTAACTCACAATAACAAAGTTGAAAGGGGACTTATGCTTTTGCTGTTGGTGTCTGGTTAAGGAGATCGGTTGAAGTCAGGCTTTTACTGCTTACACATCTACTAAATTTGCATGGCATATATTATTGTTCTATAATTCTTAGCACATACTACAACATGCATGATTCAAGTGCTGGATTAGCTCAACAATTTTGGCAAAAATGCCCCTGCTTTGAACTTACTCTATTTTCAATGCTACAGTTAAGAAGATTGACTTAGGTAAAGTTAACAGAGGGAATATAAAATATGTAGATGTGAGGTGAGGTTTCTTTTATTACTCTGGTATGTTTCTAAATAGGATATACAGTTAAAGAAAAACAAGAAAGGAAATGTGATGAAATCACTGGGGACTGTATTACCAATGTCTTCTAGCATTGTTATTCACTGTCACGGAGGAGGATTTGTAGCCCAGTCATCTCGTTCTCACGAGGTAAGTATCAATAAGACACTTTGTCAGTGAAGGTACTGAATTCTCCATTTTGTTACCTGTTGTTTTTTAGGTCAATATATGACCTAGTTGATGTATACTGTCAGTAAATCACTCACTGTCTTTTTAGCTCACTTGGCCAAGTAAACTTTTGATAGTGCTATGGCTCAATGTCCATAGTTCATAAATGTGTCTGCTAACTTGCCTATATATGCAACTTCTCAAGAACCATTGGACAGATTTGAACCAATTTGACAGGAAATTTGCTCCAAGGAAGGGGCTTCAAGTTTAAGTATACAGAAAATAGAAGTTGCATAATTTACCAAATTTGCCAGGTGAGCATCTTAAACTGTCTTGGCTCTCTTGTCATTATTTTATCTTTTTATCTATTTTATCTTTTTAAAGTACCTGGGTATACCTTTACTAACAATAGATATTATGACATTATTGGTTTTTATTTCTGTTTTATAACTACCAGTAAGTTTTTGTATGACAATGGGCTACACACCTGGATATACCTTTATTATCAATAGATATGACATTATCTGTTTTTTTCTGTTTTATAACTACTGGTAAGTGTTTGTATGACAATGGGCTACACACCTGGGTATACCTTTATTATCAATAGATATGACATTATCTGTTTTTTTCTGTTTTATAACTACTGGTAAGTGTTTTTATGACAATGGGCTACACACCTGGGTATACCTTTATTATCAATAGATATGACATTATCTGTTTTTTTCTGTTTTATAATTACTGGTAAGTGTTTGTATGACAATGGGCTACACACCTGGGTATACCTTTATTATCAATAGATATGACATTATCTGTTTTTTTCTGTTTTATAACTACTGGTAAGTGTTTTTATGACAATGGGCTACACACCTGGGTATACCTTTATTATCAATAGATATGACATTATCTGTTTTTTTCTGTTTTATAATTACTGGTAAGTGTTTGTATGACAATGGGCTACACACCTGGGTATACCTTTATTATCAATAGATATGACATTATCTGTTTTTTTCTGTTTTATAACTACTGGTAAGTGTTTGTATGACAATGGGCTACACACCTGGGTATACCTTTATTATCAATAGATATGACATTATCTGTTTTTTTATCTGTTTTATAACTACTGGTAAGTGTTTGTTTGACAATGGGCTACACACCTGGGTATTCCTTTATTATCAATAGATATGACATTATCTGTTTTTTTTCTGTTTTATAACTAGGTCTTTTTGTGACAATGGGCTACACACCTGGGTATACCTTTATTATCAATAGATATGACATTATCTGTTTTTTTTTCTGTTTTATAACTAGGTCTTTTTGTATGACAATGGGCTACACACCTGGGTATTCCTTTATTATCAATAGATATGACATTATCTGTTTTTTTTTCTGTTTTATAACTAGGTCTTTTTGTGACAATGGGCTACACACCTGGGTATACCTTTATTATCAATAGATATGACATTATCTGTTTTTTTTCTGTTTTATTATAACTAGGTCTTTTTGTGACAATGGGCTACACACCTGGGTATTCCTTTATTATCAATAGATATGACATTATCTGTTTTTTTTCTGTTTTATAACTAGGTCTTTTTGTGACAATGGGCTACACACCTGGGTATACCTTTATTATCAATAGATATGACATTATCTGTTTTTTTTCTGTTTTATAACTAGGTCTTTTTGTGACAATGGGCTACACACCTGGGTATTCCTTTATTATCAATAGATATGACATTATCTGTTTTTTTTCTGTTTTATAACTAGGTCTTTTTGTGACAATGGGCTACACACCTGGGTATACCTTTATTATCAATAGATATGACATTATCTGTTTTTTTTCTGTTTTATAACTAGGTCTTTTTGTGACAATGGGCTACACACCTGGGTATTCCTTTATTATCAATAGATATGACATTATCTGTTTTTTTTCTGTTTTATAACTAGGTCTTTTTGTGACAATGGGCTTTAGATCCAGATATACCTTTACTATTAATAGATTATTCATTGTGTTTTCGTTATGTCATCCATTTAATTTATATTTTACTAGGTCTACTTACGGCAATGGGCTAAGGATCTGGATGTTCCTATTCTCTCTATAGATTACTCACTGGCACCAGAGCTTCCATTCCCAAGAGCTCTAGAGGAATGCTTTTATGCTTATGCTTGGGCAATCAAAAATTGCCATCAGCTTGGTAAGAGTGCTTGTTTATGTAGTCAAGTAATTCAACATTTTTTAATTAATTTTTAATTAATGTGACAATTTGATTTTTTTAAAGAAGTCCAGCATCTGCTCTGGGGACCAATGTAAACAACATAAAGCAGAAGTAGCGAGGGCTAAAAGTCACATGATAGCAGCACGAAAAAACTAGAATAATAGTCGACAATTCAAGAACTAAAAAATCTCCTGTTATTTTACTTCTCCATGAAAAATTGCAGCCATATTGATTCATCCCAGTCTGACCTTGAAATGTAGATTACATTATTTGTCTGTCTTATTTTACCTACATTGTTCATTCTAAAATCTTGGTAAATGAAACAATATTTGTACATATAACAAAATTATGAGTGTAATCCGAGTTTGATGTTTTCACATACAGATAACAAATCAGAAATTTTTAGTAGGATTCATGAGAATTCATTTTACCATGAATAAGTCGCAGATATGTGAAACATGATTCAATTTTTACCTGCTCTATACCTGTAGGCCGTATACCTTGAAATTTTTGCTCCCATAGGATTTTTTGCCATTTTCGCCCTGTGATGAGAGGGCAAATTTAAAATGAAGTCAAACTTTAAACTAAATAATTGAAGCAAGATATACATGACTTCACATTGACTATGGTGATTAGGGGTGAATTTAAGATGGGGTGAATATGTTTTCTGACTTAAAGAGGGAAAAATTCCATGTACAAATGTATACATTAGTGTAATACAGTCATGGCTCTATGGTAGAGTGCTCAATTCGCAACCAGAAGGCCGTGGGTTTGAGCCTAGGCAGAGGCGGCTAGCTTTTCCTGTCCATCAGATGAGACTATAAAAACAGGGGTCCCAGTTTCACAGTTGGTGTTGGCACTTCTCAATGGCCATAAGTGCTGAACATAATTTGAAGCCCTTCACCGGCATTTGGTGACATCTCCATATGAGTGAAAGATTCTTGAGTGGGACGTTAAACAACAATACCACCAACAACTAAGTAGGTCATTCGCAGTCCAATTTTAATGTAACTTTATGTTAGAATTCCAACCTGACCTCACCAATCCTCTTCATCCTGAGATGGGCATAAGGCCTCAATTCCAAGTAATCACACACACTACAGTTATACTAGTCTTATTAGACCACTGTAGTAAAAGGCCAAATGTCTTGTAAGACAACATACAGAAATCCACTATGGTCAAATTCTGTAAACTAAAACTCTTTAAAAACAAAATCTTCATGTCATACAGGATGGTCCTTTAAGACAGGTTCAGCAGATTATAATAATTGTATCCATTTTTCAGGTTGGACAGGTGAAACCATTTGTTTAGCTGGTGACAGTGCTGGTGGAAATCTGATGCTCTCGGTTGCCCTGAGGGCTGGATCCTATGGGATACAAGTTCCTGATGGTATAATGGCTGCCTACCCAGTTATTTTGGTCCGATATACACCTTCACCATCTCGGATATTATCACTTATGGATCCTTTATTACCTGTTGGAATTATGATGAGATGCTTAGCAGGTTTGTCTTTTTCCTTTTATGTTGTTTATCTGAATGAGACCACTTGTGGTTGTCTGGTGGTAGAGCATTAAACATCCAAGTGAAAGGCCTCGATTGTAGTAATAGAGTGGAACCTGTCTTGAGAGACCACCCCACCTAAATCTAATGTGTTATTTCACGTGTCGTCTCACTGTAAGTGATTCCCTGACATCAAAGGGGATTAAAAGATCTAAATGCTGTAATGATAGCATCTAAGAGTTTATGTTTACAGGGTATTGTACACAACAGCCAAGTAGTTGGGGAACACCGGACGCTGGTATTTCTATACACAGCCGTGATTATAAAGACATATTTAGCACATACTTCTCCGCAGAATTAATTATATTTATTGTAAATGAAACACTTAACATCTCGTAACTATCGTGAGAATCTCTTTCATCGTCACTTCAGGATTGAATATAAAAATCATCTTCCAAACTGGATTCTGGACTAGAAAACTTGCCCACTTTCTCTATACCCGCCAATGGCTATTTTACCGGGTGTTCCTTGGATGACGTCACAGCCGTTAGAAATTTTCAGATTTTTCTCTTGATTGGATAGTGTAAAAAAAGACCAACTTTGTTGGCTTATATCTCCGGAACAAGACATCGGGTCAACTTCAAATTTTCGACAAATGCATTTTTGCATCATAAATTAACATGTTTTGAAACATTGTTTATAGCGTTTGGGGTGCACTTTAAGGAAAATATATAATACTGCTACACAATAGGACGTGAAAGGGAAATAACTCTACATATGCTAATATGGAAATCTATTCATGGTTTCTCAATGATTTAGAGTGTTCACTTCAGTGGCAATAGATCCCAGGCTCAATTCCCAGTCAAGGGATTGAAGTAATAAATTTACTTAGCATACTCAAACTTTATTTTATCGTTTCGTCTAGGTTTTTGAATCAGAAACACTTTTGATTTTTATTCACATTAAAACCACTTGGTCAAATTCATGTTTTCCCAAGTAAGTAGATATTTCTTTGCCAAGCACTCAGCAGAGAAATACTAGAGTTACAGGTAATAGGATAAGATTAGTCAAAAATTTTCTTAACGTTTCCAAATGTGTTTGTATGTCTTGTTTTGAAAGCAAACATAATTTCAAGGTAGTAACAGTGAGATATGATAATGACAAATGTTAGTAGTAAATCAAACAAATATTTATTTGATGTTTTTTCAAGAAGAACAAATGACACTTGAGACTTGGATAAGAAATACAAATTTTATCACATTCATAGACAGATGAAAAGTGTTACAGGATATTTTAGAAAGTATAGAATTGATTTTTGATCATTTATATTTTTTTATTCAGCCTACGCAGGAATTGCAGATGAAGTTTTATCTGCAGCTATTTTGAAATCTCCTGATATTGATAACTTTGTCATCATCGACACAGATGAAATTAAAGATGCAAGGGATGCTGCTGCAGTAGAAGAGCTAGCAAAGGGAGATAATAAAACAGGAAATCTTTCTAAAGTAGCACATACCCCAGAATTGGATAGTTCTGATGCCAGACAAACTTTGACAAGCACAAACTCTGTGGAACAAGGGAAGGTCGAGATGGAAAGTATATCTAGTCTAAGTTCATCTGTGCTCGCAGGCAATGATGAAGCTAGTATTGAGATTGATGTAAATGACACTGATTCTATGGAACAAGGTGAAGGTCAAAGTATAAGTGATGGCGACTATCAGATCATAAATAAGGAAGACGTGGACTTGAATGATGTCAAAGAAGATTGTGATAGCACTCAAGAGAACAAGGTCATACAAAATAGTGATGTAATCTGCCAAAATGCAGAAAGTGTAATGTCTGAGCAAAATTTGACAGTGGTAACAGATGCCTCTGATGTAATTGATGACACAGCTGTTCAGCTCAGTAAAAGTAGTATTGACCTGGACACTGATATCGAGGAGAACAGTGAGACGATGCCAAGAGTTCAGTCAGCTCCACAGATTTCTTCCACCTTTGAAAATGTGTCAAAAGATACATTTACGCCGGTGTACAGTAATCAATCACACATACAGATAAGTCCAATACACCTGTTCCGCAAGCTGCCCATTGTGAAGAATCCATACATGTCACCTCTATTGGCTCCAGATGATATGTTGAAGTGTCTGCCACCTGTGCATCTTGTGGTGAGTGTGTGGCATCTTATATTACTTTGTACATGTTTCTGTTTGTCAGCCTATCTGTGCTATTGTGGCTCACTTGCATAGGATTTTAGTAAAACTCAAACTCAGCTAATCCTGAAATCTGATTGGTTTAGCAGGCCAAGTTAAAAATTATCTTAGACATAAGAATATTTTTAAGTTATGTTGAAGTGGACATGGATTTTTTAAATTATCTATGATAAATATTTGCTGAGTTCAATAACCACATATGACCTCTTATCCTGTACCAGTCCATTTAACTGTCAGATTCAAACTTATAAAAATAATTCTAAAAAAACTATTAAATTCATCGTACTTGGCCGTGGGTTTTTCAGGGGGTTAAATTCTTTCTTTACCTATTTATCCAAGGTTTTTCAAAAGGTTTATGAGTTAAGAAGTAAGTGTTATAAAATTGTATTTAATACTAAGAATTTGATTAAGACAAACTGTATAGTACTGTAAAAAATATGAGAATCTTTTAAGACTCATAACTATAAAAGATTTCAGAGAGTTTCGAAATACAGTGGAATTCTGTTATGTCAAAATTGGATGAGTCAAAATTCCAGTTATGTCAAAGTTGAACTGTTATTTCACTATATATTTTTACCACTTTTATTCTATATATCTCAATGATTTTATCTAAAAAATTTGCTTATCTGAAAGCATTTTTCTGGTCTGAAGCATCGAAATATTACAGAATTGTCACTTGTTATCTAAAAGTAACCATTTGTTATAGAATGTTGACATTTTGTACACGAAAATGATTTTAAAATTACTTGTTTACCTGCAAAAAATGGGACAATCGACTTCCATTAATGAGCCAAAATGAAAGTGTAATTAATAATTGCTTAAATCCAATGTGAATTAAGCAGTACCCTGAGTAGGTCTATTCATTTGTCCAATAAGAATAAAAAATATGTGAATTGAAAATTTTGGGGTATCTCGAATTTCGGATACCTTGAAGTGAATTTCGAGATAGTGAGAAATTTTCAGAAATGTCTTTCAAAACACATCCTATTATTATTATCATGATGTAATTATTACTATTGTCATCAGCATTATAAATATTCTTCTTCTTCTTCTTTTTATTATTATTATTATTATTATTATTATTATTAATTTTATCTTATACACATGATTATTAACAGGCCTGTCACCTGGATCCACTTTTGGATGATTCTGTGATGTTCGCAAAGCGTTTACGAAACCTTGGAAAAACCGTTGACCTTCACCTGGTGGATGATCTTCCTCATGGATTTCTGAATTTCTCCACAGCCAGCAGAGAGGCGAAATTGGCTTCTGATGTTTGTGTAGAGAAGATTCGTCAAGTTATACAGCACTCTTGAGGTCATTAGATGTATCCTCACAACTCATGAGGTTATTAGATGTAGCAGACTTGAACAACTGGAAACTACCTTAACATATTCCAATAAAATTTAATGTCCTCCAAAGGGAAGTATCAGTATGCGAAAAAACAGTAAAACACTCAAAATTCACAAATTATTTTCACAAGTATTAAGTCTGCACAAAACAAAGCTTCACTGAAGCTTTGTATTGTGCAGACTTATTAATATGTAACTGATATACATATTGTCTTCTTTCACTTGATAAAGGCCAAGTGGCCGAAAATTTTTGAATTTTGAGTGTTTTACTGTTTTTCACATACCATAACATAGCCTAACAGAAGTACACCTGCACTGTCAAAGTGCCAATCAAGAACAGACCATACAAAAGTTATATTTTGTAGTTAAAATATTTTTCAACCTAAAAGTAAAAATTGAATGATATTAGGCTATAATCAAGGGCTTTCACATGTTAACAGTTTGATGGAGACCATTCTGTGTTATTGTCATACTCCTGTTTGTTATCATGTTACAACAGGGGAATATGAAAGTCAGTTTACACATTGTGTAGGATCAACTAGCCAATCATTATTCAAAATGATTGAATTTTAATTTACATATTTAGTAACACATTTTTTATTCACATTCACTGATGTAAATTTTCTTTTATTTTTACTATCAGTTTTCTTTGAATTTTTTTAATTCATCACAGGTAATAATTTGATTTGTTAATTCAAAGGTCATGACCTAAAATGGCTGGTTTATATTTATTCAAATTCTGATGAACAATCGTAAACTGGTGAATGTTTTTATAATGTTTGTTTCAAATTAGCTGCTAATTGTAAATCTCTTTTTAAACTTATCCAGGACCACCATATTATATACAGGTGATATATTTAAACTTTGAAAATAGGCATTTTATACTAAAAAAGTTTCCATTAGATTATACATATTTTTGAGGATACAGGAACCAATACGTTGATAAATACAGGATGTAGGAATTCTCCATATTGGAGATATAAATATATCTGGTATTGGTCATGTGATGGATACAGTATTCTAGGCACATTACAATGTGGTATGCATTTCAATAATGGAACATTTCAAGAAATATGCTGCCTCTACTTGTTTAGCTAATGCATCTTTTCTATCAAAAGGTTTTTTGAAAACCCTTTGCAGGTCCCATTGCTTTTTGAAACTCCTTCATTTCCTGTACTGATCTGACCGTACATGTGACTAAAATTTAATTACAAAATGATAAAAAAATCACATAACTGAAAGAGATTAATCTGTGATCTGAAAATCAATGTATTGTGAAGGGAAGAGTTGCACCAAAATCCAATTTGGACAAGCATATGTCTATGACAATAGTTTTCCAGCAAAATGTCTGCCGGACAACTTGCAAAATACTTTTTTTTTCTTTCATTTATAATTTGTTTTTATCAAGAATTTTACTTGTTTTCACTTTTTGTCAAATAAATATAGGTAATGGTTATATTATACTGTATATCACACATTTAGCTGCCAATTACTGTATATTTTTGTATTTGGATGTAAGTGGATATTTTGTTTATACTGCCTTATCTTCAGGTATCCCTAATAAATATTTTAATCTATTTATTTCTAACAATGTTGAAAACTGATGGTTATTATTGTTTGTATAGATATTCATATTTCAATGAAAAAGTTTGTTAAGGAATCAGATATATATATATATATATATAGAGAGAGAGAGAGAGAGAGAGAGAGAGAGAGAGAGAGAGATCTGAAGACATTAATGAGAGTATTTTATCACTTAATTAATTGGCACTATTTGACTTATACGTGTACATATACATGTGTGTGATAGCGAGACAGAATGAGAGGGAGAGAGATTTGTACATTTGAGAGAGATAGAGAGAGAGAGAGAGTATTTTACCACTTACTTGACTGATATAACAGAAATGATGTCCATGTAAATTACAAGAAAAAATCACAACTTTTGTCTTTAATGATAAAAAAATCTTAATATCTTGTCTGGTAAACTGTGATGTTTATAAATATTTTATCTGTGATTAAATCTGAATTCTGGTATAACTATTTTAAATCTTTTAAAATATTTATGAGATTTATACTTCACTCATATATTTATTACATGTTTTATTGTTTTTCTGAGATATTTTTTAAAAAAAATGTAAAACACAACTAAATAAAATTTCATTTTTACCAGTTGTGTTATAGTCAACAACCATTAGAAAAACCAGGGTCTTTGAATTTTCTGGACATTTTTGAAAATTGGTCAGTAAATTATCAAGTTTAATCAATGTTGAGGAAATGTCAGAGAAGAACTTGAATTTGTTATTGACCAAAAGCATGGTGGTATCTTTGTACTGATTGTTTGAGTATGTTTGTTTAAGAAAAATATTACTTGGAAAAAATAAACATGAAATGAATGGACTGGACGACTGTTGGGGAGGAGCATATATATTTTTATATGATGGAATATTGTAATGAATACCCTTGTTTATTAATACAGTTAAACTTCCATTAAAGGCCACCTCTGTTTAAAGTGCACCTACCTATAAAGGTCATTCAAACATAACCTTAGTTAACTTTTTTATAACAAATAAAATATTTAATAAAGGCCACCTGTGTATAACAGCTGTTTTTGCCTGTTCCTTTGAGTGACCTTGATAGACGAGTTTGACTGTATATGCTTAAGTAATTAGATATTTTTGGAACATTTTTATTTAGTGCAGAAGATACTTACTAGACATGGTGAATGAATGTACATTATAACTTCATTATTGTGTTTTTGTCTCAGTGCCTCAAATTATTGTATTGGTATTTTTAATGTTTTGATTGAAACTCCGACATTGCACTATAGATTCACTCTCAATGCTCATAAAAATTTAAACACACATCTCACATTTATAGACACTTTTGTAACATATCCACACACACACACACACACACACATACATACAGACACATGCACATACACACACACATACATGTACATACACACACATACATACAGACACATGCACATACATACTTACACACACAGACACATGCACATACATACATACACATACAGACACACGCACATACATACATACACACACACATTCTGATGCACAAAACATGTGACCTCAAGTAAGCAATAATAATTTGTATATCTTGTTTGTATATGTTCAGAAAATTTATTTCAGCATATGTAAATTTTTTTCTGAATGTTTTTTGCTTTATTTGTTGATCAACAGTTTGATAGTAAAAATCTCATTTCATTATTTTAAGTTCAATTTCAGCCATTTTACTGATTTTGTACATTTCAATATTATACATGTTATATATTGTATATGGAGTTTAGAGAGTGTGGGTTCTATGGTTATTTCCCCTGATCCTAAAACATACCTCAGTTGCACAATTCATCACTAAATCTAGCATATGGTTAGACTATTGGTTTAACATTGGTTAAGAGCCAGACTGGCTCAGTCGGTAGTGCAATCGACTATTGATTGTGAGGTCGTGAGTTTGAGTCCATCCGGTGACAGGTTGGTTTCCTGTCTTGCGGATGAGACAGTAAAAACCAAAGTCCAGTGTCACAGTATGTCTGCACGTTAAAGAACCCTCACTGCTCAATGGCCATAAGTGTCGAGCATAGGCCAAAAATTGAAGCCCTTCATGGCATTTGGTCACGTCTCCATATGAGTGAAAGATTCTTGAGTGGTATGTTAAACAATAATAAACAAACTAACAAAACATTGGTTAACTTCAAGTTAGACAAAATATTGTGCAGCCCAGTCCAAGGATATAATAAAGATCCCTTAACGAGTGATTATTTTTTATCATACTTATCAAAAAATGAAAATTTGACATTTGACATATGATCTGTTGACCAATGATATTAATGGAAAGTTGACATGTGATCAGTTGACCAATGATGTCAATGAGACGTTGTCATTTGATCAGCTGACCAATGATATTAATGGACAATTGACATGTGATTTGTTGAACAGTGTTATTAGTGGAAAGTTGTAATTCATACATGTATATAATTAACTAAAAATGATCACATTGCAAATGTGTTTTGAATATGTAAACATACCAGTTATGTTAGTGGATCAGTTGTTCCAGTATGTGTTGTAGAACTTAAATCAATTTCTTGTTCTTGAATATTTTTAGACAAGAAACAACAGAATATATACTATAGACTGATAGAAAAGGGAATAGGAAAATATGACCTTAAAAGAATTTAACTATATTTACTAATGTTTCTCCTCAAATTTAGGTTAAAAATTTCATGATTAATTGTTTAGTAATGCTTTGAATTTATGATCTACTTAATTTCAGATTTTTATTTTTTGAGGTAAAATTTTATGACCTTTTGCAGGCCATCATGGCTTGTACTTAAAAAGGATAACATTTTACACCCTATTAAGTTCATATCTACTCTATGAATTTTTTTTTCAATTTTTGTCATTTTCTTCATGACCATGAACATTTTTTTAGATATCTGCATAATGCATATCAGATATTTACATAAGCATGCACAAAAACATGACATTTCTGGATAGAAATTATTAGATATGTCTTTTACAAATATTGAATTAGTGTGACTTGTTTTTAATGATTATCATTAAATTATCTCCAAGAACAATTTTAAAATATTTTATTTTTATCTCGGGTCTATTCAAATAACAAACTATGTACAGCCTCATCGGTTAGATTGTTCCACTAGCACATAAGTATGCTATTAAAGCTTCTACGGAAGCTAGTTAGTGTTACTGATATAGATACAAGTAGACACTGATGTGCTTCCTTAGCCTCACATAAGTGGCAGAAATTGGATGTAGGCTCATTCTTAAAAATAATAAAAGCATATTCTGTTCTGGGCGTCCCATATTCGTATGTAGTTACCCCAATCAAAATAGATACTTTCCTGATTGCTTCTGGGGCTAGATGTAGGTCTGAAAGCAAAATTAATACTTCCTTTGGTGCTTCCAGAACTAAATGTAGGTGCTGCAAGCAAAATAGACTCTTCATTTGCTGATTTGGGTGCTTTCAGAACCAGATATTGTTGCTTCATGCAAAATATATACTTCCTTGAATACTTCAAGAACCAGATATTGGTACTGCAAGCAAATATACATTTGTACTTCTTTTGGTGTTTGGATACTTCAAGAGACAGGTATAGGTGTTTCTCATCAGTTTTACATATTATATCACATATACAACCCGACTTGGTGCTCAGTTGCTAGGTAACAATAGTGCAAGTGTTGAAACACGGAAATATTTTCACTGTATATACATCAATCTTGATCTTCCAGGCTTTCACTTTATATGCTTATTACTATTCTAAAGAAATAAATATTTTATAAATTTTTATTTATGTTATATAAATTGATCTTTGAATTTTATGTCCAAGTGTATATCTAGTTCCAGCTATCAGAACAGAACCATTTACATATTTAAAAGATTGAGACAATTGAAGAAGTAGTTTTAGTATATTCAAGGTGCTTTTTCACGTTTTTACAAAATATTGCTTGATTCACATAACTTGGTGGGGTGGAGTAACCTTTTGATAACCATGACAAGCTTCAAGATAAATTTTTTTTTATTCCAAACAGGACACTGGATGACAAGTATGAAGGATAACACTTATAACTATCATTTATTTTAATGTTGTTCTGCTTAATTAACTGAACTTTAAACTCCTTTGTATCAGGAATCACAAGACATTGTAAGGTCCTGTAAGATATTCTTAAAGCTCCATGCTGAAAAATGTCAAGGTTTTTTTAGTTCTTGGTATTGTTTTTGATGTAGTGAATAAATTTCCATGAAACCTATTAGGTTTAGACGAAAATGATATTTTGACTATAGGCCTACTTGTTTGACTTAACGAAGGTCATTGAGCATGATGATGTTTGTTCTGATTTTTTTGTACTTTGATATCAATTGAACTTTAGACACACATCACAGAGTACTTAGATGTATATAGGATGTTAAGTGCTCTTGTCCCAGCTTGTAAGTGTTCTTGAGTGGCATTATAATGTAGTGACGTCAATAATGACCTGACCTATATTACCTTTGGTTGTGTTATACTGTCATGATATTTTGTTTCTGTTGATTCTCAAAGATGTAATGTCATTTTTAATATTGAACTACACAAGGGTGCTATGAACATTAAAGGAAAAACTATTTATATATATATATATATATATATATATATATATATATATATATAGTGTGTGTGCATGCATGTCTCTTCTATATGCATTTGTTATCCCGATGGGACTGATTATTTTCAATATTATAAAACATTTAAAATGACATTTTTATGTTTTTTGACTAGGGCCAGCACCATTAAACTTAAAAAAATTGCTCAAGTCTAAAACATTTACTCAACTATTGCTAATCCTGAAATCTGATTGGCTGAGCCAGCCAAGTTGAGAATATTCTCATACATGAGTAAATTCTCAAGTTCAATGTTGCTAGACACTGACTGCGAAGCAAATATTTTTCTTTGAATAGACATTTTAGAATATCGTTTTGTCACTTCAAATAATTGTATAACATAACGACACTGAATTGGCTATGACCATAATTTTTACCTTGACATTTACCGTTGACCCTGAAATTCATATTCCATATGTATTGGTTCTGAATTCTGCCATACTATCTTTCTTGTATTTTTTTAAACAATTATAGATCTACATATTTTTATTTCAATATTTATATGCTCTCTCTCAACCTCAATGAACATTTTTGATACTGTACTTATAGACTTGTATCGTAAAACTTCTATGACCTAAATAATAAGATATGCACTTCATGATTATTTTATACAAAGGCTGATCTGGACTAAAAAAAAAATATTGATTTTAATTTTTACCCTAATCCCTAATGTACGTATTATTTATATTCACCCTAATCCCTGATGCCCTATATGATTTGCTTATTCAGTTTGACAGGTACTGAGGTCAATTTTTCAATTGTTGCATAATTTTTATATGATGTTTATTTGATGAATTGCACATAACTACATCGGCCTAAATGTAGCCTACATATTTTGGACAAACATGGACCTCTTGAAATCTAGAGGTGGGATCAGGTGTTATGAAAGAGTAAGGATCTCTGTCGATCAGTCACAC
This sequence comes from Atrina japonica, assembly GCA_030159075.1. Lineage (NCBI taxonomy): Eukaryota > Metazoa > Mollusca > Bivalvia > Pterioida > Pinnidae > Atrina > Atrina japonica. Next base: position 1,252,879 of record BROG01000162.1, read on the forward strand.
CCGCCCAAAGTCCACGGTCAAATTCAAATTATATAGATTCTAAATGAAGAATAAATCCTCATCATAGCTATTCTTCATATTCCATGTAACTTTCCTTTCAACTCCATAAAGTATAATAGACTGGTTTTAAACAACAGAAAGGATCACACCACTCAGATATTCAGGGGTTAAAGGGTTAATAGAGTATGTAACAAGCATGTCAACATACGGTAAGGGTCAATAAAAATGATAATTTTCCCAGTATTGTCAAATGCACCCTAACTGACTATGAAGTACGCAACTATAGAATCTAATCTTAACCAATCCTGGGGATAATTTATATTCAAGTGAAAAATAGACCTGAATTTCTTAAAATATTTCGGCAAACAAATACATGTAGTCCAAATTAAATATGTTTATATTTAGATATAGAGATATAAATAGTTCAGATATCCAGGATACAACTTTTTTTGTCATGTTTGTACTTTTTCATTCAGGGAATTTGTACTATAACATGTAGAGATTGAAGAATCTGTTAAGCATAAAACCATTTCTTATAGATACAGGTACAAGGACAATTTACTTCCAGAAAGAATATTATTAAAACATTTTTCAGTCATGGTGGTGAATGGTATGGAAATAAACATTCGAACTGAATTTTTTTAAGTGGTATGAGCGGCCTCAGTAATTTATAATTATGGAATGATATGGACGGCCCCTGTCGGTCGTTTCTGTCAAATTTTCATTTGTCTACTGTTAATTTGTATAATGTAAAATGTGTTCCATCGCACTTTGTATCTTTGATAAATTTAAAGATTTGTTGACTTTAGTTATGTATATTGTAGTCTATGTTTGTATAATTATCAGAGATTTAAATTGCTTTTAAAGATGGTTATATTTTAACGGGTTGACCGAATATTGTCGGTAGTTTTTAGCTTGCCGAGACGAGTGGTGTTGTCGTTGGCGTCAGTAGATGAAACTTTAACCTGGCCTATATCTTTTTAACCTTGAGGGTCAGGGCTTTCATATATCACTTTTCACCTACTTTTATGAAACTTTAACCTGAGCTGATGGAATCAAAATAATAGCTGCACCTTAAAACCTGACAGCTGTCAAAAACCTATTTTGAAAATTTACACCCATTTTCGGCGAGCTTTGCTGTCTTCTGACGACGCTTGTTGCATCAGTTTGTCGTAGAACTCCTGTACGCCCCATTTACATATACAATTGGAATCTGAACTGCCTTTCTTAAGGCCTGTGGTGAACAGAATAGGTATCCACATTCGTTAAAAATGACTATTTGAGATGCCAGACAGTTGTTGACCCATGCCGTGAGGAATTTCTTGGTGGTGGTTGAAGGAAGGAAGATCAGGTCTGGAAATCACCATTTTGAAATTTATCCATCACATAAGCTCAGCTTCTACGGTAGATTATTATATTAACTGTACAAGTTATATGTTACTACCAATTCAGATTCATACCAAGATAGTGGTGAAATTTCTTATTTTCCAATAAAATTCCAAAATACCATCAGTTTGTAATCAAACATTTTTTAATATTTCAGAAGTTTTATTTAAATGATCAGTAATTTTCATCATATCTAAAATTGTAAGTCATAAATGTAATAATTTATTATAATGATGTCCAGTTGCAACATAATTGTCTACTTTCATTTTAAAAATAAAAAAATAAATGTTATTTGAGTTGGAGTATTGTGTAAATTTGGTGACTTCAGGGCGAGGATTTGGTATCTTCTCACATCACTACTGATTTGACCTCTGCTAGATGGGAGGCTAGGTTGGGACTGTTCCAGTCGATCGGTTGTTCACTACAAGCAGTGGACAGAGATTTAGGAAATGATTTCAATGATTATATTTAGATCTATATATTTACCTTGTATAAAAAATGTCGTATAATTTTTGCCGAGAAAAATGGTTTTAGGGTCAATGAAGCAATACAGTTGTCAGTTAATGATCAGGACAAAATTTGACAGGACAATTTATCAAATGTGCGGTAACAAATTATCGATAAAATTCCAGTCGACTTTTGCCCTGATGATAAACAACTACACGATTCTTAGACTAACAAGTTATTGCATATAGTCTTATATACATTTTTACAGATTTATCAATACATTTGGATTTATTAAGCCTAGTATGATGCCGTATCACTTTTCTTTCTTCGCAAATATACATTTATATTAAATTGTAGCTCAACTGATTAAAGTCTTATTGACAAAAACGATCGCCATGAGCATTTGTTATAGTCAATTTTGTAAAAACTGTAACTTTGGTATTGTTGATAATATTTGAAAGGTGCATTAGCTGTGTTTACCAACAAAAAATGATTTTGTCTACTTTTAATATTTGTACTTGATGTATAATAGAAAATAAGAGATCAACTCAGGCATAAAATTGTATTGTATTCCTACATTTTTTTTAAAATAAGGTCAGGTCCAGTGGAAATAGTGAGACCGAGTTTATCAATTGCAAGTGAAAAAGTGCCAAACCTGGGTTTCTCAAGCAATCGTCACAAAATATATAGGAATTAAAATTTTTTATGCCTGTGTATATCTCTTTTTTGTTGTATATTAACCTACTGAGTAAAGGAAAATTATTTTTTGAAAAATCACTGCTAATGTCCCTTTAAAACAAATAAAAATGGTATGCCAAAGATTCATCAGACATTCGGGTAACCCGTCTTTATATTTGGAGCTTCCTTTATTTGTGGAAACCCAAGTAGGTTCCTTGTGTAGCTCAATGGTGGTCCTTGGAAGTAAAGGAACTACGACCTACCTGACATTGAAAGGGAATTTCAAAAAACAAATCTAAATATTTGGTATAACGGAGGAGTACATGTACGTTGTGTAAGAGATCCTTCGTGAGGTCTTATGTATTTCATACTCATGCCGAGTATATATACTTGCATACCATTCTAACCCAATGTAATGTCAGATCCTTGCCTACTCTCTGTAGCAGGTGTCTTGCAGTGATTGATTATATATATATATATATA